>SEMN01000245.1:447500-774588 GCA_005408345.1 Macquaria australasica | reverse complement strand
CTCCGAAAAAGTAAAAATAATCACGCTGCCTGTGGAAAAAAAAAAAGTTTTTTTTTCACCCTCACTGAACAAACCGCAAAGGCCTCTGCTAATATAAACTTGTGTATGTGAGTGCACGCTCTCACACTGACACAGTCCTGCTAAATTAAACACAGAGAACTCATGGTTGCTGTAGAACCGCTGACATGAACCATTCTACTCATCAACCAGTCTGAAAAGGCTGTTGTCAGGAACTAGTGATGTGAAACAACATGTGAAAATGTGATGCAAAATGTGTGCTGTGAGAATAAGAGTTGATTTGACCATGACCTCCTACATGTTGCAATCAACAGAATAGACCCTCCTATACATGCAAAGCCACAATGCTACCCCCCCCCCCCAAAAAAAAAGTTTTTTATTTTTTATGTTTTTACATTAAATTTGAAAGTGTGACCTTTGCAAAACATGTTGTGCTTTACTGATACGTTTCAGCATACTTCATCACTTTTAACATGGTGGTTGAAATGATTTCTGTCTAATTCCCAGTCTGTCTGTCCATTCATCTGCAGGACAGTAACTCAGAACACCTTATTACATTCACTGTGAAGGAATCAGGCCACTGTGTCACACTGGACCAACAGTATCCAGGGACTCTGGACCTGTCAGTGCAGCACTTTAAGGAGACAAGGGAAGTAGAGCTGACAGAGAGAGAGAGCGAGGTACTGAAAATCTTCTCAGTTTAAACAGCCTCGTCTTTGACTTCCAGCAAATGGAAAGGATTAGAAAACTATTTTGATATTTGATATTTGCCCTTTATTTAAACCTGCAATTACTGATTTTTTTTTTTTGGCCATTGGGGGGCAGCGGAAACAAGCTGTGAACTTGTTAGCAAACATTTGCCAGTTTCTTTTACACATCCCGCAGATAAGAAGCAACATTAGCATTTATTTGGAGTTGTGTTTCTGGTCACCTGGTAAATTAAAGTACAATTTTCACTCTCCTTTTAGCTCTTTTTTGCTTTCCACCAACTCCTGAGGGAAATATCTGACTCTTTAGCTGCTAAATGCTCCACTATGTTCACCAGCTAGTCGCTAACTTTGTTTGTCTGCCAGTTGGTGCTGGGCAAGTAGTGTACAGTGGGTTTATCAGTGCTTTTTTGCTGAAAACAGTTGCCTGCTGCAGCCGAAAGCAGTGCTATGAGAGTGCTAACATGGAACCAAAACAGTACAGTTGTGGGCTGGTAAACCAAAACAATGAGCTGAAAGACATTAAATCACTCTGTAGAGTTGAGGGAAACTGCAGAGTTGGGTGATAATTCTCTGTGGGTTCGTCACTACAAGCGACCCCTAAAACATACAAGTAGTCATGTGATCCATTGTTAATCTAAAAATACTAATTATAGCCGCTTTAATATAAGTCAATTAACTGATAACATCATCAGGGGTTATTGTGGTGTTATCAAGTTGCATTATGGGAAATGTAGGATCCAGCGTTTTTTTAACTTGACCAATACTAGGGACTGAAGTCAAGATATCTCAGCCTCTGCTGGACTGATTTTGGCCATTCATTTTTAATCTGTCTCTTCTGAGTCTCCCCAGCTTTATGGAAGTGCAAAACTAAATGATGGGAGTACACCTTTAACCTGAATCGATCACCATTTTGATGACATTCCAAACAGATCTGCAAGAAAATGTTTATACCATTTTCATGGCAGTAATATTGAGATGTCGTAGCTGGAAAAGCACGGGTAAGCATCATTAATAACATTAATGATTAATAACATTAATGGCTCTGTTCCATTTAGGAGAGATGGACCTGGTATTGCACATGCTGGCTCGCTGGCATGGCTTACGGGGACACTTAATGGAACTGAACCATCATTTATTTTATTAGTTACCCCTGTGCTTTTCCTGTCAAAATGTCTGCTGTAAAAAGCTGCATTTCCACTGATTTTATCATGATAATAAGTATGCCTATTGTTGTTTTTAGTAATGAGTTTTAGGGCCCTAAAAGTGCTGTTAATTTCCAAAGTGGGAAGATCAAATAAAACTCTGGCAAAACTAAAGACATGTACTGTACATAAACAAGATAGTAGTTTAGTTTTTTTTAAAAAATCACAAGTCATTGCTCAGCCCAAGTGTAAATAACCATTGTTGTTGTACACATCCAATAAATCCATTTATTCATAGCTGCACGTTACACAGGCTGAGAAACACAGCTTACATGTATTATTGAGTCACTGTGTAATGTACACAAATGTGTAACGTATACAGCAAGTGTGTGTATGGGCTGGGCTCCTTCAGTGTGTTGACATGTGGAATAATGTATCTGTTTGAACAGTTGTGAGACAACTATGTCTGAATACCACACAGCTGAGTGATGGTGGCACACAGACACACTGAACTCTGTTTGGTCACTGTGCTGTCAATCAACAATCATCTCGTGTGTTCAGTGACCGGAGAGAGATAGCATCTGAGATTTTTTTTAAAGCTTGGCTAGGACTTCAATTTACATTACATCTATCACACACACAGTCACATTCACATATATAGTTGTGGGCAATTTAAGGGTAATTTATTCCTGGTCACCTAATCAGCATGTTTGCCCTTTTTTTGCCCATTAATAAGTGGGGACCTTTGTTGCATTTCATCCTCCACCCTCTCGTTCATCTACATTGTTTATTATCCAGTATATGCCGATACATGTATTTTCAGAAAGGTACACTCTGTCTTAATGTGGCTGCAATAATAAGAAAAGTTAAGCAGCTAATATATAAGTGGTTATAAACTGTGCATCCTGGCCTGCAGTGCAGTGGATAAGATGAGTGTAATCATCATAATGGCAGCCTCTGAGTCTGGATGCCCATCCAGGGGAGACATAAAACAGACATTAGGCTCATGATGCTTAAAGTGAGTACAGTATGACCACAGGCCATCCCGAAGTGGAAGAAAAAACCAAGTTGTCAATCAGAACATGAATCACAACTGCCAGAGTTGCTCCTCGTTCCCCGCCAAGGCACGCTCATTGCGGAGCGCTCGTGACATCTTCGCCGGTGATCTCCCAGCGCGGCAACAAATGGAATCCAGCTGGACACGCAGTCCAAGTGCTATTAGCAGTGCACCGTGCTGTAATTGAAACGTTCATTTCTCCACTGGTGGTTAGGGTGGGTATGTCTATTAACGGTGCTCACTCACACCACTGGAACTTTGGAGAGACCACAGCAGCTCTGGGCAGCTTTCCATGTTGAGGCCAAGTGAGGTTTGCCAAGGTCGGGGCTGGCTGAAAATTAAATCAAATGCACTATTTCTTTTTATCTGAAACTACAGCTGAGCTGACAGCTGCTCTTTGTTGCTAATCAATAAATGAATCAACCCAAGAGCAGGAATTATACGACCATTTCGATTTTAGGTAAATTTTTAGTTGCACTATGATGTGCAACTAAAAATTACGTGACTTTTAATATTTTTTTAGAATGTTTAGATGTGCATGTAAGTATAACATGTGTATGTCATTTTTACTGATTCACAGCACAAAATAAATATAAAATATCTACTGGATTTTAGGATCAGTTCCAATGAGTTGTCAAGAACTGTTGTTATGAACTTGCTCAAGGCCTAATTAAAAAGGAGGGCGATCACGCACGGCAACTGGTGTTGCAACACATTTCAGCCCTGAAGGTTAAAGGTTAAAAAGCCTAATATTAAGGCTTTAAAACAAATCAAAGCCTTAAAATACATGCTCTGCATCACAGAGCTGCCAATGTCCTTGGTTACTGACAAGAGCAAAACAGATTTTAGATCATGTAATGGCCCGTTACCCTATCATTAGCCAACACTGCTGCATAACACAGGTTTAGACGGCATGTGGGTGGCAGCTCACCTTCAACCAGAAAGGACAAATTAGTCAGCGTTGTAGTCGTTGGTTAGAATAAGTGCTAAAATAACCACAGGAATTATGTTTTTTAAGAACATGCACACAAACAGTGAAAATGAAGACTAGTGAAAATTAGCTCATTTGGTGACTGTAAAATTATAATTTTAGTGGCACCTTAACTGACCTTCACTAACCTTGAGTTAACGAAATAGTTAAACATTTTGGTAAATGTCCTTATTCGCTTTCTTGCAGAAAGTGATCGATACCACTCTCATATCTGTCCCTCAATATGAAGCTACAGCCAGGAAGGCAGGCAGTTAGCTAAACTTAGGATAAAGACTGAAAACAGGGAGAAACTGTTTCTTTTTTTTTATGGACTAAACAAGAGTGTTAATTAGTGAGCTTTAGAGGTGCTGGTAGGCAGATTTTGTTACCTTTCGACAGAGCTACGCTAGCTGTTTCCCCCTACATTCAGTCTTTATGCTAAGCTAAGCTAACCAGCTGCTAACGGTAGCTTCATATTTAATATATTTGAGTGATATTAATTTTATCTCGGTATTATCTCTCGTATTTAATTTAACTCTTGGTAAGACAGCGAATAAGCGTATTTCCCAAAATGTCAAACTATTCCTTTAAGGAAATTGTAGTGCTTCTAACATGGAGCATATCAACATATTAACCTAGCCGTGTTGCATCACTGTAGCTGCCCCTTATAGCCAAAGAAGACACTCACCACTCTTGCCATAGCGTATTCTTCAGATGAATGTAACTTTTCAAAATCTCATAAGAACAGCAGTGCTCGCAAAAAGATAATTGATGTGGTAAGTACAAAAGTGGTTCTAACCCACATAAGTTCATCCTACTAGCCCAGGGTATTATCCACAATCATTTAATTCCACCCCTGACAGAAAGCAGTAACCAGCATTTTGAAGTCATGTTTGCAAGTTTCATTTAAACCAAATGGTGGAACAAGTTTGCACACTACTGAAAAGGAAGTTAAGTTCTCATGACTTTCTTATTCCTCTGATCATGAAAACATTACTGTACTTGGAATCGTGGGAGGAAGTTTGCTCCGACCAGCACAAAACCTGCTACACAACCTGGAAGCCTTTGATGTGGCTGTTGTTGTTTTCACAGCGAGCATTACAGCATGGCTGACTGCAGACATGAATGAGAGGGGAGGTGAAGCAGGCATGTAAAATAGTCAGTCACAGGGTTTATGTGGAGAAATAAAGCAGAGATTGTGTGACAGGCCCTGATGAGGGATGTGTTCACGCCATCTGGGTTGCTTTAACACTGCGGTCACTGTTGGATGCCGAAGGCTCTATATTGTGTCCTGATGTTAAACACAGAGGTGGTAGTCATGGAGTTGAGGTTAATGTTTTGTTCTGGAGACACAGAGAGCGAGCGAGAGAGAGGGAGAGAGAGAGACTAAGTACTCTCCTCTCTCTCTCTGTCCTAGCTGTCAGCAGGGATGGTGAGTCGGGGTAGAGCTGGCGTCTAATTGAAGAGCAGCTCCACACCCTGTCGTCATTAATCACCAGGCCTGTCAGCCGGCTGCTCAGGACCTCACAGTGGCACTCTGCACCGTCTCAGCACTGACGCACAGAGGGGAAAATATTAGTCCTCTCCCTCACCATCGCTATATCTACTGATACCACTACTACTACTTTGATTACTATCATTCTCGTACCATTGCTATTGTTACTTTTGCTGCCACCATCACTCTGACTGACTTCTACGCGACTACCACCATCCATACTTCAACTACTGCTGCCTTAAAAGAATAATTTAGCATTTTGGGAAGTAGGTTTAATCGCGTTCTTGACGTGTTGTTGATTTTTACATTTTGTTTGTTGTACGGGTTGAACAAGCGAGATATAATGTGTTAATTAGTGAGCTTTAGAGGTGCTGGTAGGCGAATTATCTTACCTCTGCATGGAGCCTGGCTAGCTGTTTCCCCCTTTGTTCAGTCTTATGTTAAGCTAAGCTAACTGGCTGTAACCTTATATTTTAATATGAGAGAGGTATCGATCTTCTCATGGAACTCTCAGTAAAAAAGTGTAAGACAGAAAAAGAGAAATAATAATATTGTTGGCCGTATTCTCTGTGACTTTGACCCATGTTGTTGTAGCTAACCTGACACATTGTGTGTACGTTTAAAAGAATGTAACATAAAGTTCCATAAGAGCTTTTGGCAAGAAAGGGGATATTATATAGATTATTTAATAATTATGAGGTGAACTATTTTTTTGTGCTTTTCTCCCTTAATAATGACAAAAAATGCCAAGAAATGCCACATTCTGCTGTTTGTAAATATTGCCATTTATTTCAATAAAACCCCTGAAGAATGTGAAAAAGCATTGTACACCATCAGAATAATTTAGTGCTAATGGAATAGCTTTCTAGTTGTTAAAAAAGGGTAATATAATACTAAACGACCACTATCACTATGTACCCAAAGCAGAGTCAGACAGTGGCTCAGAAATGTTATGACATGATAATATTAACTCCCTTTTCTTAACAAACTGATCACAATTTGGGGGTTTAAGTCTCCCAAAATGTACCTGAGGTTTGGTGCTTATTTGAACTTTTTTAAGGTGACTAGATTTAAATGTTAAAACTGGAAGATTTCACACATTGCTTTAACATAACATCAGCACTTTTTAGACAAAATAACAAATAACTTGAGACAGGACTCACAGACTCAGAATTCAGCCTCACATGAGTCGCCTTCCGTGGACAAAGGATTGGTGCTGAATACACATACTTACACACACACACAGCCTCACACAGGCGACATAAATGGAGTGTGTGGGTGTTGACTCAGCTGCGAGAGTGTGTGTGTGTGGGGGGGAAGATAGATGGAGGAGATTGATGAGCGCGGGGATAGGGAGAATAGTGAGGCATTTGATGAACGAGCGTAAACTGGCAACAGTGGAATTAATTCCACCTCCCCGACAAGATTGAAAGTTCTCCCCTCTGCGTGACCTCCAGTGTGAATCATCTTCACATTCAAGCCAATGTAACCAATTCTCTATCTGCAGTTTGTAAAACAGCATCCCAAAATCCACATTTATACATATCAAAAGCAAGATAGGACTGTAGATGTGTGTTTCACCCCATGTGTAAGAGAGGTACCTGTCCTTCTTACAGACCTGTACTTCACCAGCACAACTTTAGGGGGCAACACAATCCAGTGTATCTCTAGTGGCACAACTCTACAAGTCACAAAGAAATATGTTGCACTGAATACATACTCTATGTGCAATACAGCATTAAAACCAGAATATCCTTGACCTATTTTGTCTAGACTACTTTATAAACTCCATCCAAAAAAGCAGCAACAAGAAAGTAAGTCTGTCCTGTTCCAGAGAAGTGCATGGCTCCAGTTTCTAAAGAAGAAAAATAAGTATAGCGTCCCAAAGAGCTACCCAGAGCGGTGATCAGGGCGGCGTGACCTTGCTGGTGTGGCAGGGGCTGGATGTGGTTTAGGAGGGTCATCCATTTTGTTAATGGTCCTGTCAAGTGACACCTGTGCTCGCCTTTCCCCTGTCTGGAGTGCTAATGAACCGCGAGAGTGGAGGAGTCTGGGAGTCGGGGTCAATAGCCGCCTCACAGACTACACCCTCTTCGCTCTGTGCCACCTACACCCTGTCAGCCAAATAGAGTGGAGACACGGAGACATTATCAGGGCCGAAACACGCTAATGGCAGCGGTGCGGCTTTAAGATAGACCAACTCCTTCCCTTCGAATTAGTGTCTAACAGCTCTGAGTCGAGAATGCTGACTTCAGTTAAACCACAGTGCAGCAGAGAGCGGCAAGAAAATGGCTCTTCACATCAGGACAGAGGCCTCCATGTTTGTGGTTCCTGTAAGAGAGCCCGCTCTCCTCAGGGGAGGTGTCAGGACTTTGATGAATATTTCTCTATTAACCGCCTCCCATTGTCAGCTCTGGCCTTTGTGTTGCAGGCCAATCCGTCAGACCGTGAGGAGATCCTGGGTCGACACCTCCCTCAGGTCATTATTGAAGTCCCAGTGACCCAGCGGCCACTCCACACAGCCATCCACTCTGCTGAGGAGGCTGTTTTCAGGCCTCACAAACAAGAATCAGCAATTAAAAGCTGCACTCAACAACAAAAGCAATGTGGATGATGGAGAGAGAAGGAGGTTTGGAAGTCCTCAGAGACTAGCTAACAGGACTAATGTGACCCGGCCTGCCCTCCTCGGGACAACCCTGTCAACTGATATGAGCCATGAAATATTACACATAGCCATGTACTGGCTGTAACAGCCAGTAATGATAGATAGACCTAGATAAGTGCAGTGCAGTAGTCTGGCAAGATTTACTCCATCCTCTGACGCATGTGACAAAAAGCTGCTTCATGGTACTATATATAGTAATCAGTAAGGAAAAAACAAGTTAAAATGCAATCATGTATCATTTATTTAACAAAATAAGACCTCTTCCTGTTGGTTGGATAGCACAGCCATCACTAATTGTTTTTATTTATATGTCATCTTTTCTTATCTTTTGTACCATTTGCACTGGTGACCCCAACTTGCTGACCCCAAGTAAGCTTGAAAAAATATTACATCTTTGCATATTTACAGATAAAAATAATGGCATTGTTCAAGATAATTCTCATGGACATGCAATTCTTCAGAGTCTAAATAAGATGAAGAAAGAAAAAAAAAAACAACAGCAGAGAGGAAAGGAGATACAAAGAGGTCCCCAGAATAAAGCCTCACAGTCCGCCTTCATCATGGTGCAAGATTTTTATTTTTAGAGTGTATGATAGGCATAATGGTACTATACTTAAATCATTCGTTTTCAGTTAGAATACTTAAGGACAATTTATTTGGACAGCAAACCCCACCCCACCCACCCCCCACCCCCCCGAGTTGAATACCAAGCGCTTGAGTGAAAAATAAATACAGACTTTCAGTTCTGGGAGACAGACATAGAGAAAAAAACAAAAAACAAAACAAAATCAAGACTGTAATAATCCCACATTTCCATCATTTTCAAGCTCTGTGTCCCGCCTTCTTTAATCAAGTCTGTTGTTTCTGTGCTGCCGAAAATCCGTCACAGGGTCTTTTGCCTTTGGAGCACCAGTCACTCATCCTGAGGCTAACAGGTGGTATTCCTGGCAGGCAGGGCAGCAGGCATGATGCCCTGTACTGGTGATGACCCCAATCTCAAGAATCCATCTTCAGGGCTGCTCTGGAGAGTCCAAGCTGGCGCCTGTAGTCTGTGGGCGTCAACACCATTTCTTGTATCACTGGTATCCCAGGGCTGAGGCTGAGCCCAGTCTCTGACTGTAGAGGGCATAGGGGGAGTAATAGGCTGAGGAGGAAGGGAGGGATGGCATGGGAAGTCCTGGGGCTCCGGGCAGGTGGGATTTGCTGTAGGGGTGGTAGCGAGCCAGGCTCAAGCCAGGAGAGCCTCTGAGGGAGAAGGAGCTGGGCAGGGTACCTGGGCTGCTGTGTGGGGGCAGGTGGAGGTGGCAGGAGGCTGTCGATGAAACCGATGAAGGGTAGGCTGACAACAACTTACTGTCCATCATCCCAGGCAGGGCCGTGTGGGTACGCAAATGGGCTAATAGCTCCTCTGATGTGGCAAAACGCTTGTCGCAGGGACCTCCAACAGACACCCAGTTGCAGGCATGAGGAAGCGGTTCATTGGGGAGCATGAAACCATAGGTGTAGAGGGGGTGGGATAGGGTGGGGGTGGTGCTGGAGGACAAGGAGCTGGAGTGCAGGGAATGGAGGTGGTGGGAGGGGTAAACCAGGGGGAAACCAGTCTTGAGGCTGGAGGGATCGTGGACGCAGGTGGAGCAGTTACTTCCTCCTAGGTGGGGTGCATTGGGGTAAGTCAGACAGTACGGGTCCCGACATAAGCCCTGCATCAGGGATGGAGGTGAAGCTCCAGTGAGCGGGCTGGAGCTGGGGTGCTTCCCTGGAAGTCCTAACCCCAAACTTGACTTGGTAGGATCCAAGCTGTGAACAAACTGGGAGGGGTAGCCAGCATAGGCCCCCACAATAGAGCCATGGTAGCCCATGGTAGCAGAAGGCAAGGGGAAGACAGAATGTCCTGGTTTAAAAGGGGAGACAGGGGCGATGTGCCCAGAGCCCAAGCCAGGCTGTGAGGAGGCCTGCGGGTCGGCCTTGCTCTCTGGCCGCGGGCTGCTGGCAGAGCTGGCATTGCTGGAGTTGGCGCTGGCCCGTATGTGGCTGGAGTTGGCTAACTGAGCCCCATCCATCCCTGACTTAGCTGCATCTGAGTCTTTCTTGCCAGCGCTGTTGTTGTTACTGTCCGAGCTGGCCTGCTCTGAGCTCCCAGGTTTGTTGTCCATGTGTGGGGCCTGGGAGTGTGGCGGGGGCTGCGTGGAGGGGGAATGGCTTTGTCTGTGGGGCTGGCTCTGAGTGTGCAGGGGAGGAGAGCTGGAGCTGGGTGACTGGGAATGGGGAGGAAAGGATGGACATGAGGCAGTGCCACTGCTGGAGCTTCCATTTGGCACCCTAAAAGCTGCTTTATCTGAAGACCCCTTTGTCCCTTGAACATCCTTACGACAGTCGCCTGGTGACTTGGAGTAAGGCTTGAAGCTGGACTTGTCCTCCAGGGAGTGGTGCTGCTCTCCGGCCTTGGAAGATCGGCTGGATGATTCCTTGTCTCCCAGACTGCCTGAGGAGAGGGAGGCCAGCTTGGAAGAGGAGGAGGGGTCTGGTTTACCAATTTGTGAGCAGGTCTGGGCCAGTAGAGCCAAAGGACTCTTCTTGGCATCCAGCTGAGAAGGAAAAAAGAGAGCAAGAAGGTGAAAAAAATGTTTTTTGAAAGTTTTTTTTATTTTAATTTTAGAATCATCAGACATATCCACTATATTACAATTATAATTAGAATATGCAATAATTAAAATAATATTCTGATAATATATTTTACTGGCCAAACAATGTATTAGGAAAAAAAATCCACAGGTCCACATCAGCCCTGAGTTGTGCATTTATATCTGACATGAACAAAGGAAGTCAGAGGATGCAAAGTTGAAGCAAAGTTTAAAAAATAAATAAAGACATAAAGGGCTCCCATAAACATTTGGAAAGAGAAAGTGTAATTATATTATAGTCGTAAAATAAACAGGTTATATTACTTTTAAAACAGTATATTATCTACAGTAATTTTACATTTCTGAACTCTGTTGTCTTGCGAACTTGCCAATAAATCGCTGTGCGTAAAATGGCGCATATGCTGGCATATTTGTCAAAATAACACTCAAATCAACCTACGCCATGTACTTAATATTATCTGATAAATATCAAGAAGAAAAATGACATGATACCAATAGATCTTGGAGAAATAATGTAATTTCTTTTTATTTACTTACTTCAATGCTGACTGGCGCGGATGTGAGGGGCTGGAGATACTCCGGGTGCAGCAAGTGGCCGCTGTGCGCCGTCAACATCTTTATGATCCGGATGGGAAGCCTTTTAGCCTGGCGCGAGGGATCCGTGGGAGAAGGACAAGACGTGGGTAAGGAAACGGACGGTCTCTCCGCTCTTCTCAGGTGTGGATCACCGCTGGCTTCGGCGGCGCTGCGCTCCGGGGACTGTCTGCGTAAAAGCGGTTTAGGTCCACTGGGGGGATCTCTCATCTGGATCGGGGCCGGAAATGGGACGACGGCATGTAACGAGTGGACGCAGGGGTGAAACTCATTTACCAGCACGTTTCATGATGGTATATTCAATAGAAGAGAGTGCGGTAATCCAGGAGGGCAAGTGCGCAGTGCGCGTCCTCCGTGTCGGACCCAAGTTGTCTCTAAAGAGGAACAAATCGCCCAAATGTCATCCTCTTTCGGGCTCCTCTATATCACCCGCTAATTATTCCTAAATATTCCTTTTATCCAGTGCTGAAAAACGAGGAATCAAGCAAAAAAACCCAAACACCATTAGTAGTCACTACTCATCAAAATACGGGGCAAGTGGAAGGAATATCCCCGCAGAGGTTAGTGTGTGTGACAGTCCTCCAGCGTGTGTATCTCTCTCGCTCTGCAGCAGTCTCACAGTACCTCACTTCTTCCACATACTAACGACGTGAGGGGAGGGATTTCAAAGAAATGAGCCGCAGTCCAATCACAGGTGCCCGCATTCATAAGCAGGGGCGGGACAATGGGAGGGGGCGCGGTTAGTCTTCTGGCCTCACCCTCATGCCCAGGCTGTAATGTATGGGTGGAAATCTGTGTCAGTGACCTCCATAAGCCGCATGCAAACTAGACATACAAATATAAATACTGTATCACAGATATGAAATTATGTACATTGTGTGACAAAACACAAATATACCTGGCAAGGGTCAACTGTGGAGAATATTATGTATAATAATGGAATGTATCCACCCCATTCTTGGAAATAGGTGCATTTAACTCAAAATAATAACCTACTGTCCATAGACATTTCTGGTATGCTAATGGCTTTATTGCATTATAGCAACCAAACTGCAACTGCTACTGGGCTTAATCCAATTTTTACAGATTAAAGCACATTGACATGATTGAATTTTCATGTCTTTTTTTTCTGTGATAGTGAATGACATCTTCAGTTTTTGGGTTTACAGCCACACACTTCAAAAGCCACTCCAGTGCTCCTTACTGATGCATCATCAATACTACTTTAAACGTTTTCTGCAGCTTGTGCGTAAGCAGAAAACAGAGAAAAACAAAAAGACAATGGAGCTCCTCCTTGGTTGCCACATTAGTAAGTAAAACAACAAGCTGTGCTTTATGGGGATTTCCATCCTTGTTGGAACGCCTCTTCAACTAATCAGATGGCTTGGACTGAACCACCAGATCCATAATCCAAGATATTACAACACTGTTCAGTCTGTTTAAAGTGGTGTCATGGATCATTGATTACTGGCTAAAGAAAACCAGCACAAGACTTTCTTCTGAGGTTTAATAGGTAAACTTGTTTAACATTTCACAACACAGGCCTTATCAAACTGAATACTGCCATTATAATGGCCACTGCCGTTTATCTGCAGCTGAGAGGAAAGGCAGTGTGACGAGGATGAAGTCACTTCAGCCTCACTCAACAGCGTCACTGTTTGACCTGTCATCATTAGGCTTAGTCATCACTCATCACCCACACACTGCCACTCATGCTTCAGTGACCTGCAGAGATCCAAGAATATGCAAACACAAATGTGCACGCCGCTGGGCTAAGTGCGGTACAATCTTCTTTTGAATCCGTCTGTTTGTTTAAAACTGTCTGTCACCACCTTGGGCCGAGACACGTAAACAGGTGAAGCATAACAACCGCTCTCTCACTGTGAGATTTAAAGGTAGCGCTGAGAGCTTAATGGGGATTTCAAACATCTCTTTACAACGCAGACTGCTAGTTAAGTCGTGAGGTTTCCGATTGTGCCCTTGTTTATCACACAGCCATCCACTTGTTAAAAGGGTGAATGGGTAAGTCGCTGCAGTGTGGGTGGAGTTGCATAAGGAAGGGGGGCGTTTAAAAGGAGACCAAAGAGGAGGGCATCGGGAAAAGCCAGACAAAGGCATCGAGAGAATGAAACAAGGGAGGGCTCAAACAACAGGGAGTAACTCCTTTCATGTGTCCCCTTGATGTAGGCTGGTAACAGCTGTTTTGGCGTGTTGATGACTGATGGCTGTTTCCTGTTGTGGATATTTTAAGGGGACAGCTTTCCCGTTAAAGAGGCATCACAGCATGTCCAGGTCCCGATGGCCCTCGGGGCATTTCCATGCCTTTCCCTGGCTGTATCAAAGCAGTGGGTTTGGCTGGAACAGCAGTCAAACAAAACCCTCAGGATGGGGCTGATAGGGGCTGAGGAGGAGTGAGGAGGAGCGGACCCCACATGCCCCTGTGATCCTGTGATTTATAGAGCCGCTGAGGCCTGTAATGGACGCCATAGCTCTGTGGCGGGGCCTAATTCATCCCCGTGTTGAAAAGCCGCTGTTTGCCTGACTCCAGAGTAAATACATAATGCTGACATTAGGCAGCTGAATTCTTCAAACCTGGCTCAAGCAAATCCTCATTGGCTCGTTTGTCTTTTGCTCTGTGTTTGGAAGTGCTGAGGCATTTTGTGGCGCACGCTGGGATTAGCGTTATGTAGATGCTCTGTGTGATTGTTTAATGAGGGGCTGACATTGATGTGAGCTCATAAGAGTCTTGTTTCTTTTTTTTTTCTTTTCAAATTATTATACTTCTACAGGCCTTCACTGGTGTCAGCCAGACTTTGACAAGGTCTGGCTGCGTGTAGTACTGTACAAAGAGAAGGAGAGAGAAATGATAAAAGCGCCAGAGAGGGAGAGGAGGGAAAACGAGTGTAAATAACTCCTATTTAATTATCTGTGACTGACTTATGGGGTGTGTGGAATGGGAATAGAGGCCTGAGGCTGGGGCTCTGCTCTACCCCTAGTGTTTTCTCCAGCAGTAATAAAACCAAGGGGGGAAAAAAAGTGGATTAAGACAGTTTCATGGGGTGTAGCAGACATGGCATTTAGACCCAAACACTTAAAAAGAGCCTCACAGGCAACATTCCAGCCAGGACAGAATGTTGAAACAAGGATTTCCTTGAGCTGAAAGGTCCACAAACAATATCTACACAGTGTACTTAATGTATTCACACTTCCTCGTTTATCTTTCCGTGGTTGCCTCTCCCTCTGTCTTTGACATACACATACTAATCCTTTCACAGTTGAATGTGCATGCGCTCACATGAGAGAATGTAGCCTGCACACACAAACACAAACAGATGCACGATACCATCTGAAAAGTGTGTGTTTTTGTAGTTCTTACACAGTACCATCCATCTGACTGTCTACATAGTATATCTGTCTGTGTGTGTGTGTGTGTGTGTGTGTGTGTCAGTGTCAGAGCTGCGGCTGACAACCTTATCTCTCCAGTTTAGGAGGGAGATTGTCTCTCTTGTCAGCTCCTCACATCTCGCAAGCTAACGCTCTTATCCACTCTGCCTACCTGTCGTCTATCTGTCTGCATTATAATCACATTGGGATAATAGGCTTCCCTCTGTGTTCTCAGATTGGCACTTTTATTTCCGAATCCTACACCGTGCATGGTTCCGCCTTGTCATACGCGCAACACCTGAAACGCATTCGCAGACAAGCACGTAGGCTGCACACCGCCCACACCCGTGCAACCTCAAGTCCTCTCTCCACACTCTGAAACAAAAGCTGCTATTGTCCTCCACACGGAGAAGTTATCAAGAGCACAGAGAGAGGAGGAGGAGGAGGAGGAGATGAGGGGAGTAGGTGGAGGGAGAACGGGCCTGTGCTGCCAGACAGCGTCTGCCTCAGATCAGATTGTCCTACATTGTTGTGTGAAATTTCAGATGACATCAAATGTTTTTTCCATTGGTCTGACGACGGAGGGGGGTCATTTTGATAGAAGCACAATCAAGGTATTCACAAGCTGGACCCGTGACAGGTCTGGTAAAGGGAACAACAACAGGCAGTGCAAAGAAAGTCTTCCCAGAACATTCCTCACGCTTGTTAAAGTCAGTGCTGTTTCCTCCACTCATGGTCAGAGTCACCGCCTCTGTGTCTTCATCATCCAACCTTTGTTGAGGGGGAGGCTGCTGGGAACATGCATTCTGTCTTTCTGTCTTTCTTTGAAACCATTCCTATTGTGTCATAAAATCAAAACCACAACACATTTTCTCATCGGGAAAATAAAGTTGAGTTTTGAAAAAGAAAGTCGCTCAATCTAGCTTCTCAAACGTAGCCCCACTGGCCTGACTCTATATGGCATTCATGACCTGATAAACAACAGAAGTTATTGGAGGTTGCAGTAGCCACAAAGTTCCTGCCAAACATAACCGGGGACGATGATGAGGGGCAGGATGGGCGGGGCTCAGCAGCACAAGTCAGTCATCACAACCCGCAGTGAGGCAGAGTCATGTCAGCTGCCACGGCTTTGACGTGACAAGAGATGGCATCGCTCAATTAAAATCCTATCAATGTGTAAGTAAATCAGCTCCTTTCAGGCTTGACACATCAAAAAAACGGTTATTGAAGCGGCCCGCCCATGTCATTAATCTCTCTGCATGTGCTTGCCAACCCTGGGTCACCGCAGGAGCAGAAAAACCTGCAACAGTGAGAATAATAAATGCAGTGAATATGACAAAGTCAATTTATAAGACCGTTTTTAGGCCCAATTGAAAACAACAAATGCAGTAGGTTTTTGTTTTTTTTAACAATCCTGCTTTATTGAACTGAACTAAACGTGGTCAAGCAGAAGTTGGGATTTACTTTTATGAATTCTCCTTAAATAAAAAAACAGGGGTTTGAGAACAGGCAGTAATGGAAAACCCATCCCAGACACAGACCTCGCGTGGCCAAAATATTTGTCTCAACTGGGTCCTTGTGGTGACAAAGCACCGTGCTTGTCCCTGGCAGTAATTCACCGGCTCAGATGAATACATGAAAGTGAAGCACTGCCATATATCACTCCCCCCCCCCCGTGTGCTCTGTGTGAGCCTCGCAAAGTCACACACGGCTGTTTGTTATGCGACCGTGCATTCTCATTTCAAACTCTGCGTTGAGGGCTACGGGCCAAGCTGACACTTATGAAATATTTCCCTTGCTGACCTTAGCTACTGCCTCAGCTGGGGAGATTAATCCTCTGTCGGCAGACACTGGGAGCTGACTGCAACAGCAGCACACACACACACTACTTCTGGTGACTACAAAACATAGCAGTAGCAACAGCACCGGCAACAACTCTGTTTTGTTGGAATAATTACAGCTTCTGTTGATTTATTTCAGCTTTATTTGATAATGTGCCAGTTACAGGGGAGGTGGGAAGAGAGTTAGATGGCATGCAATGAAGGTTATGAACCACAATCATACAGCAGATATTGCACACACACCCAAATGAGCAAGGTACAGACAGTAAAACTGCGGCAACAAATAAAGAAAAGTTGTTGCACTCTAGAAGTGCTCCTGTGTAATTTAATATTAAATGTATCCTGTACATGTTTCCATACTTTCAGTATGGAAGCAAAGAAAGGCAGGATATTATCAAATTAAGTCCTTCAAATACTTTATGAAATTTAAACACTACTGAATACTTAAAGAATTTGTAGCACTAAAATATTTTAATTTGAAAACCATTTATCTGAATTTATGTGCTCTGAATTCCCGTTTAAAACTCTAAATCCAGTTTTACAAATTTCTGCAACTTTTATTTATTAACGTTAAAGTTTATTTAAAATATTTTTTAGGGTTCACAGTTCAGACAGGATATTCAAGTGTCCAATATCAAAAAGTTGGTAAATCTCAATTGGTGACATGAAGACACCAAAATTCAAAATGAAAACTGTCAGACTACCAAGGATAATCAGTCGAGTCTGAGTGGAATCGATCAGACCTCGGCTCCATCAGGTTACAGTCTATCAGTTCAGATGTGCGACTGAAAACCCTGGACACTTGAATTTTACATCTGAATATTTGAAAGTTAGGTTGTTTTTTTTATTGCAAAACTTAAAATGACCTTCTGTAAATGTCACAGAAAGCAAAGAAAGTCCATAATACTTTGAATAATAATAATAATAATAATAATATAAATAATAACCCTAACATCTAAAAACCTGAATGTGAAATTGAATCAATTATTTATGGAATTTTATAAATAATTATTACGGCCTTTCTTTGCTTCCATATCTCAGCACACTAACCCAGAGAGTGTCAAGGATTGTATCCACATTAGCCATCAGGGTGCCACCTCTTCACCCTTATTCTTCCTGGAAGTTGCTGCAGTCTCTGTCCAGCTCTGTCCTGTCTTAATGTGCAGCAGCAGATGCCTTGGCCAAGTTTGGTCTTTTATAAAAGGTTATTTAGTTGCCAGGAGCTAGAGCAGGCTGCTCTTGCAGTTCCTGCCAGAAGGTTGCACTACCGGTGTATTGTAAATTACTCAAGACAGCCTACAAGAACGGGGTGGGGGGTGTTGGGGTGAGGAGGGGAGGGAAGATGGGAGAGGAAAGGGTGAAAGAGTAAGTGCAGTTTTCTTTTTGGTCCATGGTGATGAATGAGCTTCTGAACAAGGCAGAAAATACATCATATCACCTTTAATGGGTACACATTTCTGCAGCCATAACTCAGTGTTTAAAAATAGGGAGGGGAGGGTGAAATACGACATCATATATTCCTCCCAACGACACTTTTACGAGCCCTCCCTGCAGTATAAAGGCATTGATTGCTATTTCAAAGCTCCATGTTAGAGTCAGTGCTGAGTACCTCCAGCTGCCAGCGACGAGGAAAGACAGAAATTCCTTTAACACATGGAGCCTAAAACATTGCTGCGTTCTGTTGAGTAAAGTTGTGGTTTTTGTGGTTCACACATAGGTTTTCTATATGGAAAAACTTGAACTTGAGTCTTTTATCACAAAATATGAGCATTTCAGAGAGACTAGGTGCTTTTTTTCTATTCACCATGGGTGGTCATAAAGTAGGTGAACAACAATAAGTTGGGAAAAAAGTACAGAAGAACATTCTGAACTCTCAACGAGGCTCTTTAAATGATGATGGATTTTAAAATAAATTTTGCAGTTGGATTACTTTTTATCCCATCTGTTAGTAAGTTAGCTAGTTAGGGGAGGAAGTGTTCTTCCCGTTGTGAGAACAGTTGGTGGGGGACTGACAGTATTGGAAACCTGTTTTTTGATATGAAAAGTGGACATAAGGCACTACACTGAGTACGTTACAGAAGGATAACTCTACGTTTACTATAAATGCAATAACCCTGCTATCATAATTACTAGCAGTTACTTTGATCACCTTTTTTTTGGGATTGTTTTTCTTTTCAATTGTAGATCTGCCTGAATAGAAATGTTAACACAACTTTTAGCTTGAACCTTTCATAAGGACATACAATTGTCACAATGTCTGCCTCTCTGTCCCTCTCTTCAGCCACATGTCCACTTTCCCAGGCCCCTTCAACGTTATTCTTTTCCTGTCCACCAGATTACCTGTCCTAGTTGCTATCTTGCCGTGTGTTTCTGCTTTCGAGCTTTTGTAACCCGAACCTTAACCTGTACCTGAACCTGCCTACCTGTTACCTGTCTGTAAGCTATTGTGGTCATTAAACCACTAATATCATCCTGCCATCTTGATTGTCTGCATGTGGGTCCTTCCCCTGTTGCCACTCCCCCGCACCCCACGACAGTACAAACTGTCAGAGGACCAAAGGAAGTGGGCCGGTATATGCAGAGTGTGGCTGATGAGGAAATGAGGTGCGGGTGGGGAGATGGGCAAGGAAGCTCAGGTGAGGGGAATGAGATGATTGCAGGGCTGCTTAGGCATATCAGTGCTTTGAGCTAAATGCTAATGCCAGCATGCTAACATGCTCACAATGACACGCTAACATGCCGATGTTTAGCAGGTATAATGTTTACCATTATCACCATTTTAGTTTGCTGTGTAGCATACTATCATTTGCTAATTAGCACTAAACACAAACTACAGCTGCCGTTGACGTTAGTTTTGCAGGTATTTGGTCATAAACCAAAGTATTGGACAGAGTGAAATTTTGATGTGATGATGGGGCTAGACTAAAGGTCAAGGGGTCACCAAAGTTATTACAAATCATCCTGAGGGGGACATGAAAGTCAGTATGAGTCATTCTCTGGGGACCATGATTGTCTGTACAAAATTTCATGGTAACTCATCCAATGAACTGAGATATTTCAGTCTGGACCAAAGTGGTGGACCGACCTACATTGCCATCCCTAGAGCTAAACCACTAGCGTGGCTAAAAGCTGCTTTTTAGTGACAACATTTAGCCCTGTTAAGCCCTATTAAGTCTTGTGTGAACACCCTCAATCATCCATACTAGACCAGTCTGGCATGGATGGTCACAATATGCAGGTTGAACACTTCTGTAAAAGAGAGAGAAAAAGAGAGAGTGACTTATCTACTGAAGAAGTGTAAGAAATCAGGATGGAGACACGGTTAGAGTGAGACTGCTGACTGGACTGGCAAATCTGAGGTTCTTTTCAGTGAGCAGTTCCCAGCTGTAAATTTACAGTGTTTGTGCGAGCTGCTATTAAAACCAAATCCATGGCCCAGCCAAGGTCGTTCATTTCAGCAGGCCTGCAGGGAGGAATTCTTCTCCTGACAGATTGCCTGTCCTTTCAGTAAAGGGAAAAATGATAGACAGGAGAAAATTAAAGTGTATACATGTGTATATATCAACCTGTCCTTGCATCAGATTTATAGTTGTGCTTCCAGGAAGTAATGTAGTGTAATATTACATGATAACCTACAAACAAAAAGTGACAGCATGTGAAGAAGTCAGCATTATGGTGGGTACAAAGTAGCTACACAGCTACCAGTGTACCTCCTTCTGAAGAGAATCTTTTACCTCCAACCACCATGTTATACAGTATATATATATATATACTGTATGTGTGTGTTTATGAATAGGACATGGCCATGTTTGGCTCAGTGTTTTTGCCCATATGTCTCATCTAAGTGATGTGAATTTAAGTGACTTTAATTTTTGTTAGCAGTCTTGACCTTATAAGGTACATTATGAGAGTATGTGCTCATTTTTAGGTGACCTCATCCTACGCAGCTGTAAAAGTGTGTGTGTGTGTGTGTGTGTGTGTGTGTGTGTGTGTACATGCACACACCTGGAGAACAGGCGATTTCATCACTGCTTATTACACAAAGCATAATGAGAAACACAGACCTCGTTCCCTTACACACAGAAACAGAAATCCCACTTCTCTGGAAATCATTTAAGGCATTTTTTAGTAAAGTCTTCCTTGTCCAGCTGAGACAAGGCCTGGCATTGTGTTTCCTATTTTGTGGTTGTGAGTTGGTGTATTGTATCTGTTTATCTGTAGTGAGTGGGGAGAATCTGCCCTTCAACAGGAGGACCCGAGGTCAAGGCCTGGGAGTCAGTAAACATACGCTCTGCTGAAGTGCCCCTGAGCAAAGGCACAGAGTCCCTCCCAGCTCCAGGGCTGCGGCTCTGAAGCTGAAAATGACCTCTGACCTTTTCAGCACAGGGGACAAGCAAATAGAAAAGAAACACATTTCTCTTCAGTGACTAGCTAAGTATGTTTGATGTTTCATTTAGATTTTTCTGACTTTGTTCTAAAATTGGTTCATAATTGATCATTCACTAAACCCCTCCCCCACCAGCGGTTGTCCAATCATAGGTTGACAATTGTAACTAGGCACGGCAGACCTGTCACACATTTATCAGAGAGGTGTGGGTTTGGAATGTGGTCTTTCTCTTTAGCTTTTCCAAAACCAAAAACACAAGAGCAAAAGTGTAAGGAATGGATTAAACCAGGGGTGTCAAACTCATTTTAGTTCATGGGCCACATACAGCCCAATTTCATCTCAAGTGGGCCGGACCAGTAAAACCATTGCATAATAACCTATAAATAAAAACACCTCCAGATTTTTCCCTTTCTTTTATGTGAAGAAGTACATTCTGAAAATGTTCACAATTAATTAACCACCCATGCACAAAACAGATGATGAACAGCCTGAGATGTCTTAAGAAAAATAAGTGCAATTTCAACAATATGTCTACTGTCATTACATGTGCATTACAATTTACAAATCACAGCGATTCTACAAAGGCACAAAATGTTTTCTTGGAAAACCGACTCTCTATGTCCACTTTTCTCCTCTTTGACAAAGACATTTTCCACCAGCGGGTCCCGCATGAACAGTAGCCTTTGCTTGACAGTGTTGTGCCACGTACAGTGTATATAAGCACGTGGGATCTATAATAGCATATCCAGCATAGGGCCTGCTACTGGCACGCGGGAGAAGTTAGCCTTCAGGGCTTTCTACCAGAAAGGCTTTGTGCCTGATGTTCTTATTAGGACAGTGCAATAGGAATAGCAGTGCATTTTACTGAACAATTGGAATTAATGACTTCTCTGCTATTTTCACACTTTGCAAAGTCATCCAGTGGGCCGGATTGGACCCTTTGGCAGGCCAGTTCTGGCCCGCGGGCCGTAAGTTTGACACCCCTGGATTAATCTGTGTGTTTGGTAGCTCCTAATGTACGCTGCAAATACTAGCACGTCCCGGTAACTAGCTTACTACCTACAATAGTAATGCTACTTCCAATGCCAAGCAGCATATCATTAGCAAAGTACATTGTTTTGTGGCGTTACAATAGAAAAGACCCCTTTAGTACTGGGACATCCACTGTGTAGTATACCCACTGTGTGGGAGCCGGACCAGAGTTCAGTGTGCCATTAGTGGCTCTGTCCTGATTTGAGGATTTTTAAACTCCAGCAACCCCAGCCCAGTCATTACACAATATAGCGTTACGTTTGCCAAACACATCTGTTAGTCCTCATCTCAAAGCCTTTTCTCTTGTGATGAAGTGAAACAAACTGTTTGGACATGTGAAAAAAGCAAGAATAACCATCATAACCTCTGTGTTACTCCAAATATGTTTTTCTGTAAGCTAAGCATCCAAACAGAGTTAAGAGTTAAGATACAGACTTTTTGTCTGGGACTTATAGCTTTAGCTTCAGTCTTTTAACACAATATCATGTAGTCATCAAGTGGATATTAAAGACCTTTTCAGAGCCAATGATAATTAGCTAGCTAGCTACGACAAAATATTCTAGCAACTGTTGTCATTTCAGCCAGCAAAATTGACGGTCGTCAGCTAGGAATTAGAAGCTTGTTTTTGTCTACCTCTGTGTGAAATCACACACCTATTTTTAAGTAACTGCTAAGAATTTCAAGAGGTAAATCTGCCACTGTTAGCATTATAAACTGCATCTTGTGTGAGAAAGGAAAATTTGACAGGCGTAGCAACAGTAACTATGAGGGGTGGGGCTTAGTGAAAAGTCAATTATTCTTTTAGTTTCCTTCGATGTCACCTGCATTGATTGCATCAGTGCACATGCGCCTCTGTATACGCAGACAGATGAAGATACTGGGGTAAGCAAACAGAGAAATCCTTGTGTCTCCATTTTTGGTGCTGAGCGGTCATTGCTGTTGCTGCTGCCACATATGTAAACAATAAATTAAAAAATACCATCATGAGCAATTGGTTCCAATTGGTCCTAGCAGACAGTAGCAAAACAGACATGTATTTATTTAAAAATGCATTATTACTTCAAAAAAATGAAACCTCAGAAGAACTACAGCCTCCATTTACAGGCTTTTTTAACGTAACATGATCTCATAGCATCCCATCTTTGGAATTAGGTCTACAAAAACCCGTCCAAAATGCCTGTTTCTGTGTCCAACACCGATCAGTCTATTCTGGACACTCGCAACAGGCACTTATTTCACTTATTTAAGCTGAGGCCAAGGAGAATTATTGTTGTGCAAAATCCCAAAGCCTTTTAGAAGATCAAAGTTCCACAACATAAATCACATTTCCCTGCAAATCCAACACAACACTGTCAACGGCTCTTTTTCTCACTGCAGCACACACCCGGGTGAGCACACACGTGGTGCACACACACCAGTACAGTACACATACTGTACTTGCACTCACAATGCCACATAGATCAAACAAAGGTGTACACAAATATCCCTCGAGCTGTGTATCAGGGAAAAGGCCCATAAGCTCATTACTTAATACCTTTATGATGTTGAGAATTCAGTGCGTCAGAGTGTCATGATTAATAAAAACATTTCCTTCATTTTTCATGTGTACTTTACATATTACACAACCTTTCACTTTGTTCTCAGTAATACCAACAAACCACATCAAAGATCTGCTTTTCGTGTTCTCAACTTTGCTTCCAACCTCCTCTGCTTTTTCATTTCTCCACATCGATCCTCTCTGCGCCTCCACTTTGTGTCTCTTTCTCTTCCTTTATTGTTTTGTGCTTCTTGCCCCCCCCCCCCGTCTCAGAGGAGATCATCTGTATCTGTATAAGAAGTATAGAAGTGGATCTGCTATAAGGCCGCTGAAAGGAAGTTATTTTGCAAAGAGATTTACTGCCTGTTTGACCCTAAGGGAGAAGGATGGAGGCATTTCGTCCTGTGCAGGTGTATGAATGATTTCTCAGGCTCACCCTCCTTCATATCGCTGAATAAAAGACTGGCAGGATTTACCTCTTCATCAGATGAGGATTTTAACATCGGAGGGTAAATGTTCTAAACAATGAAGGGGAAATCGAGGCTCTCTACTGTCTTTATTCTCATTCTTTCTTTCTCTCTGCTGGATCAGAGTCATCCCTCAGGCCAACCCATTATTGGAGGCAAAGCTTTCCGGAGTAAATCATCTGGTTAATTCCTCGCCTTACTTTCTCACCGCCTGTATTTGTCATCAGTGTCGCTTTGAGGCGTTGCTCTCTTTGATGAGCCAGCCAGGCCGACTTGTCATGCTGTTTGCTGTGAGACTGACAACAATAAATTACAGTTACTTATGATCAGTAATTATGTAGATATGGTACAAAACATATTCCCCGTTTTTAATAAAAAGATAATTGACTTGTAACAGGTAAATTATAAGGGCAGTTCACATGCTGTCATGGCTGTCAGTGCTGTTTAGGGTTGTTTTCACAGTATTGTGTGCTTCTATTATGTTTTTTTATGTTAGTCATTTTAGCACCTCTTTTAACAAGTCACTAAATCTTTTATTTAGACATATATCAATCTTACTTTTCTTAAAATAAAAGAAAACTGCCAGTGGGTTGGAAAAAAATCACTTCCTTGAAATGCAGTTTCACATGAGGAAAATTAAAGTCAACCTGAAATTAATATACATTTTTGCTAAGAAATCAGTCTATATAGTATATTCTTGATGTTTTTCTTTGACTTGTGTACTTATTTGGCCAAAAATTGTATTTACCAACATGAAGGAATTGTATTCATTTGTTCAGTGTTCTATGAGTTGAATATTTGGTCCTGACTGACAGTTTTGGTACAGGTAATTTCATTAATTGGTACAATATTACTGTGTACCCTACAAATATTTCGTAATCAGTGTTGCCAGATTGGGTGGTTTCCTGCCCATTTGGGCTACTTTTTATTTGACTGGATGGGTAAAAATTGTTTGGGCAACTTGTGATAATTTGGGCTACTTCTTTACCATTTGGGCGGTTTACCGATACGTTGTAGATACATCCCAGTGAATCGGCCCCTTCTTTGACTTCAATAGACTCGACATGCAGTGGCTGAAAGCTGATGCCAAATGTAATTTCAGTTCATTACAACTATACTGAAACAATTTTCATTCATTCATTCATTCACAATTCAAATTGTAGAAAATACCTTGTAAAAGCTTTTATCTGTTTTTATAAGTAATTACTATTTAGGCTTAAAATAACATTAATCAAAATACTTGGTGGAAATCATTTTTCATTACTGTTACCATGGTTTTGGGTTCCCCTAACTGTACTACGAAGACCGGAGGTGCGTTTTCAGGACTGAACACTTTATTTATCTTGTACTCATATTTAGCCACAGAACATAACATGGAGGAACTGAGGGGCCAAAATCCTTCTCAACACCACAGGACAAACCCAATAATATCCATTTACCCTATAAGTATGTTAAGTTGTTATTAAGGTAAATTGTTTACTGTTGTCTAGATGTAAGTATTTGCAACCAAGCTTTGTCTGTGCATCATTCATCATCATCAAGTGTATCAGCTATGTAGCTAGACCCCCTTCTTTGTATAATGTGTGACGAACACAACACAGCGTGCAGGAGCTCAGCAAGGGTTGAAATAACATGAACAGAAAGAAATGTCCGGTGGGAATCAGTGCTTACGTTAGCAAGGAAAGCTAACTAGCTTCCACTTTCTGAGAGAAGCTTCCACTGCCTGAATTGAAGCTAGTTAGCCTAGCTTGCTAGCTTCAACTTTCTAAGTGGAATACAAACTTAACTGAATGATAGGTCCTTCCAAAGGTTGAATGTTGTAATAGAGGGGGAATACATCAATATTCAAAGCTGTTTCCACAAATTAGTGACATTTCATTTTGACCTTAACCTGTATCTGCCTTATTGAAAATGTTGCCATTTACTTACCATACCTAAGGTTTTATGACACAATATGAGGGAAATGAGTGCTGGCACAAATTACACAACCTTTATTCAATTATGGTCATACAAATATGTAATATATCCTGTATAGCTCTATTAGTGTGTATCTATTTATTTTAGTAGGTGTCAGGATGAGGTAAGATAAATTTAGAAAACTGGAAGACGGTGAACATCAGTTCTTAAACACATGTAAATGCTTCCTGTCATTTAAATAAAAAATAAGGAAATATTATTATGATTTATCTGCGGCTGTGGAGGCAAGCTTTCTCCATTCTTCGGTGTGATCTGCCACAGCTCGCGTTGGCTGGCAGATTGTATCACCAAACACGGCAGCTGTACGTACTGTACATGCTGCGAGACAAAATAAGAAGAAGAGGGTTTAGTGATAAAACTGTGAAGGATTATCTGTCATTTGGCAGGCCCGTGGTGATTTGCTATCAAAACGGATTTTGCGGAAAAAAGGAATGACAGGAATGGAAAGATGATGGAAAAGGATGGAGAGGAGGAAGAGAAGGAGTGGAGGCGGGAGGGATTGAAGATGGCAGAAGGAGGGGGGAGTTGTCATGCAGGGAGGATTTTGTTTTCTGTTTAATTTCTTGCCCCTTTCCCCTCCCTTCCTGACACCCCCCTATCCAATGAGCTGAGTGTCAGTCACATTTTGAACTTGCCAAGCAAACACAGTAGAATGATTGGAGCTGTCAGTCAAAGTAATGTGTTGTTTCCCACTGGAGGAACTGAGAGAAAGACAGAGGTAGGGGAAGGAAGAGAAAGTTATAACTGTGGAGAATACATTATGTCTTATAGATACTCACTCAACATTCACGCCTGAGATCACAAACGGTAACTTTGAAGGTGGCAATATAGATGCACAGGTGTACAAGCCTTCCCTTGACTCAAACATCACACGTATGATCTGAAACACTGCAGCTTTAACCTGCGTTACTTGCCTTTGGGAAAAGTTGGAATAAAAAAAGCTCTTGTTGCCGACTTTCTATAAGCACGTGGAGATGTAGTTCGGTTTTTGTTAAAGTTTTGTCTCTGTGCAAGCCAAGGCTTTCGAACTGGAACTGTAAACAACCAATTGGATGTGCAGACAATCCCGTTTCAGTTCCCAAATTGTTTAGTTACAGATAGTAATGCTTAAGTACAAGTGAGTTTGGTGGGAACACTAACATGCTTTGAACCCACAAAAAACAAGTAAAAATTTTTCCTCTTTAAAATTAACCAGCATGAGCCTAATAGCATGTGACAGGGTCTCTCCGACCCTTTGACTCGCCCAATATATCCACTCCAGCCAAACGCCCCTATTGTGCTAAACTTGTCACCCCACTGACAAGCTAATATCCTCATTCCTGGGAGCTGAGTGGTCGTCTCTTGAAGTTTTAAAGGGAGCTGTGAGAAGAGGCACCTCTGCTCATCAAAGACAGCACAATCATCTCTTAAGCCATGACACTCAGCACTGAAGGTTACTGAGTGCTGGAGGTGATTTTATAGCACCCAGCTGGCTGCCTATTCAGCAGGACTGACAGAGGGGATCCAGGAGGTGAGGAGCCCCCCTACAAGCAATGGGGGGCCTTATGTGGGATGGAAATTCATTTACACTAATAAAGATAAATTTGCAAATGCGTAGCCAGTTTTACATCCATACGTGTTCAGATCATTTTCTTGACCCTGACCTACAATATTCGTCATCCCCCTGCTAAAAAATATGAAGTTGCTTTTACACAGTTATCTATATGTCATCTGACCCCTAACCCAACATCTCTGAGACTCATCTTCTACTTGGAACTTAAATGTTCACCTTTGCCTCCACAAACTCGCCATCCAGTAGGATCTCATCAAACATCATGTACTACCTTCTTAGTTTTAAGTAATTTCATCTTCTTCAAAACCTCTCATTTTGGAATAATTTCAAATTAATATTAGCATAAATTTAAAATGAAAATTCTTCATTTTTGAGCTGAATTAGCGTGGGCATGTTGCTTTGGGTACTGGTGAGACAATGAAACACGATCCATAAAGTTCAGGCTACATCCACATTCTGTCCATACTGCACGTCTGAAGACGCATATCACATGACCATTCACGTGCACTGAGCATGCACGTGCCGGTGTAAACAGGAAGCAGATTGTCTGTTCTGCGGTTGGTTGCTTAGTTGCAGGAAATACTACGAATGAAGAACAGCAATGGAGAAAAGTAAGAGCAGAGATTTCTCTGCTTGGACCGACGACCAGGTAGAACTGTTACTGAAAGTAAGTGTTGTAATTCATTATCCATATTGAATTAACTGCTGGTAGTCAAGGCTGATGTCTGTTTTTGTCTGGGTAAGGGTCACGTGATATGGGCGTGACGAATCAGGAAAGGACATGTCCTGACCCAATCAGGAATTTAAAAATTTTTCAGTTTCTGCCCGTCCTCACTAAAACGCAGTCCAGAGTTTTCAAACTAAAACTGGGTCAGCAGCGTTTTAAAAGGTCTTTGTTTTAGGGGTTATAAAACGCTGGAGTAGCGTGGACGCTAGGTGTAAACATAGGAAAAGGTATGCGTTTTTAAACAAAAATGTAGCAGTGTGGATGTAGCCTCAGTTTGAGTGATGGAGACCACCGCACAGCGGTTTATAATACTACAACTCTGAAAACTTTTAATGGCATTTTATCATTTTATCCCGTTTCCACTTTTGTGAGGTAAACAATCTTGCTGTACACGTCATAACATAATCTACCACAAACGTCCAATTTAATATTTCTGATTGGCCAGATGACACTGCATTGTGTTCCAACAAAAGTTGAGGTAGGTTAAATTTTATTTTTTTGCCAGATGGCCCTCTGTGTCGGAGCTCCTGTTGTGCCAATTGTCTCACTGAAATGAATGAGGGCACTGCATTTTGTAGTGCTGTAACAGGTCTGAGAATGGCCTAACAATGGCATGAGAGTATTTACTTAGCACTCAGAAGCCCTCTAAATACCACTTGCCAGTTTCAGCATATACCTGTTGTGTTGTTGTTGACCAGGTCCATGCTCAAATGACCCCTGACTGAACCACAGTCCTAAGTGAAAGACTGTCTGTACAAAGCTAACACGGAAGTGCCATTGGGAAAGCCGGACCCCACTTCATGAATCAATTCAACATTTCATGATGGACGTTTTATTATTTCGGATTCTGTAGCGGGCGTGGTGCTAAAACTCTTGCAGTGCACCACAGATGTCTCTATGTCAGGAAAACACTGGTTTATGTTGTCAGACAGGTTAGATTTGATTGACATGGAGGAATTACTCGTCACCTTGGTTAACAGGTGGTATTTATTAGCTACAGTCAAATCACCCTTTCATACTCCTTTAGTTGTCTGACAGCAGAGACAGAAAAATATGACAAAGAGAATTGTACAAGATAACAAAGGTTAAACCTGCTATGACACAGTAGTAACTGGGCTGTCTGTTCCTCCTTACTTGATGATGGCTGTGATATATATTAATGGTATGTCTGAAAGGGGGAGAAGATGTTTAACTGATTTTCTATTGTGTTTGTGTTTCCGTGTTAACTTTTCAAAATCAACCTGAAAACACGAGCTTTTTTCTTGTGTAAAGGGAGTTTTCATGATTGCGCAACCTTTGTTACATGAATATCAAAGAAAAAGGTCAAAATCACAAGTGACAGCTAAACCATATAGGCAGGACAACTAGCAGAAAGGCATCTCAGATTAAAGGGGTTAATAGAGGAGGGACTAAAAGAAAGATTTCAGATTTAGCTTCATGTAGCTGGAGGAGGCTGTTATCCAATATTCCACATTTAATACCAAAAGCTGGTGCAGAGGCTACCTCACCCACTGGAATTCTTTGCCACGGACATGTTTGAGATGCTGAATATCTCCTGAAAATATTGGCGTTTGGCATCGTCTGTTAATATTATATTGGTTGAAGTCTAGACGAAAGAACTTTGATTTTCGACATCAGAGTAATTCCTCAGCTTGCATACAACTGCCTTCACAAGAACAGGCGAAGCGGCTCACCTGCTCTGAGCTGCCCCAGCACTGCCAAAATGAAGACAGATAGGCAGGGGTGAGGGGGTGGGGAGTAATTAATGTTTCACAAACTCAATCCTTTCCCTCAAGGCGAACTTTCTCCTCATCATCTTTCTCTTTCAGAAAATTAAATGATACTCCTCTTGTCTTCCTTTTTGCTCCTGCCCTTCTGTCACCTGGGCGTCTTTGTGTGAACTTTAAGGGATTAGGCTTGCGAGGGCTGGCTGGTAGTTATGGCTGCAGGGAGGACTCCTCAGGTTTCACTCAGGGCCGCGTGTCTCCCCGAGGCGACAGGGAGATGTCAGCGTCTGTCAGCCTCTGTCTGTCATCTAAGCTCTGTCAGCGCCGGCTCTGCCAGCGCTCCATCACGGCTCTGTCGCTCCGAGTTTCCTTCTGGCTTATGATCTGAGACACCCAGACACTGCAACTGGCTTCACAGCCCAACTTACCCACCCCTCCCCCCCCACCCTGGCCCCCTCTCTTCAGCGCTGATACCTTACGTGACACAACAAACACAAGGTCAAGGTGTCTGTCATGTTTCACCGTGTGGGTTTGAGTGTAAATGTGCGAGCCGGTTGTTGTCGGTGCTGGTGCATGAAAGCTGGGCGTGTCACCTTGCCTGTGTGTACGTGTGTGTGCGAACGCGAGTCGGGCTGTTTTGAGTGACAGTGTGAGTGAGGTGCAGCCAGGCGGCGGCTCTTTGTAAAAGTGCACCTACCTTCTCTTCCCACAAGTCCCTCCTGGCAACAAACTGTCACGGCTGACAGCCCTCACAAAAGAAGGAGAGGGAAGGGAGGCAGGGGGTACGGGGATTAAAAAAAAGTTTAAGAGATGAAATTAAAGCAAAGAAGGGAACCTGACAGCACCTTGAGAAGAGGCATTGTCTGTGAGGGGAAATATATCTGTGCGAGCGGGCTTTGATCAGTGGAGGATGAGAGCAGGGAAGAGCTTGTAAAGCCGGCTCCTGAAGCCCATTGAAAAGAGTGGAGAGAAGAAGAAGAAGAAAATCAGCCCCACAATTACTTTCCACTCAGGCTCAGAGGAGAAACAGTATTCTCGTTAGTAAGTATGGCATGGACTTAATTCTCTTTTGGCCTTCGTGGTACACTTTTCTTTGCTGGTCTCTTGCTCTTTTTCCTTCCTCTAGGTCAAAAGACAAAATATAGTAAAAGTATACCTTGAGTAAAAAGTGTTTTCCCAAGAACAAAACAGCTGTTTGAAGAGGCAGAGGAGGGAAGAGGAGGAGGAGAAGCAGGAGGAGATGAGGTGAAAGAGTACGTTTTAAGAGAGGAACCTTTGAAACACATGAAGGAGAACACAGAGGATGAGGAGCTGGAGGGAGGAAAAGGGAAGAAGAGGTGGAAGTGCTTGTGGGGGTGGGAGGAGATAATCACCTTTATTTTGTGATTCAGGGGGTGGGGGTGGGGTGGGGTGGGGGGGGGGGGTAGCTTTCTATATGAGGAGGGAGGGAGGGAAGTGGCAAGGAGCACTGCTCCAGTGCCCCCTTCAATACTATGGGAGCACTTTGATAGACAAAGCAGCGTGCTGAAGGGGAACCTCCTGCTGGCAGGATCTGAGGAGGCTGTTTACAGAAGAGCTTGTCTGATCTAAAACCCTGCTCGCCCTCTTGTATGGAAAACACTCAGCCTTTGATGTCTTTCTCCCTCTCTCTAAATTTCTTTCTTACTCGTATTTTCTCTCTGTTGCTACTTCCTCTCAATGGTGGTTGACACATATCAAGATCTGCTTTGCATTATTCACTTTGAACCTCAGGAGACATAATGTATTCTGCTACGAGTTTTGGGATACAAGTGCATAACAATTCTTTAAAATACAGATCACTGAAGGCAAGCAATGGCACTGCTTGTGTAGGTGTGAGTGTGTGTGTATTGTGCACAATGACAGGGTCAAACAGGGCTTGTCAACAGGCGGTCTACTTTAATGTGACATATTAATGTGGCCTGCCAGTGCCAATAACTCTGCACAAGTTGCACATGTGTGCATATTTATTAGAGTCCATAACATTTGCTCCCTCATAAAATATTAAACCCCACTTGTGCTGGGAACTGCCGAGTGTGTTCATAAACCAGCAACCGTGTTGTTTTTTCAGTCTCCCTTAGACGCTGGATTAAATATGTTTGTCAGTGGACTTGTTTGCATGTGTCTGTGTTTGTGATTATATGAGTGTGACCATTGTTCCATCTGTGTGGTTCATGGGTGTTTATGTTAATATTTATGAGAAATGTGATGACCATGGGTGTATATTTGAATATGTTGTGTGTGAGAGGGAAAGAGAAAGAGACATATAGCCCTTTTTCACCACAGGAACCTTTCTCAGAACCTAGGAACCTTGTTAGGAACCCAAGAACTTAACCTGCGTTTCAACTGAAGGAAGCAGGCTCTAAATTTAATTCCTAGGCCATAGTTCTGGGCCCCACAAAATCCCTGCTTAGGGGGTAGTACCTTCCAAAAAACCAGAAACTATCAGGGCAGAGTTTGCAATGCTGAACGTCGCTGAGTTGTGAAACACAGACCTCAGGCTGCTAAAACTTGTGCTAAACATCCATTCACACACTAAGGAAACACTGATTAAAACTATTATCAATAGTTATAGGGCCTTTTCATGGCAGGAACTTTCCTATGGTAACCTTTTGAGGAACTCAGGAATAGTTCCAGGCTCCCAAAACATCCAAGCTCTAGGGGTAGTACTTTCCAAGGGCCCAGGAACTTGTCAGGAGGTAGTTTGCTGAGCTGAAAGTCCCTAGGTGAACACCAACCTCAAGATGCTACAACCTGTGCTCAACAGTCATTCACACAGTAAGCAAGCACTGGTTGTCACTATATTTCACTCCCTAAATTCTCTGCAGATTTTCACCATCATGTTTGCAAAAGACCCCAAGTCATTTTTCTCCGAAATCTGCTCTGCCACTCTCCCTACTCAGCTCCTAGTAGCATTTCTTTCTACAGCTCAGTTGTAAATTGTGTGAGAAGTGAGAATGCGCAACAGTACGGTCATGTAATGTGTGAAAAGAGTTGACATGGAACTGTTCAATAAAGGAGACCGAAGTGTGAATGCCAAAAACCACCAACTTACACAGCATTACAATGTACCATCTTTCATGTGTGAAAAGAGTTATAGAGAGAAAAAGAGAATAGAATAAAGTGTTGTGCATGCATGTGTGTTAGAGGTCTGCTTTTCAAACTAATGGTGCACATTATTGAAACAACAGATCACTCTGTTCTGGGATTGATTTATACTGCCTGTTATTTCACTTTAATCTATGGACATTATCTACACAGGATATATGGGCCATTAGCTCTGTGAGAAGTTGGAATGTAAATGAGGCATAATAAATCAAGTCAGATGAAACACTCCGAGCATGACGAGTTACTTGTGCTTATATGGATGCCTTGGTAACTGCATTTGGATAATCAGGTCCTTGTGCTGTATCATTTGTCCTTTGTAATTTGGCCAGCATCATACAGGAAATAAGCATGAGTAATGTTGACGACCGATGGATGTATTGCCTTTCAAAGGATTAGTCTTGCATTAACAACAAAGTGACAGAAATAAATTGTTCAAAGTGCCAGAAGCATGAGACATACAGGATTTGGTAAAGAAAACGGGAAGAAGACACGTAGCTTTAGCAATGTGCCTGCCATGCTCCATCTGTAACACTGAGCTACATACTGCATGAAATGGAAGCCCTGGCATTGTGGCGTCTTAACCTATGTACCAACATATAGAGAGGCACATTAATCTTTAGGACTGAAAGTCTACAATGAGTATATAATGAGTAGTTTAAGACCAAACTGTCACATTGTTATGCACTTACATGGAAGCTTTGCTTTGACATGTTAGGTAAGTGCATGTCCTGATTTTTCTTAACTGCAAGCACCTACACCTCATCATTTCATACTTTGCTGGTAATTATTACGTCTGTATCTGAATCCAAATTTTCCAGGTCAAAACAGATTTGTAAGTTTAGGCCAGTGCTTTGAATATTAGAGCAGTGAGGGGGAATCACTTGACATGAACAGCCTCTCTTTTTATTATAACTGCTAGTAGTTCCTTCTTTTTGTTATCTGCTAATTTTTTGTTGTGCTGCCTGTGCTTCTTCCTACCATTTTTTTCATCACCCTTCATCCTATACCCGTTACTACAGTTAGATTGACAGGTATGTACATTTAAGACCAGACTAGGTCTGTAAAACCTGTCATGTGGTTATCCTGTGTTGCTCTGTGTATAATGAGGCAGGTGTAGCTGAGCAGCCAGACACCATTGTAACTGGTTAGTTAGGCAAACCATTGACTCTGCATTGTGTTGAGATATGTAAAGGAATAATGAACAGGAAGCTATGTATTGTCTGGCAAAGAAAATACATGCACCTGTCAGACATACAGTTACCTTGACATGGTTGGCTCAGACCCAGACACTATAAAAGATAGACAAGTTGTTTTAGCACAACGGCTAGCTAGCTAGCCTACTAAGTGCATTATTCCATGTTATATGACCAGTTCTGCACTATAAAATGCATTATATCCACTTGTTACACTTCTTAGTGGCATTTCAATAAGTCACAACCCTAGTATGCTCATACCGCGAATATTGATATGAATATGCTACATTAGTGCGTAGTGCTGAGCTAAACTACCTACCTTGTGCATATCTCTCATGAACAAGCAAAGTTTCACAGCTAACAGCAGCATTTAGCTCTGAGTGACCAATGAACCTACACTACTGTATTTATAAGTAGAATCACATACTGTAAAGACAGGTTACAAAAGGACAACAACATTCTTAAGCTTCGTATCCGGGGCAGCCCAAGTAATCGTGGAAGCACATTTTCATGAACCGCTAACTCAACTGGGAGCTAATTAAATGAGTTACTAACATGTGTAAGCTAAATAACCTGTTAGCTAGCTTGTAGCTAACAAAGATAACCCTATTCCTAACATTCTGCATCTTTCTTGCTACCGTCACAATATAATCAATTCAATTCAATTCAGTTTTATTTATATAGCGCCATATCATAACAAAGTTATCTCAGGGCACTTTTTCGAATAGAGCAAGTCTAGACCGACTCTTTATATTTACAGAGACCCAACAGTTCCCACCATGAGCAAGCACTATGCAACAGTGGCAAGGAATCCAAGGAATCCTGAATTACAATGCTATTGCAGTGTTACTGTTGCCTCAAACTTGGCTATGGCGAGGATTAGATTTGGTCTCTGGGTCATCTACTGGCTACAAAACAGCCCTCTGATAGCAGGGAATATTTAGGATTTACAGAGGAGATTGAGATGAAAACCCATTAGAACTGACAGATACCCAGCTGGATGTCTCAGGATGTCAGCATGGCCACCAAGGCCCAGCTCTCCCCTTCACTTCCCCTCTCTCCACGCCTCCTCCTCTCCCTCTGTCTCTCATCTCTCATTACTTTTGTTTCTTCTGTCAACTGATACTGAGGCTTCGTCTGAAAGAGCAGCTCGAAGCCTTCATCCTTGACAGGTTGCTGGGCTTTATGACCAAGCTGATGATCTATTGGACAGAGACGGATGGAGAGATGGAGTGAGAGATAAATGGAGGGAGGTAAAGAGGGAGAGAGAAAGGGAGGGCAGTGATTGCTCAAGGGAGGCTGGATCTGAATAGCTGTAAAAACAGATACTCCGGTGTATAAAAACAGTGGGGATTTCAACTAGATCGCTCAAATGTTTCAGCCGCTTGCACACAAAAGACCCAACTTCTACCAATTCCTCTGAGTCATTCCACTCAATTGGAGAACAATTGGCTTTGACTGAACTCACGCCCTGCTCCCCCCATCCCATAACCCCTCCTACCCTCGCTTTCCCTCTTGTCAGTCTGTATCTCCTCAATTTACCCTGCTCATGGAGCTGAGTGACTACGCAGACTTTTCCTGCACAAACCCGCGGCCCTCTCCCCACCCCCAGCCTTTTAGACACAGTCTCCACGTCAACCAGTGTGACAGATTGAACGATGAGACACATGACAGCAGTTCAAACGGGAGACAAGAATAAGATTAGACATGTGATTCAGTGTGAAGAGGTCAGTGGGAACGATTGCCCCAGCCCCCATAGACACACACATACCCTCCATCCACACCCCACCCAATACTAATTGTAAACATATGATCAGCGCTCTTCACCGCGGTAGAATGGCGTCTCCGTTGCTTGCTGTATACACCCAGTTCCAGCCTAGTCACTATCAAGCCCCAATCAAAACAGAAATATGAAGAAAAGCCAGGGCCCGCCGCTGCAGTGTGGTGGCTCAAATTGAAAGTGACAGCTTGACACATAATATGGCACCCGTAATGTGATTAGGCCAGCGTGGCACTCTCTTCTTAAACTCCCACATCCCAAAGAGCGAGCCTCACGTCCAACTCCGCCAAACACACTCAAGCTCTTGCCTCTAAAAGGGGGGCAGAGAGGGCCGTCATGTCTCCCACTTTAGTTTCTCTTGCGATGCCTCATGCTTTGAGACGAATTGAGATGATGCCGCTGTTGAATCATAACCCCCCTGAGGGGAATTGCAAACACATGTAGGGGGGTGAGAGCGAGAGGCTTTTTGGGTTTAAAGGCATCGATGCCAAGAACAGAGGAGCTGAGTGGGAGAAAGTACACAGTGGTATGGATTAGATCAGCCATTATCAGAAGCAGAGCTGGCCCGGGTCCTCCTGTCAATCCATGTGATGTAAACGAGCAGTGACACGACAATGATATCACCCACAGCTACTCTTGACAGAGTCGAGAGGTGAAATGCAAAGAAATATTGGTGAAAATAATGAGAAATCCAGATGAAGAAGTAATGACTGCAACTGATACAGTAGGAGGGGAGCTTTTTTTTAAAAGTAGGTTTAGGACTGGGACGTGAACTGGAAAGGCTTTAGAGGTTGACCATGTTGCAAAAGACTGTCAGAGAGAGAGAAAAGTGAAACAGCAGTAGGGAGCTAAGCTGGGGCAAAACGAAAAATGGACTTTAGGGCTGAGTCCAGCAGGAAATTCAATAAAATACTTCAAAAGACCATAGCTGACAGTGAAAAATCACAAAATTATAAAATTGAGCTGGAGAAATGAAAAAGAATTATTGTATTTGGCAAGGGCGAGAGGGAACAAGAGCCCAGGGCCACATTTCCAAATGAGCCGTCACAGATTGAGAGATCTTGGCTCTGTTCAGGTTTAGCATGGAGGGGAGCTGGTACACACTTCTCCTAGCCTTTCCCAATGAAGTTTCCCCTTCTCCGGGGGAATTCCCTATCATGTTAGCGATGACAGAATGAAAGATGTAGCAAAGGGCTTAGCGGGGACATGACTTGGGAAATGAATGGATGGCAGACCCAGCAGTTGACAGGCAATTGGGAATTCAAGTGAGCTGGATCGGTTTGCCAAGCACAGTAAAATTGAAAGGCCTTAGGTTTCCAGAAATGAGGGTAATTTCTCAACTGTGTTTAAAAATGTGTCAACAACCAGCAAGATGGACTCAACCTGCCAGTTTTCTTGCCCTTCAAACCATTTATATCCGTGTGCCTTCAACTGAAATGCAAAAGTTTTTTTTTAGATCTGGTGAGCAACGCCAAAACCTGCAATATGTGCCTCATCATAAAAGCAGATGAATATTCTACATCAGCCTCCAAACCCCTTGCTTGACTCCTTCAAGATGCATTCTCCTCTTTCTCTCCAGTCTCCCATCCCTCCAACTCCCCTCCCCGGCCTTTTAGTTTAAGAAAAGCCTGTCAGAGGAAATCAAGTCAAGCCAAAGACATAGTTGAGCGCCTTTGACAGGCTGAAAGCCACTCAAATGGGTCTATAATGAGTCTAATAATGGTGTGGGTAAGCATAATTTACCAGGGCTGGGGCCCCAGTGAAGCAGAGGGAGCAGAGGAGAATGATGACTGCTGCGCTGCTTGGCAGGCGATGATGAGCCCTCATTCCCAATGATATGACAAGGCCGGAGCAGAAGGTGGACAAGCTCCAAGCCCGCCAGTCTCTCTGCGGGCCGGGCCCTGGGGGCTGAGCCATGGCCAGACCTGCTCGTCATGGAGCACTAGACTGGAAAATCGCACATGACTGGTTGCTTCCACAGTGCCTCGGCTGGCTCAGCGGTGAACCTGTCTCCTTTGAAATAGAGAACTGGGTGACCTCACACTGCCTAGGGAGTACATGTAAACCGTATCTCCTCTTCCCAGTAAGTGCAATATGTGTGTGTAGTAACTTTGTGTGTGTGTGTGTGTGTATGTGTGTGTGCAGTGTTGTGGGGGGAAGCAGTGACAGGCTATAGCCACAAGCTAATCACCCACGCTCCCCAGGGATACAGCTCCCTCAGGACAGGATAATCAAAAGTCCCTTGGCAGAAACCAGTAGAATGATGTAAACAAACACACATACACACACACACGAAACAGACATACATGCCCTTGTTTGTACTCCCAGCGCTGTTCCTGTGGCAGACAGGGTGGTGGTGAAAGGTGCCTCTGGCCCCGGGTCTTTCCCACGAGGCTTCCACGCAGGCCGACAGCAGCAGGCTGACCTCCGTTCTCCTTCAGCTGTTTACCCTTCAACGTGAATGTTACAAACTACTGTTGTGCTCCTACCTTTTGAAAATGTTGATGTGGTTGAAAAATGTCAAGAAATGGGCCACATTTAACAATATATTCTAAACATGTTGGGGGTCTTATGAAATGCTGAGAGGCCAGATCTGGTCCATAGGCCGGTAGTTTGAGACTCCTGCTGTAAAATAAATGGAGCAATAGCATGAACTTCCATGGCCTCTGCTATGTGTGTCATCCAGGATACATGGCCTCAGAATTGTTTAAACCTGTTTTTCCTCTTTATGCCAAGATAATTAGTTGGGCCATGTGACAGGAGGCTGTGTAAGCCCTGAGGTGTGTGGCAGAACAGCAGAGTGTCTGTTGCAGCTGTAGGATGGCATACACAGCTGGGGAGTGCGTGTGTGTGTTTAGGGTAGCAGCAGCAGCAGCAGAGCAGGGGGTTGTGGGAGACAGCCATCAGGGCCAATGCAGTGCCTCCAGTGAAGCAGGTAGATGTGCGCACGCCTGCCTTGGCCGGCCGCCACCTCGTCAAAGTCACTTTCCCAAAGTTGCGGTGACGCACGGCGCCCCAAGCCCCGCGGTTTATGTTACAGTACCGGTAAAAGGGATAATGGCCTGGCATTTGACATTTCTGTTTGGGGGAGGAGCGTTGAGAGCTGCGGGGTTAGAATTGGACTTAACCTCTTTCAATTTCTTAATCGCTCCACTAGTTTAACTCTTTTAGACTTTTTCCTTTGAGCATGCCTCTCTTTTCCTCTGTCTCCGCCTCGATTTACATTTCCCTTCTCCAATTCGGCTTCTGTCTCCTCTTCAACGTCTCGTTCTCAAACCTCTCCACACACACACACACACACACACACACACACACACACACACACACACACACACCTCCCTGTCTCTCTCCGTTGACATTTCTCTCTGTCTTCCCTCCTGTCTGAGGACAAGCGTGTCCCAGTGTGTTTGGCACTCTGGCTGTGTCTGATGGCTAAACTGAGGAGACAGGCTGCTGACAGGCCCTGTGCCAGAGCGGAGTATGCCAACAGGGGAGATTTGTGAAAATATGCCCTGTGTCATTTCCTCTCCATTTCCCTGACAACTTCACTCTGTCAAAAAGCCTACGTGTGAACGCATGGGTAGGTAGGCGGGTGGGAATAGTGTGTTTGTTTGCGTGTGCATGTGTGTGAGGGATAAGATGTCTCAAAGTGTATGTGGGTGGGTGAGTGAATGGGTGGGGAACATGATAGCTGCATGTGTGTGACAGAGAAACAGAGAGATAGCAACGAATTATGCCCATGTCATCACAACAAAGTCTCAAAGTTGAAGCCAAATGATGAAATCTGTCTACCAGGCATGTCTTGAATGCATCTCTTCCTCAAAGTTCACCTTTTTTGAACCCACATTTTTCCTTCTGGTGCGCTTCCTCTTCAAACGGATCCCCAAATCTACCCCAAATTTAATCTTTGATCCCTCCTCTTGGAACGCAGGCTGAAAGATAACATTTCATGCGAGGCAAAGCGGAAGAAAACCGCCTGCAGAAAGCCAGCACACTGAACATGCTCGCTGTCAGCCGCTTTCGCTTAATTTGATGCTTCTGTCTCTACCGCCGCCAGTTGAGTCTAATCTCGTTGAGCGCTAGAAATGAGTGTTGGTGACAGGGATGTCAACAGCGGTTTGTTTCGAGCTCGGCGTGAGAACAGTACCTGTCTGTGTGTCTCTGTTACACAAGTGCCCCCTGTCTTGTGTGCCCAAGTCAGCCGGCGTTACTGTCAATCCCACAGGCCAACAGTGACGTGCTTAATCACTCTACACCGCTACTCCACACACACATTCGCATGTCCCTCTGGCTGACAGCTTAAACAGAACCCCACCATGACACACATTTCAAAACATCCCAGCCAAAACCTTATGTTTTCATTTGGATGGAATCTGCAGTGAGTGGCTTCCAACATGGCCGCCAACAGGTGAGAATGTATGTGTGTGCGAGCTGTCCTGGCAGAGGCCCTGGCAGTTTGTGCATGGGGTCATGTCAGCTTGTGTGAATTTACAGATGTTGAACTCTCTCTTCTGCTTGCTGTTGCTTGACCCCAGAGCCTCGCCTCCCTCTCTCTCCCCCCGCAGCTCCCCCACGACTGTCAATCACCCAGTGGGGCCTGCTGTAAAGACATCCTGCAGAGAGACTGGGTGTGTGTGTGGGGGGGTGTTAGCCAGGGTCACGAGTTCAAAGTAAACTGATGAGGGGAGACGTGCTTTGGGTTTAGGAAGAACGTGTGTGAGTTGAGGTGTGAGTGGAAAACTTTCAGCACCATTAGGCTGTACGTGTGTGTGTGTGTGTGTGTGTGTGTGTGTGTGTGTGTGTGTGTGTGTGTGTGTGTGTGTGTGTGTGTGTGTGTGAAGCAGCAGCAGTGCGGGGCAGATCTGTTGCGGCAGGGAGACAGCGAATCCGATTCATCCTGATCAAAGGCTGCTGTCAGTGACAAAGGACCGTTTGTTTAGCCTCAGCATGACATGTATCTGAGAGCCATAAATTACAGGGGGAATTAGGGGAGGTTTGGTGAATTTCATGCTCGTGTGCCTGTCTGTCTCTTTGGGTACCGCACACACTCACGCACATATGCATTCACAGTCACACAGACCACACACACATACACACACAAAGGGGTGGGAAGGGAAAATGGATCTGTATGTGGCTCTAGAAGTGATGATGAGAGATGGGAGCTGGCATGTGTCAGGCACTGGATGAGAAGCTTGGGAGCAGAGAAGTGGAGGTTTTAACAAGGACCACGGTTGGGACTGCGTCTGTAGGCTGTTAAGATATACATCACTTTGTAGATGTTGTTCATAACACCAAAACAAAAGGCTTTCCACTGGCTTCATGGTAATAATAATTTTTGTTTTATCTCAAAGCAGTTGAAAGTATTTATCTGTGACATTAGATATGTGACATTGTGACTAAAGAAGCAAAGTTAAAGGAATAATTTGACATTTTGCCAAATACGCTTATTTGCTTCCTTACTGAGAAAGATTCTTAACACTCTCATATCTGTCTGTTAAATATAAGGCTACAGCCAGCAGCCAGCTGGTTAGGTTAGCTTAGCATAAAGACTGGAAACAGGGGAAAACTATGGAGTGAAAATAGTCTCAATATTATTTGTAAATGTGTATTCCATGATTTGTAACTGAAAAACAAGATTTGTAACTGAAAAACAAGATTTGTAACTGAAAAAAAAAAAGATTTGTAACTGAAAAACAAGATTTGTAACTGAAAAACAAGATTTGTAAATGTGTATTACATGATTTGTAACTGAAAAACAAGATTTGTAACTGAAAAAAAAAAGATTTGTTGAAAATATTTTACTTACAGACTTTTAACTTCAGCTTCTCAGATCTGATCCTTTTCGCTTTCAAAAAGCTTCCTGTGCATACAAATGTCTGGTGTTACGCACGGATCAGGTTACTTTCGCTTTCGGGATTTTGAGACTATTTTAACGCTGGTCCCAGCTCCACAGATTCGTAAATGCATGATGCGTTTAAGTGCTGTTGGAAAACTGGGACATCTGGGCTTTCGGCGTATTCGTGTTTAATTTCAAAGTGGGAAAGACGTTTTTCTAAATAGACAGAATAGCTTGTCGCCCCTCAATTAGAGCACATGCATTTACCAACCACAGACTCTATACAGTAACCTATAAATGTAAATATATGGTTTAAATAAGCTACTGCTAGGTAGTAGAGTTGTTCTGCTGGGAAAACAGCTAGTCCAGGCAAAAAGCGGATTCCGGCTGAACCTACCCCTAACCACCGAGGGGCGACGCTACAGTGGTGTTGTGTGAAAGCCCGTTCCCCCGTCGAAATGTGTTTCCCTCCTGTTAGAATTGTGTTTCCCGTAGCGTCGCCCCTCGGTGGTTAGAAAAACGTCTTTCCCACTTTGAAATTAAAAATCTGCATCACAGCCATTTCTAATTTTATTTGTTTGTTTTCTTCCAAAACACATATCTGATATATATTTGTTTAATCAAATCATAGTTTGAGAGAAAGGCAGGAAAGGGAATCTGGGTTTACAGTATGCATCCTGTCAAAGGGAATCCATTGCAGGAAAAGTTACAGTGCATTATGGGTACTCTGCTGCACAGCCTTCGTGCAGTAGTGTTCTCTTCTCTGTCTGGCCTGCATGACAGTTGTTTGTCTGAAGCTCTGAGACAAAGGCATCATCTGTGTTTACTCTGCGCTGGCATGTTTGGCAAAAACTTGTCAATAGTAATTATCCCACTTTAGCAGAACACAACTGCTGAATTAACAAAAATACAAGTTGTTGAGCTGATGAGCCGTGAATGTTGATCTGATGCCTGGAGGTTCTTCAGAGCCCAATCCCTTGACAGCAACCCGTGGAGATAAACTGTACTTGGGTGGGAATTAATTCAAGCCCCTTTCTGAGCAGGGGAATTGATGGATTTTGGTCTAAGCACACGTGATGTACAGTCGAAGTTACTTTCCAGAATGATCTTTTTAGAGTACTGCGTGGTACATATTTCTGGAAGCCTTGTGGAAAGAAAAGAAAAACTGCTGTAATGAATTTAAACGGTGGAAAAAAAGCAAGCGGGATTTGACAAATTAGTTTGAACACTTTTGACTGTCAAGCCGTTAATTTATGACTGAGCAAACTTCCAAGTGTTTAGCTTGGACGCCTAACACAGAGGCCCACAGCTCTTGGAGGTGACTGTTGTATGAAATATGGAGGCAGCCGTGCTATTTATTTATTTCTTTCCTTGCCTGGCGCTTTCATGGCCCTATTTGTTTTAATCCTCGCGAGTGTTGTAGGAGAAACCGATTCCTGTTCACATTAATAAAAATAATATTTTGCGGAACAAGGTCTAATGGTCAAAATGTCACATCTATGACTCTCTCTTTTTCCAACCCGCAGCCATAAGTCAACAAGCCGCTCATTTATGTGCTTCGTTCTGAGCCGCCAAGGACACATCTCCCTATAGCTGCATTTTGTTGCTCCTGCCTGCACGCATGTGGTGGTCCAAATTAGGGTTTATGCAGCTTAGCTGACAATGCCAATATACTGTATATTTTGCCTGTTAACATCTTGAAATATGACCAAAAAGGCTTCTGACTTAGGACACTTAGGCCATCATGTGATGTTAGAACTTTGTACTAATTGAATCTTTTCAGTGGGCTATCCGCTCCTGAAGGCATGGTGACACAAAGTTCAGTTTTTCAGGCTGTCACCCCTGGAAGCTGTTGAGCACAATCCATTATCATATAATCAGTGGAAAACGTTGACTGATATGTGCTTGAATTTTAATAAAAAGCCAGTATTAGCACAATGTATCAATCCCAACCTCTTTGCAAATGTCACTTTTGTGCCTTTTGACTTTCCAAAATGCTTTTATTCTTCAGCTGTGAAAACGTTAGAAGCTCTTTATCTCCCTGCTCGACGCTGAGCCTCCCCCTCCCTCCCTCTTTCTCTCTCTGGGATCACTCCCCTCTGAGGTGTTTGACTGAAAACATGCGCTCTTTAATCACTGGGGTGACAGTCCCTGCCCTGTGTTTGCGCCACTGGCCCGCTGCAACAATAAAGGCAGGGTCATGCTCAGTGTCAGCTCCAGGCGTGATGTTTGAAGGAGGGAGTGAGGGGAAAGAAAGAAAGAAAGAAAGAAAGAAAGAAAGAAAGAAAGAAAGAAAGAAAAAAGAGGGAGGTCGAGAGGAAGGGAGGGGGGAATAAGAATGAAAGCAGGATCTGAAGGGGAGAGGAAAAGCTCAGGGAAGTATTGCAAGCATGTCTGCCACAGGAAGAATCTCCCACTCAATAGCAAAAATGGAGGAACTGATTCAAAGTCAACAGGATTCAGGGTGTTGAAGAAAAGGAGTTGACAGAATCTTGTGGGCTAGTTTGACTGGCTGGAGTATCTAGAGTTTGTGTGTCTCTGTATGTGCTTATGTGTGTATGTTGAGATCTAGGGTAGCAGGGGAATCACAGGATCCCATGACCCTGTGACCTAGGGGACCTTGTGCTTCTGTTTGTCTGGCTGATTGACAAATGAAGGGGCAGGCAGCAGGGGGCTGGGCCTCTGCCTGTGTGTGTGTGTGTGTGTGTGTGTGCGCGCATGACTTTTGCTCAGTTGCTTTTGTATGAAAGCATGCATCTGTATATCATATGAGCGTGCACAGGTTTTTCTGAATTATTAAGTGTGAGTTCTAAAGCATGCATACACTTAATGTGTATGTGCATGTATGCCCAGCATTTGTGTTCGAAATTTAAAAGGCCATTTGAAAATCACATAAATAGGTGTTAGCTAACTTCTCACAAGCCACATTTAAGTTACAACGTGTGTGTGTGTGTGTGTGTGTGTGTGTGTGTGTGCTTTGTTGTGTGTGCACAACTTTGAGCGTGTGTGTGTTTGTCTCTGAATTCCTGTGGAGTTCACGGTGAGGCCAGGCCCCATGGCACAGCGCCGGGAGAGCCCATTAATTACAGAGCAGTGACACCGGGACGGCCGGGACCTGTAATTGATGCCTCCTGTGTGGCAGGGGAGGCGCTCAGTCACGCAGCGAAAGGAAAGGGTCACCCTGCAGACAGGGCAGGGTGGGTGGTGGTTGGAGGGAAGGGGTGAGGGATGATGGTGGAGGTAAGGGGGCATCGGCTCTCATATTGGCCCTCACTTATTGTAAAAACACCATAGTATTCTTTGGTTGCTGTTGCTTAAGCATGTTGCATGAACGTTTCAGTGTGTCCCACAATTATAATACTCATAATCACTATCATTACTACCACCACCCACTTCCAATATCATCAAAGGATAAGCGGGTATAACTAATGGATGGATGTTTCTAATATATATCTTTATATGAGTCATTCCAAAATCTGAGGCTGTCTGTTGACTCTGTAAAACAGCCAATGAGAAGCCTGAGGTGCACTATATGAACTTTGTATGGGGTTAAAAGGTCATTGACATAGCTTGATGCAAGATGTAAAATTACTTAAAGGTGTTCAGTAAAGTCACCTCCAGAATTAACAGTTAAAGAGCTTTATTTTCTGTGCAAATATAGTTGGGTTTTGTGTTGCATTGACCATTCACAGTCATTTTTGTGTTTTATTTTCAAATATACCATGTTATTGAAAAGATGTTTTTATTTTTTACTAAATTAATTTTAATCAAAATGTTGATCTGTTATGGTTAATTAGATTGTGATAATCACCTGTTAAATATATTTATTTTCTTTATTGCCAAGACTTAGATGAGAAGATTGATACCACTGTTTGTGAAGCATGGTGGTCACTCTCATGTTTGTGAATTATAGGGTGGTAGAGCCAAGGGGTAATTAGCTTAATTTATCTTAGTTTAAAGAGTGGGGAAACAGCTACCCTGGCTCTTGCAAGGTAAAAAAAAACACCTACCAACACCTATGAAATTCACAAACAACAGTCAAACAACTTCCTGGTGTCTTGTCGTCACCGTGAGGATGCCAGGCAAACAAAGGAGAAGCTGCACAGAAGTGCTGGGCGGATGGATAAACTGTCGTTCATCAAGAAAATATTTATAACTCCCTGTAAAACCACAAACTGTCATTTTTTAAAACTATTTCTTTAAAAGAAAAATCCAGTGTCTATCGTATAACTTACTGTTAAAATAATAGAAAACTGGGCTGAAATATGAATGATTTCACAGTATGGTGAGGCTTCTGTACAAGTTGCTGTCTTCTGTCATAATGCAGTTAAATCAGCCACATCATCCTTTACCAAAGACAAAATTGTCCCATAGAAATTAGCCACATTTCAGGCACAAGCCTGGAGCGGAAACAGCCGTCAGATGGAGAGTGTGCCTCCCTGTCAGCTGAGGATGAGCGATGGCCTGCCAGCCAGATGGACTCCTCCTTGTCAGGGTCCTTTCACTTCCTGCGGTTGTCCTTTGATCTGCCTGATGACTAATGAGTACCCTGTGAAGAGCCAGGCAGGCAGACACGGGATCCCCATGTATGTGTGTGTGTATGTATGAGAGAGGGTTTTTACATGCTGCGCAGGGGGTCCCTCTTTGGAGGCTTTCAGTGCGAGGGAGCCCCCCTGCTCGGTTTGCTCTCCTGTTGCAACAGAGGAAGAAGAGGCGGAGGAGGAGGAGAGGTGTCTGAGGAGACATGGGTGATTGAGAGAGGATGGAGGTCAGACACAGGGCATCAGGAGACACACTCAGTAACCCACACACACTGTGACAGGACTTCTTCAGAAGACACGGATACCCTGTCTGACCTCTCAGAGTGGGCTGTGATACCAGCAAAGGACTATTTTACTCACTTAATTCTGGGAGTCTGCACTGATTTAATAAACACAGTTGCACTACAATGACTCAGTAGGGTAATTTGCCATGTTTGATCGCAGTCGTGACATTTTAGTCCTTATCAAGGCCTTGCCATCTCTTGTACAAAGAGCTTTCCTTGACAAAGAATACCTTATCTACATCTTAAAACTGACAAACTAGTCTCACAGGTTTATTTCATGTTGGCAGCTGAACGTTCTCCACCCTTTACCTCCACACAGACAGACAGATGGCGTCCCTCTCACAGCATTGATGGAAAGTGAAATGTGAGAAATGAGAACCAGGTGTGTGAAGGATGGGGGTAAGATTGAGCAGACAGAGGGACGGGGGTTGGGGGGCGTTTATGTTTTAAGCTGACCTAAGCAAAGGGCCAACGGGTCAGTCAGAGGTCAGGGTGTACACGGGAGGGGAGAGTGGAGGTGAGAAGGTTAGAGAGGTGAATCCAGAGCAGGGGGGGCTGTGGTGTGTTAGTTTAAACAGGTCACCTCTCAGCCAGTCGCCAGGGGAAGTGAACCCGAGCTGGCCTTCTGATTGGTTACTGGTTAGCCGACAAGCATACTTTCCCTTTGGTTAACTGGTGTGGCGTGTTTCATGTTGATTCATCGCTCTGGAACCAAATGAGTGACAGTGCTGCTTTGGCGGGATGTCTTTATCTTGCCAATTACTGTAGCTGGGCCTTTTGTTGCCTTCCTGCCAGCCCTTGGGAGAGATCACACGGGCTGTCAGTCAGAGCCAGCTTCCCACAGAGACACGGAGTGATTGACAAGCCCATGGATTGACAGATTGCTGCGGTGGCTGTGTGTGTAGTGTAAATGACTGCTGCTGTTTCAGCATGGGGCTAATGAACTAAGATATTTCTATTGTCACTCTTTTATGTGATATGACTGATGAAAAATAGCTTAGATGGGATCAAAGTGGATTAAAGTCATGGAATGCAATCTGATTTGCAATTTAGGCATTTAAAATGACACTCTGAAAGGAGTGACTCATGCATGACAGGCACGGTGGCTGTTGCGAGGACTGAATGTCTGAACTTTTGGCCATGTGACAGCCTTTCTAGCCACTAAGACTCCAGCTGTGATTTCATATTAATTCCACTTTCTGCCAACAGCCTGCCTGTAGGTATAATGCTACCTCGCTCACACCGTCGACTGAAACATTTCAATGATAAAGCATAGCACCTTCACAGGCTCTTTGACTCAGCTGTCAATGAATGATCACACTGCACCAGGAGGGTCCCAACCTTATGCAAAAGCCACACCTTTTGACATTTAAATCAATAAGCTCGGGCTGCCATACGTCCCCAGGACTCCAGTGAACTTTTAACACCAAAGACGGCACTTTGAAGAATGCAAATATGATCCACCCCTCTCACAGCGTTTACGGGAAAATCAGCAGCGGCAGCAAAGTATCTAAACACTCGCAGATGATTTATCACCCACAGGATACATCGGCTGGGGTTGAAAGGAGATGAGGAGCAAACCAGTCCGGGATCAAAGATAAACAAAAATAAATCCAGTGAAAAGGGGAGGGTGGGAGAGGAGTGAGCAGTGGGCCTGGAAGGATGTGGAAATGGGAGGAGGTGGCAAGAGGGGAGTGGTGGGTAGGCTTTTTGGTATTTAAATCACCCACGTACAACACCCCTTCTTGTGAAATCATGTGCCGCGTTCCCACCTTTCAGCCCATTTAACCCCCAGCTGGTGACTCTGATACTCCAGTGATAGGGCCTCATTTTTTACCCGGGCCGGCCAATGGGGCAGCTTCGCCTTCTTGTCCTCCATCATGGCCCAATGCCAGGAGAGAGCATGATAGCCGACATGTCATACCCGTAACCCCTGACAACTTATTGTCTGTAAGCAAACTTTTTGTATTAGCAGAGCAAGTGATTAAAAAAACTAGGATGTGGGGTGTATGTGTTGGGGGTAGGTGGGGCGGAGTGGGGATGGGGGGTGTCTACAGGGTGTCAAAATGATGTAATGATGGTAGCCAAGCCATGAAAGGAGGCCTATGTTTCATTTTCCAAGCAGTGAGAAAGAACAGGAGGAAGGAAAAGAGAGACGTCTGGAAGGGAGAGGCAGCAGGGAGGGAGGGAGGAGGTGAATGAGCAATATATGAGTGTTGAGAGAGCGGAGGGGAAAAAAGAAGGAACGCCAAGGCTTCAGATTTGATGTGGGCGTTTTTCTGACAGCTATAATTCTCCAGCCTACAGAATTTCATCAACACAAGTTGTGTTAAAGCTGTGCCGCAGGGCTGCGGCCCTTTCAAGTCCCAAGCTCTGACAGGTAGATTTATTAGTCCTGAAATTTGTACAGATCAGACGTCACTCATGGCAAACTGTCAAAGTGTCAGCACTGCAATGTTCCTGCAGGGGCCCTTTGCTTTTTTCTAGGCATTTCTGCAGGGACAGAAGATTTTTCACCACCGCTCCAACTCAAAACATTATCGCTGTGCGAGCCAGAATACGGAGGAACAGAATTCATATCCCACTTAAGTCTCCTGATCCAAACATTTTTGACATTAGGCGGAAATAAAGAGTGACATAAATCATGAAAAAGTACATTTGTCTGAGATTAGCTGCAAAAAAAAGAAGAAGAGCAGAATAAGTTTAAAAGTGTCTGGACTTTTTTTGAGGGTCTGAGAGCATAGATTTGCCAACTCAGGGTCTAGTAACACTTTCTGGGCATAAGCTCAATAAATCAGTAAAACCTGAATCTGGAGCTTGAGTGAGAAAAGTGAGCCAGTTGGTCAGGAGACGAGGGAGGAGAATAAATTAGGTGGAGGTGCTGAGTGACACAGAGGGGAAAAGGAGGAGGAGGTAAACACAGGGCATGTGCAGGTTAACTTCACACTGCCAGATTTATGACCTGGTGCAACGTGTTGGTTCTCAACAGGATGGCTCCAACTTCTGAGGAAGGTGTGTGTAAAAAAACTGAAGCCAAGAGTATGGTGGAGGGCAGGAGCAGGTTGGAGGAGGCTGTTGTTGTTCGAGGGGAGGAGGAGGGGCGAGAAAGAGGAGGGCTGCTGCTGGAGGAGGGAGGTAGGAGGTGAGCTGGCTCTCTTGGCTGCCTGTTAAGAACTTCCTTCAGCTCAACATCTGGTTCTGATATTTCAAAGTTAATTAGTCATATTGGGGTTGTCTGAAGATAAATTTATCATCCAGCAAAGAACACAAACATTTTGAAAAATGAAAGGAAGTGAGGTGACACATTGCCTGACGTTTAAATAAATCATTTCAACATGATTAAAAACTTACGGCCTGTTGATGGGAGCGAGCAGCTCGTGAGGAAGAGTGGGAGGGAGCCTATCGTACGGGGAAAGCCTTGTCTCAGCATTTTAATTACTGCTCCTGCTGTGTGTGTGTGTGTGGCTTTTAATCCTCTTCTGTAGCAATAAGAAGTAATTCATTTGTGGATATAGAACACCTGTGACACCTCTTACAGCAGTTATTTTTATAGTGATCTGCACTACAACTTTGTGGATCACGCCACTTTATCACACCACTTCTATCTGGTGTCTATCTTAATACAATACTCACTTCTACATATGTTGAAAGAGTTAGTGGTTTTCATAATATTTCCCCATGTCCATAATGGACATGATTCCTAGCGCAATGTGAGAAATAAACAGTTCTTCGTCTACCGAAGCTAATATGAGTAGTATCAGGTTGTTGTGTATTTTCCAAAGTAAGTTTGTTAGAAGTAAGCTTGGCTAGCTAGGTCTTTTTGTATCTCTGGACAGTGTTTCCTTGTGAGCTGTGCCAGACATGTACTTGGTAGTTGAGTGTGCTGAAAGTTTGTTAACAGAACTGACTTACTACTCAAGGTGTGCTCAAAATTAATGTGAAGTTAATTTTCACCTTGCTATATTTAAATTTGACTGCTGGGGTGTTTCGCAGGCTGTGTTTTTTCATCACAAATGAAGCTAGCACCAGAGACGTTGGCTCTAGCTAGCTAAAAACACACACGAAATCTGTGCAAAGTGGTGTTCGGAGAGAATCACTTCAAGGCCAGTATGGACAGGAGGAATGATTACAGTGCCTAATAACTTTCTTAACATTCAGTACTCGTTTTGCTGATGATATGATTGAAATGGCATTACAAAGAGAGTAACTCAGGCGCTGCCGCACACAATACAATGGATTAAGTCAGCCTTGCGGAAAGGCCTGAGTGAAAAAAAATGACTGGCAACCAAAATGGTGTCTGTCAAGAAGAAAAAAGGCAAGATGAAAGAACATGTCAAGGGAGAGATCATATCTCTTCTGAGCCCGAGGCAGATGCATGCACACACACACACACACACACACCCTCTGACAGAGTTTTAATAAAACCTGTCCGACGCCCTCTCCTTTGGTAAAGTGAGAGCGATGGCCTGGATAGACTCCAGGCTGAGCTGCGAACAGCCAGCCAGCCAGACTCACACACACACACACACACACACATAGGTGAACCCACAGACAGGCAGACAGAGAAGATAGGATGATCTGGCCTGACTGACACTCATGCCTCACGCTTGGCTTCACCCTAATACTTGGTTGCCTTTGCTTCGAACTCACTTTGTTTGTGTGGCACGCATGTATGTTTGTGTATGAATCTGTCCTTATACGCAGATATACTGTACCTGCAGGCCAAGTATGAACACACACAGTGGGGGGTGTGGATTCATGACTGTGCGTGTATATGAAATCAAATACGGCAAACAACACCTTGATGGAGACACATTTTTCTGCGTGGTTGCTCTCGAATCACTGTGGACAGACTCTTTATCAATATTTGTGGAGTCAAGAGGGTGAGTTTGTGTTTGATGGAAGGCCTCCAGCTTCTAATTACCTGCAGGACAAAGTGTGTGTGTGTGTGAGAGAGAGAGAGAAAGAGAGAGGCCAGACCTCCATAGAAGAGGCCTGTCTGTTTGATGTAATCCTGCCTGGTGAGCCAACAAACTGCTCAGCACATCGGACTGACATACCCAAATAGCTCAGTGATTTCTATCCCCTTCAGTGTGTGTGTGTGTGTGTGTGTGTGTATGTGTGTGTGGTCATTAGTGAAGGCACAACAAGACCAGCAAGATGAGATCGTGCAAATGTCATGTGAGCAGGGGGATGTTGACTAGCCTGTCATCATAGTGAACATGTCAAATGGTGGTAGTGTGTGTGTGTGTGTGTGTGTGTGTGTGTGTGTGTGTGTGTGTGTGTGTGAGAAATGGGGCGAGTGGGGGGGGGGAGGAAAGAAAGAAAGAAAGAAATTATTAACACTCCAGTCAACAAAGATTAAACCACAGCTGGAGGTCAACCTCTCTGTACCTTGATTCGAGGAGGGAAATGACAGCAGAGAGCTGCACCTCGGCTATGACTTCTGCTGTCAAAATCAATTGTTTAGTGTGAGCATCTATCCAGCGGGCGTGGCTCAGGTCATGTTGACAGTGAGTATGGAGACAGCAGAGCGGCACCAGTGGAGACCGACCAGTCACGGAGAATCAGCATCAGCACATCTCTGCTTGACACCATGCTAAAGGACACCTCCCACGCACACGTGATGTGGACACACACATGAACGCATGAGACAGTTCATATAGGGGTGTGTATTTCACCCTCTCAGGCGGTTCAACAGATACACAGTCCACGATCTGACACACAAACAATACATTTGTAAAGACACCATACACTGCAATTTGAAGCAGATTTGATATGATTCAGCCACAATTTGATTTGATATTTTAACATTTTTTATTAATAAAATTGTGATGAAATTCAGCCATTTCCTCCATTTTTATTTCAAACACTGAATCAGAAATACCCCCAAACTATTTAGCCAGTGCCTAATGGTGAAGCTGCCAAAAGCACCACCAACATATTTTATTATACAATTGAGCTCTTTGAAGACTGCAAATGCAATGTAAACATGTAACACTGTGTTCTACATAGTCGTCCAACATTTCTTTCAGTGCGTGGATGTTGTGAACGGCTTGAAGCAGGGAAGGTTGCAAGCTAGTAGGAGAGCGGGTCGCACATACTAACACTCACACATACACACACTAGAAGCACAGGAGTGTGAGACCGACAGATTTCATGCAGAATTTGTTGGGCTGATCTGTGGTTGTCTATTGACGTAGCCAATCTCTGACTCTTGTATCACTTACATATCAGTTAATCTTTGTATCCTTATTCTTATGTATCAGAATCCATCTTTTAGATAGGAAAATATTATGTATGCTCTTCTTGGTACACATTAAAAGAGAGAATCAAGAATAAATCATACTGAGGCTTGTTTGCTAGGATGATTGCTAACTAGCCATCACAGTTTGCCCACCTGCTGCACACTCACAGTGTCATACACAAAGGCAAACAAGCTTTGTCAGCAAAGAGTCCAGCAGGCAGGGAACTGGCTGTCTCTACTTGCTGGCTTTGGACTATGGGAGGGTGGATTGTTTTACCACAGCCTAATAAACCTGCTACTTCATTAACAAGCTGATGAATGGGTGCAGGGTAAATGGGGCAACGGTGCTGACAGGATAGGGATGACTGTGGTGGCCAGTGTCTACACCACAGCCAGGGGAGAGGAAGGAGAGGACACAGAGTCCAAACACTGAGGCAGACAGCCTGACATTAACAGAGACACACACACACACACACACACACTCACACACACACATACAAATGCATGCATATAAGGACTAAACTTAGAAGTGAAAAAGCGGGAACAATTTGAGAATTTACATATTTATTCGGGTCAAATATTTCTTTTCCGCATGTCAAAAATGGTGAGTTACAGTATCTTGAGTCAGATGCACTCATCTCTCTTTGACTTTGTGAATTAAGGATAATCCCATTTGACCTGACTGAAATATGAAATAAATGTTGGCCAATGGTGTCACGTAACAAATGAAAAAAAGTTTAGCCTCGTTAAAGTAACTACAGGCAGATGAAAAATTGAAAAACCTGAAAAATGAGTGGAGAAACATAATGAATACAGATGCTTCCATCCAGGGCACGAGGGGCTCACTGGTTTGATGTGTGAAAATAATGTGAATCTTATACTAAGGCCTTCGTATTCACCAGATTGTATTCGTATTCACCTCAGTTCAACATCTATAGGAGAAGGGACTGACAACAGCACTCTCCACCACCATCATCAAAACACCAAACCTTGAATGGTGTTCATTCCTCCAACAGAGTTACAGAAACTTGGAGAATCTATGACAAGGAGCACTGAAGCTGTTCTGGAGGTTCGTGGAGGCCCAACGCCTTCCTTTCATTTGTCATCATTGTGTTAAGTATCTGTAGTGTGAGGTCAGGTAGGGGTTAAATATATTTGCTTTACTGTTGTATTCCTAAGCTGAGACCAGCTAAAACTATATTCAAGAACAATTTGAGAAAGGTCCGGATCCTATCTGATCCTCTCAACTGAAGATTTAAACACTTTCTTCGTTATACATTTCTGAATTAGTTAAAAGTCAGTTTGTTTGGGGAAAAGGACTCCTCCCGTCATCTTGCACACAAGGTCTATCTGTATGTGGGCGACATGTGAACAGTGAACTGAAACAAATTGTCAGGGTGACCTGACCCTGTTCCCGAACCAAAGGTAGCAGTCCAATAGGAAACGGATGTAAGGATGACCACCAGAAGCACACTGCTGCAAGTATTGACTGTTGGTGATCCATCACAGAGTTTCCTGCTTCTGACTCTTCAAAGCCTTGAGAGACAGGAATTCTCCCTCTTTTTGTTTCCTTTCCGCGCAACCCAGTAGATGCATGTGGTCAAGAAGATTATGGGGGGGTGATCCGGCTTTTTCAAATTTCCTCTAGTGTCATCCATGACATTGATCCATCCATGACTGATGTAGAGGGAGTCACTTCATTTCCTTTACTGATGCACGTGCACAATATGTGTACGGTTGAAATTGGGCCTAATTTTTTTACTGACAATGGGAATGTTTTTATCAGTTAATGTATCTAAAGACAGTTGATGTTGAACACAGCTGCCTTTGTACGTAAACACCAGCTGCTCATTTGAGCACTGAAGTGCGAACTGAGCCCAGTTTAGGGAAAAACATACACCATCCAGCAATATTTGGGCTCAGATGTTGATAATATGAATTAGTTGTTGTATTTCACCAAAAATAGCACCTAATACCAATTTACATTAGCTTTTTAGTCTGGAGTTGTTTCTTAAATGCTAAAGTGTATCCACAGATAACATTAGCCAAAAAGCTAACCACCTACAGTATTAGGGTGTATCTTGCATTATGTTCTCTGGCCTTGCTAACTATAAGGACATGTTGTTACAGCCTTTTTGAAGTGTGTGACATTTATCTGTGGCTATAACAGAAGTTTAATATCACATATTGAAGCTCTTTCATTCCCTTCCCCTTCCATGAAAATGTGTTCTGATTATTTTCATGCATATAGTATAGAATAGCATAAATATACTGTAACAATGTGTTTGTAAGTAACTTTCAGGGTTTTCAGTAACTTACTGTGAGCACATTTTATAATTTACAAAACTAATTTTACACGTATATAAGATTTTAGCAGTCACTCATTGGAATTGCTTTTGAAATTTAGTTATAATTGTTGAATAAAACATAATTATCAAAAAGGGATTCATTTATGTTTTTTCCTGTGAAAGACCTTTATGTTTATGAATTTCATGTCATCAAGATTAATGACCAATTTTGCAATTAAAATCATGGGTAAACAGAATTCTGGGTCTCCCCTCCACGTTTCTGTGGTACTCTTTCCACCCCTGCCTGTGTGGACTCAAGCCCGCATGTGCTGGTATGCACCATCAGCGTCTCAGCTGTGCTGCCTGTCACTCAAGAAATGGCCTGATGAAAGGAGCTCCATTCCTCCTCACAGCCTCCTCCTCCCACTCCCATCACCTCCTCTGTTCCCTCTCGGCCCTGACAGCATGGCTGACCCCTTTCCCCCTGTCAGCACCCAGGTATAATGTGACCTGTCACTAAGGCCCATTCCACCTCAGACGGGACCCTGCAGCTGGCTGCCCTGTGCTGTGAGCCTAAGCAGGGGGGGGGGGGGGGGGATTACATATAAAAGTTCAACAGAAACAGCTGTTTTGGCATGGTGCTCCATGCTTTTTCCTATAATCTCTGTACAATCATAAGGCCACGTGATGAGCACAAATACTTCAATAAAATGTAAATATTTTTTACTCACACAGAGTCATATTCACCTAAATTTGTGTTTTGAGTTTTTGTCTGTTGGCTTGTCTCCATATGCAAGCGTGTATAAAATTCACTTTGTGTTCAGTGTGAACACACCTGTAGCTCCATGCTACTAATGTTACCTGGATTTTATTTTCATCTGTCTCTTCTGACTTTTAGATGAGGATAAAACATTTGATTTACTGTAACCTTCAACTAGCTAGAAGTAACAGTGTTATCATATCTGAAACGGTAGTTGCTATAGCCAGCTAACATCTTAGCCACTAGCTTTGCTAATAGACGCGCTTAAGGATTTGAAGAAAAGAATGCTAATGCTAACAAGATAAACTAGCTACTTTTATCTGAGCCTGTTAAGAAGCCAAATAAAGACTAGCTGAAACTCAAAGAAAAACAAACATCTTTTCAGAAACAGAACACACTGTCTGCAGTTTTCTTCTGGACTAATTCTTAGAATTAGTAGTTTCACTGAAAACTTTTAACTTCTGTGGATTATCCTGAATTATGGGGACACGGCTTCTATAAAAACACATTTCTATATGTATTTTTTTCAATGCTGTGATCACAAATGTTTTTTTTAATTTGGGTGAACTGACCCTTTAAATAAACTTTATTTCTACAGCATGGGTGGTATGTCAGACATATTAGATAAGAGCAGATAACACAATGAAAAAAGACAGTGACTGATAAAAACATCTACTTTATCATTTCTTTAAAAGGCCATACTATATTTATGTGCAGAATGTACCCTGATAGTACTGTATTATTTAAAGAATGATGAGCACACATTGGTCTAAAAACAAAATGGACATCCACAAATACACAAACTCGGAAACCACGAGTCCAAACATATTTGTCTAAGCTACAAAAAACTGTCCCAAGCTTGCGACCCCATTTATTTAAGAACAGGCCTCTCAGGAATTTCCCAGCAGTGTGAAAAGAAGCAGCAGAGACAAACATGTGGATGAAATGTCACGAGAAAGAAGACAGAAAGGTAGTTACAGTGTGAAGATTCCTCCTTTAGGGGTTTTGTTGTCAACTGCCAAAAGGGATGGACCTAGATTCCTATCAGTTCGGCAGGGTGAGACTGGGAGGATACTGTCACACAAGACGAACAAGCTTTACCTAGTGGGAACACAATGTTGCCTGACATTTTACTATTTGCATGTAATGATTTACGCACACACACTTAGCATTTAACCATGCCATGGGGCAATGTCTCTGCCTGTTTGATGGCTTTCCAGCTGCCAACAACACTTGTGTCATGTGAACTGAATTTGACCTGACATACTGCTGATGTTTCTACAGTTACGCCCTCCAGCTTCACAGCATTAGACCTGTCAGTGTGCGGCCCGCCGCACAGTTATTGTGCTGTAATGTAACATAAGTCTGTTGTGCCCAGTAACAAGAAATCCCAAGAGACCCGACTTATTCAGATGATGGGTTCAAGGACTTCTTCCCAGGTGTTTGATTCAAAGAGCCCCCCTCCATTTCAGCGACACACACACACACACACACACACACACACACACACACTGTATATACACACAGGTGACAGTGTATGTTTGGGTATGGGGTGTGTGATTCAGTGTGGTGCAGGCTGTGGATGGGCCGACCCCATTAGAAGTGAGGGGGGTTGTTGGCTCGGTTGTGGCCTGGGCTGCTCGCTCGCAGGATAATTTACGGCCCCTTCATCCTGGTGGAATGTGTTTGTAGCCAGGCGTAATGGAGGCCATCCATTCTCCCTGTCAGCGTTGGGAAACACTTTTTTAGCCGGCTATGGGAGGAAATGTTTGACAGAGAGAGGGCAAAGCTGTTTCTATGCATGGTAGCTTGCAAGGAAGGAGTACTTGTGGGCTTCAGTGTTTGTGGGAATACGGGTGTGTGAAAGATGCTGTTTGTTTTAAGCATTTCTCTTATGAATGTGTTCACTTATGGCGCCATAATTGCGAGGGCTGCACAGTCTACTGTAGGTTTAGGCATACAGCTTTTGAGAAACATTTACATGTGCTACATGCTCTGTTTAACTGTTTGTCAATGAGGCCTGTAAAGTCTGTTTATTGCTCTGTCATAAAGGGCACGCTATTTCTAAGAATCTATAGCGGCTTGTCATCGGCATATTACTGTATCTTCACTACATTTTACAAGAAATCACTACATTTTAAAAGGTGAAGAGGAATACCCAAGCAGAATAATTTGACAGGTCTTATTGATTTCTTTCATAGAAACAAAGCCTTGTTGTGAGGACACAAATTTGGCGAGGATAAAACAGCTGTGGTCTGACAAAGTCTTGGAACCAACCTGACAAAAAACAGCTGCAGCCAGAGACAGACGAGACAGGAAGGACAATTTTGGTAAAAGACCGTGTGAAGAGAAGAGGAAGACAAGGAGCAGCCCACGAGGGGTAATACTGACACTAAATCTCTCGTCCTTGGCTTGGCTTTGAATCATTTCAAGTCAGCTGTGGGAAGTTCTGAAGTGATAGAAGTCAATGTATCACACTTGACATAATTTACAGAGCTCTGTGTTGAATTTGCCAGTCCCATGAGAATCTGCAGGCCTCATGCACACATGGAGGGAGCTAAGCTCCAAAATGGCTGAGCAGCATCACCTCTGTTCCACTGTAGAGCTGTCATATCGACCTTCACTGAGAACCACAAGAGAGGAAAGAGAGCGCACGGGAGCAAGAGAAATAAATCAAATGCATATACACTACCTGTATGTGTGGCTCTGTGTGTGTGGATGCATTTGTTTTTATGTGTGTGCATGCATGTATCTGCTTGTGTTTGTGGTGTAGGTGGGTTGCCACTTTAATTAATTCCCCTATCCCTTCCCACTGGTAGCTCCTCCTTTCCTTGTCGGGCTTTGGCAGGTGACTCTTGTTAGCTGCACAGCGAGCGGGGAAGTGACTGCGTCTGACAATATCATTTACATTGTCTGTAGAGAGCGATTGGAGCACGGCAGCCTTATTTATGCCACATTAGGGGATTTGCCTGTGCTGCCGTCTCCAGGTCCAATCCATCAGATGGCTGTTTTCCAATGTCGCTTTATTGGAACGTGCCCTTGAGAGAGTGCTGAGTAGCAGGGAGTGTGTTTATCTGTGTGCCCGACAGTGCTGTGTGTGTTTACATGAAGGCATATGAGAGTTTCTTGTGTATCTGTGTGGACTGTGGTACTTCTTTGTGTGTGTGCTCCTGCACAAGTGTGTCGATTCAGTCAACTGACTGTGGCTAGCATTCAGACAAATGGATTCCATTCTCCGACAGACCAAATTACCGCTATAACTTCAGAAGGGGAACAATGATTACTAGGCCATTGTCATATCAGTGTGCCTGCACAGCAGAAAAGTGGCTACTTTCCTGCTGTGCCAGGGCTTCTTATACAGCATGTCCTCTACGGGAGCGCTGAAATCCTTCCTTCTTTGGCTGTCAGGTCTTCCTCTATTGACTTGTCTCCCTTTGTAACAGTCCCAAATTACAGTCAAGTCATTCCCTCGGCATGCATTTCACTGGATAGCTGTCTCGATAAGTAAGTTAGATGCAAAGTGACACGGACACCCACAAGCAGTACAAGCATGGCACAAGGCTTAGTGTACAGGAATATGCATGGGAGAGTTCTGGCAGTGGAACAGTGTAATGAACGACACCAAGGAGCTCATTTTTCACAGAGGATACAAATTGTCGGGTCCGGAAAGACATGTCGGAGCTGCGAGGCGGCAACACATGCGGCTCCAAGTGCTGCTCATTAATCATAAGCCAGGGAGCAGCAGCGCGGGGACCCATATCCATCTGTAGCGTACTTATGAGAGTATTATAAACGTGCAGTGCAGCTGGTTGACTGAGAGAGTAAACAGCCTAGCAGTGTACTGCAGAGTGTGCCCTTACAAGGGCACTGAGCCTGAAGCACCTGTTAGGACACACTGAGGGCGTATTGGTCACCTGGCCTGCAATGCTACCATAACACATAAACCTACTTAGTTTACAGTTAGGTCAAAAACAGTTTTATTCTTCTGTTGTCTTCTGTCCTGTTCTCTGCTTTAATTTGTCATGTATATATAGGCAACTTAAAGACTCCCAACTTTATATCGTATCGCTGTAAAGATATTGCTTCCCCAAAAAAGAAACTTTTCTGGAACTAGGATAAATAGCATCTTGATGACAGTTTAAATTACCAGTTTAAAAGCTTTCATCAGTTCAACACATATAAAAATGTAGAAACCTTGTATCACCCACTGCTCTTTCTGTAGGATGGTAGCACTGTGTAGAACATTCATGGGCTGATAGTACTTTGAAACCTTGATAAATATGAAAATGTAGTATATGTATTGATATATTAGATTAGAAGAAAGAAAATGACTCACATAGAGATTCTTTCATGCAGTATACAAGTTAAACCTTAAAGAGTAAGTTAACATCAGGCTGAAAAGCTGTATTTCATTATCCTCTCTGGATGAAAGTTTGTGTTGGTCTGTTGCGCCTCAGCCCAGCATTACTGATTATTGTGGTTCGGTGTGGCCAGGCGCATGCTTTGTTGCACCAGTAGCCACATCCAGCAGTGATGTCACAGTGTACTGACACACCCTAGAGTACACTTCTACATCACTGCAGCAAGATGATAAGTTAAATAACAGAATGGCATATTTTCCGCTGCTGTTAAGTTGCTGTTCAAAAATGTGAAAATGATATGTCCAAATGTATTGTAAGGGACTAATGATTAACACTTTGTTTTAATTAAGACAGATCCCAATGAAAAAAACAAACAAAAGAGGGGTGGTAAAAAAAAGGTTAAAGTGAAGGGTTCCCAACTCCAAACTGAACAGAATTCTAGCACCCACACACCAAACCTCCTAACCCCACCCAAATCTACCCAACTCCACCTAAAACACCCTTGCCCCTCCGCATGTCCTGGGGACATGGGGCAATTTGGCCTTTAATTAATTGATACTGCTTCCTTGCTGTAAAAAGACAATAAATGAGGGTAGGGTGTGGGCCAGGGTGCTGTGTCAGTGTGTGTAGCTAATGACTGTACAGGGCTGTGGAGGGAGGGTGGTTGATAAATTAGGCAGGAGTGAACTTTACACCCCGCCCTTACCACTGGGAGTGGAAGGGAGGGAGACGGAGAGTGCAGGAGTAGGAGAGAGGGGAAGGAGAGAAAAATGACAAGGCCTATCACAGTGATGGAGTGGCTGTGCTACTCTTGGCTGCACACTGCTGTTTGCTCTCATTCCCATTCTCCGCCTGTTCAGAGACACAGACAGAAGCAGAGACACACTGCTTTTCAAACACACGTCTGCCGTCTCCGTCTCTCCCATAAAATCATGCTGTACCTCTCAGATAACATAAAAAAATCGACACAGTAAGCAAAATAAACCTCACCACGAATGGTAAGAGAAACACAACTGCTCTATATGCATACACATACACTAATCATACTGTACCCTGCTAGGACAGAAAGATGTATTCAAACTCTATCACACACACACACAGATTCATGCACAGTCAACATTTGAGCACCTGCAGAATGTAGAGGCTATGTTTACATGCATGTAATAACTATTGGCCTTGAGTCTTTACGTCAACCTTTGATAACTTGAAACTGGGTTTTGCAGGTGCTGTGAAAAACATTAATCTTCCTGTTCACTGACTACGCCATAGTTCATTACTTATCATTCAGGTCAAGGTCAAATTCAAGGTCAACTTTATTGTACCTAAGAGTAAATAAAGAGTGATGCCAAATGAAAAAAGAATAGTACATGAAAGAATTATTAAAGGTTGGGTAGGCAGTATTTTTTGGTGTCATTGGGCAAAAAATCCATAATAACTGTAATAAAAAATCCATAATAACCATTCAACATATTGTAATTCAAGTAGTCTGAGAGCAAACCTCTACTTCCCTCCTCTTGACTCTGTCTTTAGACTTCAGAAAATCTAGCCCGTGACGGGAGACTTTAGCCAATCACAGGTTATTTCAGGGAGATGGTGCGTTTGTATTGGCTGTTCTACAAATGCAGACACGCATACACATCCCTTCAAATGGTGAAAGCCTGATTCAATGGCAGAAAATAAATAATAATCGCTGTGCTGTGAAAACAGACATTAAAGATAGTCTGACTCACAGGAAGTAGGCTATGGGTATAAGCCTGCCATTGGCTGACTATTTCGTCGGAATTCTCCTCCCCTTCCGCTATCTGCGTCTGTTTACACTGCAAGGGCACCGTCACTGCATCCTGGGCTTAGAACCGCCCAAGACGATTGTGATTGGTTTAAAGAAATTAAAACAAGTCAGAGCATTTTTTCCCCGTATAACAGAATGATAATTGGCTCAGCCAGACCTTTCTCCAGCACTGGCACAGTGCTAAAACGAAGTGTGAAGATTGGTCTGGCTATGCGTGGCTACATTAAGGATAACCCTGATGTAATCTGGGGTTTTGCAGGTTCATCCAATACCATTGTTAATGTTTGGTGATAGGATTGGATCAGGAAGCCTCCCAGATGCCTCCCTGTAGAAGTAACCAGGGCATGTCCAACAGGTAGGACGTCCCACTGCACAACCAGACCATGCTAGAGGGATCACATATCCTGGCCTGGGAACACATCTGAATCTCCCAGGTGCTAGAGGACATGGCAAGGAAAGAGAACATGTGGGCTACCTTGATTAACCTGCTGCCACAGTGATTCAGACCAGCAGGTTGACTGTCCTCAAATAGTAGAGTGGGTCATCCATGGAGTGAGAGGGTTAGTGGTTTAAAATCAGCTGGTCCTGTCCAGAATTTGAAGTGTCTGTGAGCAAGACACTGAACTTCATTGAGAAGCCCTTTGTCCTGTTCTTGGGTTGAGTGCTATGGAAGTGCAGTTCTTTTTACCACGACGGTGGACTGGAACTATAGTTATACCAGGTTATTCTTTCCTCTTGTTTTCATTTTTTTTTTTAACAATTTCACCTAAAGCTCAACTTTGTAGGTTATTTAAGGGGGCCAAGTGACAGACGCCTTCCCTTTCTGCAGTATATACTTTCATATCTGCATACTCCACTCCCTGTTCCTCTTACCCACTGAGGTGATAAGTCACCAAACAGGAGCGCCTGCACACTTGCTCCAAATGCCCCACTGAAAAGAACAAGTCTTTGATAAATGAACTCATCATCAGATATTAAAATTAATGAGGGCCATGCTATGTTTTTAAAAAATATGGCCCTGGCCTATTATTCTAAAGGACAAAGCAGACGTTCTTCGCTCCTGGCTAGATGCCCTCCTATGCTCCCATGTAGTGTGAGGTGGAACAGTCGTCACAGCAGTTAGTTTAGGGGGACAGAGAGGAGGATTGCACAGGGTTTCCAAACTGGCTCTGGCGATTGTGGGGGTGACACCTGTAAAGAAAGGGGCACACACAGCATGTGTTTTTATATGTGTGTCTATAGTATGAGTGTCCATATACACACATTTAACTGCCATGTGGGTTTTGCTTGTGGTTAACCTATGTTTTGGGGTCTCGTAACAGTAATTTTTGCATCTGCACAGGTGAGAAGCATGTGTTACATGATGTTTAGGAGGGTGTGCTTGCAAGAAATAGTGTCACCAACAAGGAACAGAGAGAAATGCAAAAGGGGAAAACATTAATGAATTGCAAATGTGCTCAGACTGCAGATGGGAGAAGACTAATGGTTAGTCGGTTTATGTCCTCATAATTAGAAATCACACCAATCTTCCAGCCTGTCGGGTCCATGGTAGCACGTTGAATTTATCGACATTAATGTAAATTTAAAAAACTCCCCCAGATTGATCCGAATGGCCACTGAAATTTGTTTCACTCCTTCATATTGATTTAAATCTGCTGCTTGAAAAGCACTAATTAATAATGATAATAAAAGTGTCACAGATCGCTAAGATCATCACATTGACTTCTTTTTTTTTGACCTCCCTGTTTTCTTTTCTTTCCTTTTCAGACCAGTCTCGAACAACAAGACGCTCAGGTTTCCCTCATGTGATTCTTAGTGGCACACTTGCAGCACTAGAACAACATTTTTTAATGACAGGAAATGTATATGTAACTCTGTTTCACATGATTTATGACTAGATTCTTTATAATAAGCAACCTAATTACAGGAGCTATTAAAATTACATGCAGCCAAACCAATTAAGTTGTCTGGCTCTCGGAGTATGTTTCCTGTGGGGGCATTTAAGGTTCATCAGCAGTTAAGGAGCACAGTGATTTTATTGAGATATACAGAAGATTACAACCACTGAACCATTACAGCATGTACACGTACGTAAATGTATGTGTATGGGTTGATTTTTATGAGGATAGGTACAGCTGGAAGTACAGAAATACAAATAGGTACCCAGACAGTTCATATGAGGGTTTAGAGCAGTGGCTAAAGGGCTCTATGGCAGTAGTGGGAACTCTTATTGGAAAATGAACGAACTACCTTTAGACCAGAGGCAAGCTCCCCTACTGTCAAAGTGCCACAAATTGTAAGCATTTTTGATTTTGCGGTATTTTAGTATAATCTCAGATTTAAACAAAGTTCTCTGGGCAGAAGCTCACAACTCAAAGTGCATAGGAATCATTGGACGGCTCACCTTGGTCCTTGGTGTAATCTTTGTTGACTTGAGTGCAATGTATTTACTCACTCACTCTCTTTTTGGCTTTCTCTGAATTATGTGTTAACTTTTTTGTCTTTTGCCAACAGGAGCCTCCCATTTACAAGTAACTTGAAACTTTCCATATATTAACTTTCAAGAACTTGAAAGGCTTTGCCCCTGAGCTCTACTTTCCATTTCTGTTGAAACATGAACATGTGGGAAGCTTGAGAAAACCTGTCGGGGACCCCCAAAGAGTGGCCAGTAGTTGTTTTGTGGTCCTGATTTCTTCAGTTATTTTGTTTCATTTTCTTAATATATTCCCTGCACTATTTTAATATGTGGTGCAAATGTTTCCAATTGACTGGCGACCAGTCCTGGGTGTACCCCGCCTCTCGCCCAATGGCAGCTGGGATTGGCTCCAGCCCCCCGCGACCCTCTTAGAGGATAAGTGGTATAGACAATGGATGGATGGATGGATGTTTCCAAATGTTGGAATATCCAAGCATTTTCATTTTTCTTTTTTACAGATGATTTCAGTTCCTTGTTCACATTCATCATTGTCATGTCATTGTTCACAAACAGTGCCACTGACATTCAACACCAAATTAAAAGTGAAGGGATTCATCTTCTGGGGACCTCGAGTGTCGAGTGAAACATTTTTCATGGCAATCCATCGAATTGTTGATGAGATATTTTACTCTGAACCAAAGTGTTGCCTGACCAACCAAATGGCCAGCCTTCCAAAGAGACTTGCATTGCTTTTAGGATGCTTTGAGTCTCAAATCCTGAGGTGATGGTTGATAAAGCAACTCTGAGGGTCCTGTGCAGAGCTGAGAAGACACCTACACAAAGCTGCATTATGCAGAACAGTTCAACATTTGAACAGCTCTGCACTGTAACTCAGTATGGTAACAAAAGACCTTTACATAGCATGTTGTAACTTGGGAAGTACTGTACAAACAAATACATTGTGAATAACATAATAAAACTGCATTGTAATATCAGAGGTGGGGAACACACTGACTAACCAATATCCAACATTTGATTACAGGCTGTCTGTCTGATTTATTGTCAAACCAACATGTTCATGCTCTAACCCCAGAGGATATGGGGTAGGATGTGTAATAACAGTCACTCTTTACCTTTCTGAGTGGAATTCCTCCACCCTTTTTCATCCTCTGCTGTCCGTCTCAGGCCTTACAACTGTGTCTGTGCTCTTTGTTTCCCGCTGGTGAGAAGGAGAAAAGGAGGGAGAGTGTAAAAGAGCTGCCGTGTGAAGATAAAGCTATTTGGTACTGTCGCAAGTCTCCTATTGAGGAAGGATGGGGGGGGGGGGGATGAACAAGCGAGGGGAGTGACAGAGGAGTGGATCGGTCCATCCATCATGACCACGCAGGACTGACACAACAAAAGATGGAGTGCTGAGAGGCCTCTCAGCTGCGAGGGGCCGGGGAACTCGAAACAATCATTTTTGGCGCCTGTCAGGCTGTCCAATACGGGAGGCCAATATATGAACTATCTAGCACTGATGTAATGTGCCTCATAAATCTGCTTTAATTACTCGGCGTGGGGACAGCCAGTGGGAGCCCGCGCCTGGATTTATGGCGTCTCCGCTTGGCATCTTAACGACTCTGTGCTTTTAATATCATTACCCTGTAATTTATTATGCTGCCAGGGTGCACACCCAAACCTTCAGCATAACTCTTGTTTATTTATGCCCGTTTAAAGGCCACTTCAGTGACACAGGCATTTAGCACATTTCAGTTGGGCTTTAATCATTTGTCCTAATGAGGCCATTATGCAGCAGTGTCCTCTGGCTGGCTCCGACTGCGGCTTGATGGTTCTGGCCAAGCCCTGGGAAGCCAGTGAGGTGGCAAGACAGAGTTTGCTGGGTCATGGTCCCGTGTGTGTGGGTCTTGCTCCTGCTCCAGATCCAGTGCCACTCTCTGGGAGGCCAGAGTCTGAATGGCAGCATTTAGTTCTGGGTGTTCTCGTCCAGCAAGGCTCACATCAGCCACGCTGGCAGAAAATGTCCCTTCTCTTTCTTTATCTTCCTTTCCCTGTCTAAAGATCGTGAAAAGCCCTCACCGTTCCCCTTCATCGTCCCTTCCATTTCCTACAGTTCACCTCTCATTACCCCTTCACGTCTCCCTTTCTTCTATTCATCCAGTTTGCACCCTTCCTTCCCCCAATTTATCCTCTTCTACTCCTCACTTGTCTGACTGCTGAGGAGAATGAACAGAGGAAGAGGGAGGAGAGAGACAAGGGTGGGGGGGATAAAAAATGAGTGTGGGGTGAGGACAGGTTCTGCGTTTCTGCTGCCATGTCATGCTAATGGTTTCCAGATCAGGCTCCATATTACACCCAGGCGATAGCCCGTCTCACCCGTCTCCCTAATGCTAGCTGCTAAATGCCTGCTCAACCGCTGGTGACAGTGACATATTAGTTTTGCATCCCTCTGCAATCTGATACCTCTGAGTTTGCCACCCTACTAAAGATTTGATTAATGTTGTTCCATTTGGAGCCTGTAATTGGCTGCGACTGGAGCGCAGAATAATCAGGCGTTCCTATTCAGAGCAGCGAGCGAGTAGAGAGGGAGGGAGAGAAAAGGGGGCAGCAATGCTAACGAGCAAGCTAGTTAATTAAGCCTGCAGCACAGTGGTGACAGTTACTGATGACTCCTATGACAAACCGGCCCTTCTCCTCTCCTCTTCCTCCTCCTCCTCCTGCTGCTTCTCTCATTTCCTCTTCTCAAACACTTACCACCAATGTGGAGCGAGATAGTGATATAGGATTCAAACACAACTTGTACTTTTTGAATGTTTCCATTGAACTGTGATGATTATTCAAAGTGGGCACAGGTACATGGTGGAAATATCATGGGTTCAACTCTGGTTCATGACTCTACTTAGAATCTTTTTTGTCACTCTCTGCTTCACCGTTTCAAATTAAAGGATAGGTTCGGATTTTTTCAAGTTTATCTTAATACAATTGTCACATGCCATATGTACGCTGATCACTGGTCTCCGTAATCATTCCTTCTCTCTGTACTGGCTGAGAAGATATACCTCTGCAGAGCGACTACACTGTAAAAACTTGAGAGAAAAACTCCACAGTCCTCATTCAGTGCAAAAAAATGCATTCAGTAACGCTTTATATTAAGATCCTTGTAATAAGCGTTAGTTAGTAGGTAATAAGTCCTTTTATTACATTATTATGTGTTAATAAGTCTATATAAGTGTTAATAATAGTATCATAAACACATTTATTGTTAGATTATGACATATTATTAGATTAAGACATTTATAAGCACTTATAAGAAATATGTTAACAATTTAGACTGCTTAAGAACATTAATAAAAGCCTTTTGAGTTTCTTATAATTGTTAATAATATCATTACAAACTCATATAAATGTCTTATAATCTAACAATAAATGTGTTTATGATGCTATTATTAACACTAAAGTTCAGTCGAAGCCAATTTCAGGCTTCAGCTGTACCTTTGTCTTGGCGGTCAGTGTAGGTTTATGGCTGGTGTTTTGTCCTGGACACTTGGCTACCAGAACATATCAATGTCCAGGGAAACAGTAACTTTGGAAAATACCCATTCAGAGATTATCGTTCAGCCCAGTGAGTTATTACTGGCCCTGCTGACCGCTCCAAACCACATGACCACAACAAAGGGCTCCTCAAAGGTCACAAGATAACCCGTGGGATAAAGGTAATTATACATATTAGTGGTTAATATTTAGTCTTTTGATTTCAGATTTCAACTTCAGATTAGTTTTATTTATAGTCTTTTACAGTCTTGTTACATTGCAAGAAGAAAACCAAAGGAATGTATCATGTTAGTTTTTCCTATTGAAGTTTTAGATATGTTTTTATTCTTCAGCAAACAGGATTGTATATTCAATAAAAGTTTTCATTTTTGTGCTGTTTTTTGTCAACAATAATAACCCTGGTTCACAATGCGGACTCCAGTGAAGAAAACACTGACATTTTTGTTCTTTTTACTCCTGCGAAAAGTTGAGCCTGACTGTACGTCACAATGACAAAGTGCTGAGTCCAACAGTACTGCAGGGCTGAGGAAGGACAGGAAAAGAGGAAACAATAAGTAAATAAGAATGCATTTTCCAGGCCATGCTTCAAACCTTATATACATCTTACATGCTTCATTATATGACATCATTACTTTAATCACAGTTTAGATGTGCACTGGCTCCTGCCATACCACTTGTAAACTAATAAAGCTGTTTTTTATAACACTGCATAAAACACAGTGTTGTAACTGCTTCTGCAAAGTATTTTGAACACTTAAAAAAACAATATGGATAGGAATGTGAGCAACAAAGTTGGTTGCCAAAGTGCATTGTGGCACATGTAGCCTCTCCTTTTGGCTGCAGGTACGGTGTAGTAGCTTAACACAATACACACAAAGATCAAAACACTTTTTGGAAGACCAGGCATGTGAAAAAGGAATTTTGCTTCAGTAAAATAATTGCGAGTCAGACGTTAGGTTGTGCATGTGACAGCTTATTTAGCTGATGGCTGTCACTGAACTGTAAAACAGCAATTAAATGAGTGTGGGATTCATCATGTTCATGTCACGGCCTTGTCTCCTGGCATCGCTCTCAGACACAGAATACCTCCTCTGACAGACAGTCAATCAGAAGCAGTCAGGCAGTAGTACTAGTACTTCTCTATTAAACAGTAACACTATGGGAGCACAAGAAGATTTGTTACGTTTATTGTCTCATCACTGTGTGTCATCTTACTGGTAGTCTGTAATGTTGTTCATGTTCAAGAGCAGAGGGGCACTGAGAGCCAACATGTCTGCACCACCAAACAAGGAAAAGTTTAAATTTGTAGAATGCGCTGTTCATGATTCTAAAGAAAAGAAAAGAAAGTCGAACTTGTTTTACACGGAAACAGAACAGAAGCACAATATAAAAGCTACCTATACACACTTTTTTCCTCAGTGACCATGCATTGTCCCGAGTCTCAAAAGTGATCATTTTCATTTTCATGCAGTCTTTTCATTATTTCACCATTCCAACAGAAAGTAATATTTTTAGTTCTACTGAATAACCTCTTAATGATCATAATGTAAAGGACAGGACCAGCATAACATTCAGTTTCCAGGTGTAGTCGTAAGACACCACACCTCTTTAATCTAGGAGGGGACAGACTAAGAGCGATTCACAAACCCACGATGAACCGGACCATAGAGAGCTGGAGCACCTCGCCGGAAGAGGACACCTCTGCAGCTCAGGATCTGGAACCAAACTCCTGGAGAGGGGCTGGACTCTCATCTTTTCCGGAGTTGCCCAGGATGAGAGGCGCCAGGCGGGTGTGGGGATACTCACGAGCCCCCGGCTGAGCGCCGCTGTGTTGGAGTTTTCCCCGGGGAACGAGAGGGTCGCCTCGATGTGACTGAAAGTTGCTGAGAGGAAGGCTCTGACTGTTGTTTGTGCTTATGCACCAAACAGCAGTTCGGAGTACCCGGCCTTCTTGGAGTTCCTGGGTGGCGTCCTGGAAGGGATACCACCTGGAGACTCCATAGTTCTGCTGGGAGACTTCAACGCCCATGTGGGCAATGATGGTGAAACCTGGAGGGGGGTGACTGGGAGGAATGGCCTCCCTGATCTGAACCCGAGTGGTGCTTTGTTGTTGGACTTCTGTGCTAGCCATGGACTGGCCATAACGAACACCATGTTTGAGCATAGGGTGATTTATAAGTGTACCAGAACACCTTAGGCCGCAGGTCGATGATCGACTTTGTGGTCGTATCGTCAGATATGCGGCCGTATGTCTTGGACACTCGGGTGAAGAGAGGGGCAGAGCTGTCAACTGATCACCACTTGGTGGTGAGTTGGATAAGATGGCAGGGACGGCTGCCGGACAGACCTGGCAAACCTAAACGTGTAGTGAGGGTGAACTGGGAACGTCTGGTGGAGGGCCCTGTCCGCGAGACCTTCAACTCCCACCTCCGGAAGAATTTCTCGTGCATCCCGGGGGAGGTTGGGGACATGGAATCAGAGTGGGCCATGTTCAAAGCCTCCATTGCTGAGGCGGCCGCTAGGAGCTGTGGTCAGAAGGTCGTCGGTGACTGTTGAGGCGGCAACCTTAGAACCTGCTAGTGGACACCGGCGGTGAAGGAAGCCGTTAAGCTGAAGAAGGAGGCTTTTCGGGCTTGGCTAGCCCAGAGTCTCCTGAAGCAGCGAACAGGTACCGGGAGGCCAGAAGGATGGCAGCCTCGGTGGTCACCAAAGCAAAGTTTGAGGAGGCTATGGAGAAGGACTTTCGGTTGGCCTCAAGGAAGTTCTGGTAAACCGTTAGACGACTCAGGAAGGGAAAGCAGGGCTTGGCCCAGGCTGTGTTCGGCAGGGGAGGAGAGCTGCTAACCCAGACTGGGGATGTTGCCGAGCGGTGGAAAGAGCACTTTGAGGAACTCCTGAACCCGACCAACATGTCTTCAGTGGAGGAGGCAGAGTTTGTATACTCGGGGGAAGACTCACCCATATCCCTGGCAGAAGTCTCCAAGGTAGTCAAAGAGCTTCTTGGTGGCAAGGCGCCAGGTGTGGATGAGATTCGCCCTGGGAAGCTGAAGGCTATGGACATTGTTGGGCTGTCTTGGCTGACACGCCTCTTCAGTGTCGCATGGAGGTCGGGGACAGTGCCTGTGGAGTGGCAGACCGGGGTGATGGTTCCCGTCTTCAAAAAGGGGGACCACAGGGTGTGCTCCAATTACCGGGGTATCACACTGCTCAGCCTCCCCGGGAAAGTTTATTCCAGGGTGCTGGAAAGGAGACTACGACCGATTGTCGAACCTCGGATCCAGGAGGAGCAATGTGGATTCCGTCCTGACCGTGGCACAGTGGACCAGCTCTTTACTCTAGCAGGGCTGCTGGGGGGTTCATGGAAGTTTGCCCATCCAGTCTACATGTGTTTTGTCGACTTGGAGAAAGCTTTCGACCGTGTCCCCCGGGGGGTCCTGTGGGAGGTACTGCAGGAGTATGGGGTACCGGGGTCGCTGCTACAAGCCATCCGGTCTCTATATAACCAAAGTGAGTGGTGTGTCCGCATTCTCGGCACAAAGTCAAACACGTTCCAAGTGGGTGTTGGACTCCGCCAGGGCTGTCCCTTGTCACCAATTCTGTTTGTGATATTCATGGACAGGATTTCAAGGTGCAGCCGGGGGGAGGAGAGTGTCCAGTTTGGTGGCCTCAGAATAGCATCTCTGCTCTTTGCAGATGATGTGGTTCTGTTGGCTTCATCGGGCTGTGAGCTTCAGCATGCACTGGGGCGGTTTGCAGCCGAGTGTGAAGCGGCTGGGATGAGAGTCAGCACCTCCAAGTCCGAGGCCATGGTTCTCAGCCGGAAAACGGTGGACTGCCCCCTTTGGGTTGGAGGTGAGTTACTGCCCCAGACGGGGGAGTTCAAGTATCTCGGGGTCTTGTTCACGAGTGATGGTAAGATGGAGCGTGAGATGGACAGGCGGATCGGTGCAGCATCAGCAGTAATGCGGGCGTTGTACCGGACCGTGGTGGTGAAGAGGGAGCTGAGCCAGAAGGCAAAGCTTTCGATTTACCAGTCGATCTACATTCCAACCCTCACCTATGGTCATGAGCTTTGGGTAGTGACCGGAAATTAGTTTCCTCCGCAGGGTGGCTGGGCTCACCCTTAGAGATAGGGAAAAGAGCTCGGACATCCAGAGGGAGCTCGGAGTAGAGCCGCTGCTCCTTCGCATCGAAAGGAGCCAGTTGAGGTGGTTCGGGCATCTGATTAGGATGCCTCCTGGACACCTCCCTTTAGAGGTTTTCCGGGCACGTCCAACTGGTAGGACCCAGAACACGCTGGAGGGATTATATATCTCATCTGGCCTGGGAACGCCTTGGGGTCCCCCAGGAGGAGCTGGAAAGCGTTGCCGGGGAGAGGGACGTCTGGACAACCCTGCTTAACCTGCTGCCACCGCGACCCGGCCCCAGATAAGTGGAAGAAAATGGAAAAATGGATGATTTTCAACTCAGTTTTGATCTAATTGGCCCATTTTGTATGGCTATAATTAATATTTTTATATTAACAACTGATCATATGGCTATGTGTGATGTCAAAGGGGTCGCTCATAGTAATAAACCTACAAAGAACTCTGCAGTTCCTCTAGGCTCTATGGAGCGTTTTAGTGTCTTTCAGCTCGTTGTTTTAGTTTTACAAAACAGTATTTATGAATATCTTTCACTGAATCTACTCTAAAATTCACAAAAGATAGATTTAGTTTTTTAGGGCCTGAGTTGGCTAAATAAGGAATTTTGGAGCCTTGATCTCAGTGCAACATTAGGAAGGCTTTCCTGCTAGTTTGTGTTGTTGTTTGACTCCATGATGAATTCAAAATACACAAAGATCAGCTCATTGAAGCTCTTCAGCCCAAATATGGCTGCTTCTTCAAGCCTGTTGTTATTGGGACGTTGTATCTTTATATTTGTGTGTGTGAGAGTGTGTTTGTGTGTGTCTGTGTGTGTTGAGAGAGCAGAGGTGTGAGAATAGGGGGATAACAGAAGATGAGTGCTTTGTTTGGAGAGAGCTTTGGCCTTCCACAGAATAAGATATTGTTGTTTTGTCTACATGCCAACTCACTCTGTGTGTGTGTGTGTGTGTGTGTGTGTGTGTGTGTGTGTGTGTGTGTGTGTGTGTGTTGAGTCGGTCCTGAGCTGCCACCCAGTAGACTAATGACAAGACAAACAGCAGGTTAATTCTGTCTCTCTCACTACCTGTATGTTTATGTGTTGAAAGCTCTCTCTCTCTGAGCTCCCTGACAGTTGTGACATTACTGAACAGCAGGGCCAACAGTCCTTCAGTGTGTGTGTGTGTGTGTGTGTGTGTGTGTGACTGACGACAGCAAACAGAGAAATACAGCATGTGCAGCCTGGGTGAGGAGGACAGGGGGAGGAGAGAAATGATTTATGTGTCGGGGAGGAGGAGGCGGAGGAGGAGGAGGAGGAAGACGGGTGGACTCAACGGCTTCTTGAACTGGAACTGACCTTAGATCTCTCTCTGACCCCAGACCCCTCACCAGGGTCCCTGCAATGGGCAGGTTGAAGAGTGGACTAGAGAGACTTAAATTTAAAATGGTTACTTTTCTTCAGTAGACACTGACAGATGAGGAGAAAACTTTTATCTGCGTGTCCTTAAGTACCCTTAAAGTGGCTCACTTTTTTCTTTGCAGTTAAAGACAAAAGTCTCTACATGTGAGTTTGTCAGTTTGTCTACATGAAGTATTAAAACATTAAAATTATGGAAGACCAGGGCTGCTAATGTGTGAATAAAATCATTTCGAGAACCTCCTCGAAAACAAGATAGCTCATCTCAAGGGGGTGTCATAAATAAACTAATCAAATAAAAATGAATTTTCCGTTTGTGTACACATGCTAAATGACAACATTTTAATTTAATAATCCACACATTTTCATATTTGATGCAGAATTACAGACAAAAATGAAAAGTCCTTTGACAAATTATTATCATAACACTGCTCTAATGATAATAAAATTAAATATAAAATTGACTTTTCTCTTTGAAATTGGCAGAAAAGGCACAAAGTAAACTCTAAAATGAAATTGGCAACTAGACTTTTAAATTTTACTTCGAATTATGTCTTGACCAATGAAAGTAAAATGGAAATGCCTTTTTTCATGGTAATTTTTCTTTGCTAGTTTTGAAAATCTTTCAAAGTCAACCATCAAAACCACTTGGTGGACACACCATGTAACATCTAATTGGTTGAAATGCACCAATCAAGGACACTATTCCACTGCTGTGGATTCTCGCCAGGCTTGCCTTGTCTGACTAGTATACACATATTCAGGCTTGTTTATCCAAAGAATTAATGATTGAAATGCCATAGTTTCCCGCAGCACTGGCCACCTCCGCTGATCAGTTTCCTGGGGGAAACACTGAATTCTTTAGACAGACAAAAATGATTTTGTCTTATATCATGCACACACAAACATAAATAAAATTAAAATAAAACAAAATGATTTCATTTTCATATTTGCAGCTCTGGACTTCCACACCAGGCGGATTGATCAGTGATATTGTGGGCAGCCCTCTACAAAACCTGGTTTTTCCTTTTAGGAAGCAGGCACAGGATGAAGAGAGAGAAAGTGACACACAAACACTGTCACCCTGTTTAACATTTGATGCTATGCCAAAGCACTTCACTGAGGCCCCTGACAAATACTAACTCAGGGGGGTTTCTCCTTTTGAAAGCTACCAGGGAAATTAGGCCCAGTTCAAAAGGTTTTGGGTGTCTCATCCATTTATGAGGGGATGATTTATTGTCCAAGTGCTCCTTCTTTAAGCGAGGGCTGGAGGAGGAATGGTAAACATTGACATAAATCTCAGGGGATTTTCCCAATTGCAAATTGTGGCTCTTTCATTTTAGTTCTCTCTCATACTGTCTCTCCTCCCTCATTCCCCTGAGAATTAACACAGATGTCTTGTAAACAAACCCACGTGTCGCCTACAGCAACAGACATGCAAAGAGGCAAACTCCCAAACTCTCCGCTCCCACTCTGGGACTCACTGTAAAAGGGATGTAATAACATTTGGAAATGTCAGTTTTCTTTAGTAGTCATTTGTCACTGTGGTAAGAATGGAGTTTCCTTTACTGTTCCTAAAATGGCATATTACCTTACCCTAACCCTAACCCTTCAGGACATCTGACTGAAATCAACCAAACTATGTCATCCATTTCCTACAAATGGACAGCAGTGTCTTTGGTTTCATTGGGGAATGTTAATAAGTACATTGCAAAAGTGTGTCCAGCCTGAATGTGCACAAATTCAGGCAAAATGAAAATGTTTCAGTAAGATTTCAAATCAAACAACAATGTTACAAAAGCAAAGAGTATGGGAGCAAAAGAGACCCTGATGAAGGTAAAGGCTTAAAAGTGGGTTTGACCAACAAGCTGGCCAATAGCAGAGGAAACAACTTGTGTAGTGTGTAACAAATGATACACAAGCAATGCATTTGTACAAAGGAACCTACAGACATATGTAGGAACTTGTTTCCTGCAATGTGACAAACATCCAGTGAAGAAAAAAAGGGCTTGAATTCAAAACGTCGAGCTTATCTTCTGTCGCTGGGCTGTTCTCCTTTCTGTTTGTGTCTTTTTGTGGGGACCCACACTGTATTGTTCCCATGAAGCACTTCATGTCAGAAGACTCAGCTGTTTTGACACTAGAGCTTGGACTTGTTGCTGCTGATTTATGGGTCTGGAGCTGGTGAGAGACAGACCCATAAAGAAAGAAAGAAGAAGGGACAAACAGAGAGACAGTGTGGATGAATAAGCCTTGATCACTTGTCTCCTTGCTTTCCTGCCAGTCTGCCTGCTGGGCTGTGGCTCTGCGGTGTGTCGACCCCCCCGTAATTACACTTTACGACTTGCTCCACAGTAAATGCTACATAAATCTTCTGACGCCCCCCAATTACCCCCCCCCCACACACACACACACACACACACACACACACATACCCCTTATCATGCAAACATCGTAATCCCTGCCCGCAATTTCCTCCCTTTATTGGCAGTCACTTCTGATTTAATGGTGCTTTGATGATTGCACAGTAAAATGCTACATGGGGTGAGATAGGTCCAGATTGCGAGTTGGCAGAGTGTGTGTGTGTGTGTGTGGGGGGGTGTCCCTGTCAGCACTCACTGTCAGTGTGTTTGCTGACAGAATCCAGGCCTTGTAGTTTTGGGTTGGCATCCGTCAATAGAGGCCTGTTCAGCCCAGCCAAGCCTGTGTAGCCATGCTGTTTTTCTGTTTTAAATCACTGTAAACACCCGTCCCCTGTTGCCTCTCTGGCACCAAAGTAACATAAAGGAATCTTGACTCTCAAAGACAAACAGTTTTATACCCAATCATCGTCTTGTCTTTGGCCCCACTGGCCTCTCATGAGTTATATGTTATGTTGCTGAGCTGGGGTTACACAAGGTGAGGGTGCATTACTCCCTCCAGCCAATCAGAATATGTGGGTGTGGCTTTTTGCAGCCTGGCTTTTGGAGTAAAAAAATTACAGTAGAGTCATTAAAAATATACAGACATCTAATTGGTTACAGATGCTTTTGTGTAAGTTGTGTTTACTTAGATTTCACATTTGTAGGGAAAGACTATCTATGTCTAGGTTTTAGGTTGGTGCCAGGATAAAAATGTATCTAAATTGTCACAAGGTTGCTCCCCTAATATGATTCTGTCCTGCTGCTAATAACGGTACCTTAGTCAGTATCCTACTGTATGAACATATTCTGATCACAGTTTACTTGGACAGTAGTCAACTTCTTATCAAGTGACAAAATAGTGCCACTATAAAGATGTTAGTTTCAAGTGATACAGTAAAGTTCCTGGATAGTTCAATTCAATTCAATTCAGTTTTATTTATATAGCGCCATATCATAACAAAGTTATCTCAGGGCACTTTTTCGAGTAGAGCAGGTCTAGACCGACTCTTTACATTTATATTTATATTTACAGAGACCCAACAGTTCCCACCATGAGCAAGCACTAGGCAACAGTGGCAAGGAAAAACTCCCTTTTAACAGGTAGAAACCTCGAGCAGAACCAGGCTCTGGATGGGCGGTCATCTGCCTAGACCGGTTGGATTGAAGGGGGAGGGGGGGAGCGGGAGAGAGAGCAGGAGGAAAGAGAACATACAGCAGCACAGTACAGTTCCACATAGGGATGTAAAGCAATAGATATGGTAATGGTATTGATGATAACACCAACAGAGATAATACTAAGAGCAATATTATAATAGTAATACTAATAATAAGAGCAATAACAGTAATAGCAGCAGCGGGTGCAGAGCAGGAGCACAGGGGCAGCAGGTGGCCGCAACCATAGATCCAGTCTCTACAGCTCCGGAGGCAGAAACACCTGCAGAAAGCAACAAAAGGAGAGAGGGAGAGAGAGAGAAAGCACACAACTACGGGAAGACGTTGAATTAGTAACAAGCATTGATGGGATATGAGGGCGTACAGATGGAGAGGAAGAGGAGGAGAGAGGAGCTCAGTGCATCATAGGAAGTCTCCCAGCAGTCTAGGCCTATAGCAGCATAACTAAGGGGGGGCTCAGGGGTCACCTGAGTCAGCCCTACTATAAGCTTTATCAAAGAGGAAAGTCTTAAGCCTACTCTTAAATGTGAGGAGGTTGTCCGCCTCCCGTACACAAACTGGGATCTGGTTCCACAGGAGAGGAGCTTGATAGCTGAAGGCTCTGGCTCCCATTCTACTTTTAGAGACTCTAGGAACCACAAGGAACCCTGCATTCTGGGAGCGCAGTGCTCTAGTGGGGTAATAGGGTACTATGAGCTCTTTAAGATATGATGGTGCCTGACCATTTAGGGCTTTGAAGGTGAGGAGAAGGATTTTAAATTCTATTCTGGATTTTACAAGGAGCCAGTGTAGAGAAGCTAATATTGGAGAAATATGATCTCTTTTTCTGGTTCTTGTCTTTAAACGTGCCGCAGCATTCTGGATCAGCTGGAGAGTCTTAAGGGACTTATTGGGGCAGCCTGATAGTAGAGAGTTGCAATAATCCAGCCTAGACGTAACAAATGCATGGACTAGTTTTTCTGCATCCTTTTGAGACAGGATGTGCCTGATTTTGCAATGTTACGTAAATGAAAAAAGGCAGTTCTTGAAGTTTGTTTTATGTGGGAGTTAAAGGACATATCCTGATCAAAGATAACTCCGAGATTCCTTACGGTGTCGCTGGAGGCCAGGGCAATCCCATCTAGAGAAACTATATCTTTAGATAATGTGTTTCGAAGGTGTTCGGGGGCCAAGTACAATAACTTCAGTTTTACCTGAGTTTAACATCAGAAAATTGCAGGTCATCCAGGTTTTTATGTCCTTAAGGCATGCTTGAAGTTTAGCTAATTGATTGGTTTCATCTGGCTTGATTGATAAATATAATTGGGTATCATCTGCATAACAATGAAAATGTTTGAAAACCTTGTGGAACTCCGTGACTAACTTTGGCGTGCATAGAGGATTCATCATTAACATGTACAAACTGATATCGATCTGATAAATAGGATTTAAACCAGCTTAGTGCGGTGCCTTTAATGGCAATTAAATGTTCTAGTCTCTGTAATAGAATGTGATGGTCAATGGTATCGAATGCGGCACTAAGATCTAGTAAGTAAGTAAGTACAGAGACAAGTCCTTTGTCGGATGCAATTAGAAGGTCATTTGTAACTTTCACCAGTGCTGTCTCTGTGCTATGATGTACTCTAAATCCTGACTGAAAATCCTCAAACAGCTTGTTGTTGTGTAGGAAGTCACACAACTGATTGGCGACTGCTTTCTCAAGGATCTTAGAGAGAAAAGGAGGGTTAGATATAGGTCTATAATTTGACAAAATCCCTGGATCAAGAGTGGGCTTTTTAAGAAGAGGTTTAATTACAGCTACTTTAAAGGACTGTGGCACATAGCCTTTAAATAAGGACAGATTGATCATATCTAGTAAAGAAATGCTAACTAAGGGTAAAATTTATTTAAGCAGCCTAGTTGGGACGGGGTCTAAGAGACACGTTGATGGCTTAGATGAGGAAATCATGGAAGTTAGTTGATTAAGGTTGATGGGAGAAAAACAGTCTAAATGTACAGGTTTTACAGTTGTTTCTAAGGTTCCTGTGTTTGAAGATAAGTCAGTACCAACTGAGGGCAGGAGGTGCTGAATTTTGTCTCTAATAGTTAGAATTTTATCATTAAAGAAGCTCATAAAGTCATTACTACTGAGGTCTATAGGAATACATGCCTCAACAGAGCTGTGACTCTCTGTCAGCCTGGCTACAATGCTGAACAGAAACCTGGGGTTGTTCTTATTTTCCTCTATTAATGATGAGTAGTAGGCTGCTCTGGCATTACGGAGGGCATTCCTATACATTTTAAGACTATCTTGCCAGGCTAAACGTGATTCTTCCAGATTGGTGGAACGCCATTTCCTTTCAAGTTTTCGCGATGTTTGCTTTAATTTGCGGGTTTGCGGGTTATACCATGGAGCTAACCTCCTCTGTTTTATTATCTTCTTTTTTAGAGGGGCGATAGAGTCGAGTGTTATTCGTAGTGAGCCTGCAGCACTATCAACAAGATGATCAATTTGGGAGGGACTAAAGTTAGCATAGGAGTCATCTGTTACATTGAGACATGGAACTGAATTAAATGCCGATGGAATCACTTCCTTAAATTTAGCTACAGCACTATTAGATAGACATCTAGTGTAGGAATGTTTGCCTAATGGCGTGTAGTCCAGTAATAGGAATTCAAAAGTTATTAAATAATGGTCTGATAAAAAAGGATTCTGTGGAAAGACTATTAGATGTTCAATTTCAATGCCATAAACAAGAACAAGGTCGAGGGTGTGGTTAAAACAGTGAGTGGGTTTATGTACACTCTGACAGAAGCCAATCGAATCTAATAATGAGATAAACGCAGCACTAAGGCTATCATTTTCTACATCCACATGAATATTAAAATCACCTACAATAATTATTTTATCTGTTTTAAGGACTAAACCTGATATAATAATATATAATAATAATAATAATAATATATATAACTCTGAGAATTCAGATAAAAATTCAGAATACGGTCCAGGAGCTCGGTACACTGTAACAAATAGAATTGGCTGTAGTGTTTTCCAGGTTGGGTGTGAAAGACTTAGAACAAGGCTTTCGAACGAGTTATAATTTAGTTTAGGTTTAGGTTTGATTAATAGGCTTGAGTCGAAGATGGCTGCAACTCCACCTCCTCGGCCTGTGCCTCGAGGAATGTGAGTATTAATGTGACTGGGGGGAGTGGATTCATTTAGGCTAACATATTCATCGTGACACAGCCAGGTTTCGGTAAGACAAAATAAATCAATACTATGACCTGATACTAGATCGTTTACTAGAACAGCTTTAGATGAGAGAGATCTAATGTTTAAGAGTCCACATTTATTTCTCCTATTTTGTTGTACTGTTGCAGTGGTGGTTTTACTTTTTATTAGGTTTTTATTTGCATCTCCTCTTCTGTTTACTTTGGATTTAAATAATTTAAGTGGTGGGGGGGCAGACAACCTCTCTGTGGAGTTTAGGGTGGGTAACTGCTCTAATAGTCTGGGTAAGTGTTACAATTGAGGTAGAGTTCAAGGGAAGCTGCAGTATTGTTAAACCTGAGCCCTATTTTTGGGGTCGAAATTACTAATACTTCTAATACGTCTGACAACATTATAGAAAGGATCCCTACAGAGACAGACCGTTTGTTAAAGAGTAAGATCCTTTTTGTTCAAACAGAAACAGAAAGTCTCACTCAAGGAAAAGTCATGGGCGCAATTCCCCACATGGATTACGTTGCAGCCATTGCAGCCCATTCGCAGATGCCGGTAGGGGCGATCTACTGGACCAATTCCAAAACTTTTGGTGAGTATTAGTCATTTAGACCCCAAAATTTGTTTAAAAAGGTTTAAAAATACCACAGTTTCCCTTTAAGTGTTAATTCCAGTTTGTTATAATTTAGGTCTTACTCATGTATTTTCAGTAATCATTCCTATCAGTGATAATAACATTGTATTTACCAGACTAACTGCAGAGATCTGGGAATGCAGCAAAATTGCTAAAACAAAGTCCATTGAGGCAAGAAACATGAGCTTTCACATGTTCAGACAGGTTCAGACGTTTCAGATTTCAGTGCTCATTTTGTGGTTTAGGTAGTCTGATGAAACCGATGGCTGATCATCTGACTGCTCGGGTTTCATGCTTGGACTTTATACGTTGTTGTATTGACGTTACCCTGTTCCCAGACTTTAGCTGTTACTGTGGTGGGTAATAATTGACAAAAAAGATGGTCAAAACTACAAAAATAAGACCCAAGATGTTATAAACCAGAATTGTTCTTTAAGCTTAGATGTAATGTAACCATAAATAAAGTTCAGTCAGGACTCTCAACTTTTTATTGCAACAATAATACACATTTGTATTTGGGTTGAGTGACAGTTTGAGTACAGTCTGAACCATGACATTTGACTCTTAGATCTAAATTAAATTAGCGTGAACTCACACTGAATGAACATGGATGCTAAATGTTAAATACCAATTGCTTGGAGTAGACCAACAGGCAGAAATTAGTGTTGAACAGTGGTGTATATAGGAATAAATCTGCACTAACTCTAAATAAATTAAATGAGTGCTGCTGCAATGCTTTGTAAATGCAAAAAAAAAAAAAGCTTAGATACTTTTTGTCAAATGGACAATTAAAATAAAGTGCTACCCACTTTCAGTCATATACACTGTATACAGCCATCCCAAATATGTCAGAGTGGGGAGTTACAAACAACCCTCCCGTCTGTCCACGATCATTTACTGAGCTCTGTTAATGTATAGCAACAACACAACAGCTACATCAGACTGAATACACGCTGCACATGGAGTAGAATAATGGCAGGAATATCATTAGGCTAGCAGAGCACAGGAGAGGCAAAAGGAGCGGGCAGAAATATCTGTTATTACCTTTGTGTGTGTGTGTGTGTGTGTGTGTGTGTGTGTGACAGACAGATGTGTCTCCTGCGCTCTGCTGAGCGCTCGTTAACCTAGCTTCTTCTATCACACCTCCGTCATCGTTCGTCATGGACAGCTGGGGCACAGGGTCACAGAAAGGGGTGTGTGTGTCACTGTGTGTTTGTGTGTGTGGGTGGTAGCTCTCTACCACATTAAGCTGTTGGCTAACCTGTGACACTACAAGCCTTATCCAATGAAGTTTTAAGAATTATACTCACAAATAATTACTCTGCACAAACCAATTTACCAGCATGTGCTTGTTATAAGATTTATGTCAACGTGAAAATGTGGGTAAACCAAGTTAAGGTGACATGCATGGAAACAGCACCAACATACTCAAAACAAACAGAAGGAAATTTATGTAAACTGACTGTCATGTCTCGTCGGTTGTGTTAAGTTTTCATGTCTGTCGTGTTTCTGTTTCCTGTTCTGGCATGTCTTTTAGTTTGAAATCCCTAACTCTCCTCTCGTTTCAGGTCCCTTAACTTCCTGCCATTGTGTGTTTCCCGCCTGTGTGATTGTCTGCCCCGCCCTGATTGTTTCCACCTGTTCCCCATTACCTCTTGTGTATATATTGTCTGCGTTTCCCCTGTCTCGTTGCCAGATCGTAGCCTCTGATCAAGTCTTCATGTCATGCTCTCGCTTTGCTACGCGACAAACCTGATTGTAAGAAACCTTTATCTTTATTAAAACCTTTAAAAAGTCTGCCTGTTCTCGGCGTCCTGCATTTGGGTCTACCTGCTTTGTCTGCTGGCGTAACACTGACAGTCATAAAAATTTACCTAAAAGCCCCTGAAAACTTTATCTCAAATTCTACAGTAAGTATTTCTCTATAACAATAAATATTAATGACTAAATAAGCAGCAATTCAAGTTTGGTGAAAGAACTCCTTAGGTATTATTTATTAACAGTTAACACTCAAAAACTCAGCTAACCTGCTTCATCAGAACTGGGTGGGGTTGGTTTGATCACATTTGATTGACAGTGGTCAAATAACCCAACAGCTGTCATCAGATTGAAGATGTAGAATGCAGAAGTATGTGACGACATCTTTTTCCAACTGAGCCCCGCCCACTTCAAATCAGTGAGAAAAGTACAGAGAAAATCACAAATACAGATATCTGTCATGTGAAGAAACCAAAACTTTAATAACCTTTAATAAAAGTAAAGTACGTTTTAGACATTTTTTTTAATGAAACATTATTGTGACAGGTCAGAGTTTGATCTAGTGTGTGTTATTTTAGACAATTTTCAAAATAAAGTGCATGAAAAGCAAACCATAAATCAAATCCAACTGCCAATTTTCTAATGCAGTGCTTTCAGCCAGGGCCGCAAAGTGTGTACTCTGTGACTGATGGGACTTATACAGAACAATACAGCAACAAAAAGCAAACTTAAAGTAAGAACTCCTTAAAGCTGCACTAATCTATATTTTATATTAACAATGGATCAAATAACTAATGTGAAAGGTCTCGCTCATAGTGACAAGCTCACAGAGAATGATCACCCACATCAACAGTTCCCCTCAGCTCTGCAGAGCTTTTTAGTGTCTTTCAGCTCTTTGTTTTGGTTTTACAGCCCACAATGTTACTGTTTTGGTTCACTCATTGCTCTCATCAGCGTGCTTTTTTTATTTTTTTTTAGCAAAAAAGCTCTGATGGACCAACTGCAGCACGCTACCTGCCCAGCAGTGGAGCTTTTAGCAATGAAAGAGCCAGATATTTCCCCCAGACATTGGTGGAGACCAAAACAGAGGTAAAAGGAGAGTGAATTACATTTGTGTTTAGTGTTGTGTTTACAGCTTTTTGCGCCACCCCCAGGTGGCCAAAAAAAAATCAATTAATGCAGGTTTAACTTTGTGATATGTGTAAATAAATAATTGTTTTGCCCCACTTTATCTACAGCCAGTTCCTGAAACATTTGTTTTAAACACCAGTGAGAGAGTTTGTCTCTCAAGGGTGAAATCCCTTGCTGCACATGATGAACAGAAGTACAAAAAGCAGACAAAAACTGAGAAGTGAACTGCAGTCCACACCCGGTGTGCTATTAATACTGTGTGCTGAACCATTACCTACATCCAGATAATGGTTCAGCTCCAAAGTTATGATGTTGTAGCCAAGTATTCCTGTAAAAAAAATCATTTTTTAAAGATATAATTAAAAATATATCTTTAAAATCTGTATTAGTAACTTCTTAACTTTGTTTCTGTTTGGAATTAATCACAGATGCACTTTTTTTTTAATTCATGATTTCAGATAAATATATTTGACTGTTACCACAGTGTACCCTGGAACAGAAAATTAACAAATTGGATCAAAATATGTGGAAGGCATTTTCATTGCACTCAAATCTGTTAAGAAAAGCCAGGCTGCTCTAAAGCTGCTCTGCTGTCCCGGGGTGTAATGTGTGTGTTGTAAACACCAGCGTGCCACCATATTGTCTGGCAGCAGATCATATTTTACCATGTTAACACACCATCTGTTTACCCTCATAAGCATTCATTACACATAAATGAGTACACACAGCAGGCTGCGACATCAGAGAGCAGTGGCAGGCACACACACACACACAATCCGACACAGATTGACAAACACATTCTCATATACACACAGACATGCAAAATATATGAATGTATACAGATACTATACAAACATATATGTTGACGTAAGCAAAAACACACAGGAGTATGCAGGCACTGTGTTAGTGTACGTATGTTGTATGTACTGTATTTCACACACACACTATCTCTCTCATTAACACACTCCTACAAACAAACAGAAACAGCAAAAGTAAGCATTATAGCCTCAGCTTTACCTGTATCTCAGTGGGTTGCTTCTTCTGCAATTTTCCATACACAGCAAATGTTGTGTCTCGGCGGCTTTAAGTTAATTTCATGTCAGGTCCTAGTTTTAGTTTTATGTTAAAGTTGAAGTCACTCATGTCTAGTCTCGTCCTGCACTTCCTGTTTTATTTTGTACTAATCCTTTCCTCTTGTTTCAGACCCTGACTTCCTCCCTTTGTGTGATTTTCCCGCCGCTGTGATTGTCTACCCCGCCCCTGATTGTGTTCACCTGTTCTGCTCTACCTCATGTATAAATAGTCCGTGTCTCCCCTTGTCCTGTGCCAGTTTGTCTTGTTTTCGTCTGTAAAAGGATTTGAGCCAAGCGTACCAGCGATTCCCCATTTGCTTCGGGGTGAGTCAAAGTTTATGTTACGTTTTGATCTTCCTAGTGAGAGTTTTGTTTTGTACTTTGTATTGTCTCCTTGAGAGGGTTTTTGTTTTGCACTTTGTTTATTCTCCTTGTGAGCATTTGGTTTTGCACCTTGACTATCCTCCTTGTGAGCGTTTCTTTGTTTATTGATACCTCAGTAAAAGATTTTGTAAACTCCTGACCCTGTCTAATGAGTCGTGCATTTGAGTCTTCCAGTTCTGTGTCAAAGCTCGTGACAGCAAAAGATGAAACCCTCGCACATATAAGACATACTCTGATAGTATGACACTGACCATACCAAGACTGTCCTTATCTAAAAACAACATTGGTCGTTTATTCATATGCGCAAAGTCAATATTGGTTTGTTTTTAACCATGACCATGATCTAAGTCGTTTTAGTTTCCTAGATTTAATCAAACCTTAACTATAAGGGTGACAGATCAAAAAAACGCTCACATGCAGGCATTCTAAGGAATTAAGACACTGACCATCTCATCTCAACATACCTGTTTTTTTGCATGTCATCCCTCCCATCATGTCCCTGTCATCTCTATTAAGCCAAAATGCCAGAACATTTTTTTTTTTTTAAAGAAAAGAAATCACTCTTATGTTTTGCTTTTGTAACTGTCATATTGGTCGTTATGAAAGGCACTGACAAAAAACCTTTTCTGATGAAAACTGTGAGATGTGGGTGAAAGCTTCAAAAAGCTAGTAAGTGGAGCTTAATGGATAGGTTCACAATTTTTCAAGTCTGTCTTAAAACCATAGTCAGATGCCCATATGTACATTGAAACTTTGGTTTTGCTTGCTGCAATCATTCCTCCTGTTCATACTGACCACTTAAAGATACCTTCCCAAAACCCAAAACATGAACCTAATTCTATTAAATTTGAATTCTCCTTTAAAAGGCTAAATATCTGCCCTGATGGTTTCCCACAGCTGAAAATTTTTCTCGTCATCCAGGTCCCGGACATGGGACGTCCCAGACTGAGCCACTGACAACAGACAGGCTTATTCTAATGGACATAAATCACTTAGCCCCTGCTTAGTGTGGGGTTATTTACCCATATCAGGTATGTTGCCAGCTGTCAGAGAGAACATTTATAGCAACGAGTAAACAGTTGCTCTAAGTTTGTTTGTGGCTAATTATGAAATGGTATTGGTGGGGAAGGGAGGAGGACGAGAGGGAGGGGGAAAGAAAAGGGGAGGGGCCGAGGGTTGAAGGAGGGTTGGGGGGGGGTTCTGGCTGGGCTGACAGAGGTCCATTCATCCTCCATGCTAGAGCAGACAGAGAGCTGGCACTGAGGGACACAGCCCATAAATCAGAGCCCATCACACCCTGCTGACACACACAGACACAGGCGAGCACTCACACACAAGTGCCCACAAACACACATGCAGTATGGATACATGCACATATTTTTATGCACACACAGACACACACCCGCATACTGTATACACACAAACACACAGGCATGTCTGCATACACGGCATGGATACACTCTCAGACACATTATTCTACCTGCACAGTTGCAGTGACGCACAGATCTTCACTTCTCGTTAACCCATCCTGCTGCAATGTCAGTATATGTTTATACTGCACTGTACAGTCCCACGTCTTCTAACCTACACGTGTATGAATATTAATTAGATAATTTACATTTTCTTCTACTCTGTGGTCTCTCTATCCCAGCTCAGAGAAACTGCTCTGTTTCCTTTTCATCTTACAGAAACTGCCCTGCCTCCCGTCTTCCTCCTCCATTCTTCACTCCCTGTATCTCCTCTCTTTCTTTCACATCTTTTGTTTTGGTCCGTGGGTCTAATAGAGGATGCACTCTAGCAGGCTAATGATCGCCTTGGCCGGGGGTTATTGATCACGTCCATGATTGATCTGAGGATCCCTCTGATTATTGGGTCATTAATCAGGCCTGGATTACCCTATCAATGGAGCTGCCACTGACTGGCCCAGTCTGGAGATGGATGACTGGGGGTTGAGGAGGTGGACAGAGGAGAGGAGAGGAGAGTATCTTACACAATACTTTCATTATGGCACCCTTTCTTACAAGTCAACATTCGTACCTCAGCCATTTGTATTTTCAGTTATGCACCTCAGCTGTTTAAAATGTACCTTTTTATTTTTGCATGTGTGATACAGAAAGACTCTCTTCAGGCACGGTTCTGATATATCGATATTTGAGAGGCAAAAAATCTGATAATCAGTGTTGGGCTCGTTACTCAAAAAATTTAATTTATTACTCATTACTTGTTACTCTTTTCAAAAGTAATATTATTACTTTACTTATTACTCCCTGCCAACAGTTATTTGTTACACTAGTCATTATATTACTTTTCTGTTACACCCCACAAAATTGGTAATTGCGTCCTTCCTCCTCAAAATTCAGACTTTGCATGTGCGCCTCTGTGTGAATGTCAGGGTAATCGCAGATAAGTGCAGCTAAGGCTTCAAACTAGCAGTTTCTTTCTGCAGCATATGAATCCCTAAAAGTTACAGGCTAGATGAGAAGCACACCTGGCTCAAACTGATGAATTTTTACCTGGGTCTCGGTCAGTATTGGAGATGGGCAACATTTCATCCACCACATATCCAGCTGCAAGCTTCATTAGTTCTTTGTCGCTTGTAGTCTGCAGTCCACGGTTAAAATCCAGTTTTGGTTGGTTAGCCATTGTAGAGCTACAGCCATCCTCTGCGGCCACAGAGGGCTCATCTTTGCTGGGGTGTATTTCCACGAGCTTCACGTAGTTGTGCTGTCATAGTAAGTGTTTCAGGAGGTTTGAGGTTGTGTTTTTTTGCAGTGGAAATAGTCTTAGTACCTCTACCTGCACACAATGTTCTTGTCATCTTTCCTCTCGACAAAATCAAAGTAATGGGAATATTTCTAGCCGCTCAATGGAAGGGTTTCCATCTTTCAAGCTAGCTTGCTGCTTGGTGATGTGCCCGTGTGACGATTACGAAATCAAATCCGGGGACAGCAAAAGTAAGGTTGTAACGAGTTATTTTTTGGGGGGAGTAATTGTAAAATTATTAGTGTCATTTTATTAATAATTTGTTACACTACTCGTTACCGGAGAAAGTAATATTATTACTGTAATGAGTTACTAGTAACAAAAACAACATTTTTCAGCATCCTTTTCATTCTCTCTTTAATTGCTTTTTCTAAAGAATTGTGACCATGATGTGTACTCAGCAGGACATTTAAAACTTGAAGAATGAACTTGTCCGTGCTCTCTGTAATGGCGATACTGTTTCCAAATGACCTCAAACTTCAAATCTTTGGCATTTCTGTACTACAGTTTCTTGATACTTATCAGCTGACATATCCACCAGTACTGAAATATTACCTTTAAAGAAGTGGGCTCATGCCCCAAAGGTTGCAGCTTCAAATCCCCAGAGTAGTCTGGAGATTGTGGAGGCTCCACATACCATCACCCCACCCTGTCCAAAATGAGTAGATGAGATGAAACTAAGTTTTGTGCTGGATTTGAATCCACAGCACCACCAACACACTCCTACTAAACCACCGTGATGCCTGCTGTTTAAAGTGATCATATGAGAATATTTGTCATGCTCCTCGTCGTTTATATGAGCAATCGAAAAAAAACACACAAACAAAACCTATCCGTGTAAAAATAGACGTTACTGTAATTATCTGACACAGAGTGGACACACTTTACTGATGTTCCATTTCACTGCCATCACTGTCATTTTACGTTCACGTCAAGAGTAATTTGAAGTATTTATCTTCCTGGTTTCTCTCACAGTAAAGCTGCATTGTTGTCTGTCAATTAAACATGGTGGAAATAACGTGGCTCAGTTAATTAACTGTGTGACAGTCTCATACTGTACAAGCACTCACACACACACATATCTTGAGGCCCTCGGACTTGACTTCCTCGCTCTGAACAGAACGTACCATGGGAAAGTGTGTGTCTGGGTCTTGCTGTGGTAAACCAGCTGAATGTGAGACTGTGTGATTATGCACAGGCTCACATATCTGTGGTGGCGTATAGATCATCATCTGTGTGACAGTCGGCTTCTCTCCGTATTATCACTGTCTCAATCTGCCTGTCTCTGCAGATCACAGGAACTGACTGACACACAAACTAAAAAGAAGATGCAACTGGGTGTCTAGTGTTGGGAATGTTAAGGGAATGCTCCAAGAGATTTGACATAAACGCTGAAATCATCGATATGTTCCCCATAAATCACTTTGTCTGGTGCTCCATGCTAACTTTTTAGCATGCACTATGCTGAGTGATAGAAGGCCACTAGCATTACTGCGCTTCAAAAGTAAGAATATGAGATTAATGATTGCATCTACTGCTTTTAAAATACCAGGGCTACAGTGACCACAACATCCCTGTGTCTTGAGAACCACATGGCCATTTAAAGATCAGTGTTTATGTGGCTCCCAGTGGCTTCTAAAGAGCCAGATATACACCAGAATAGACACGGACAGCGGAGGCACATGCGGTTCTGTTTATACTATATTGGGTGTCTGCATATGCGAACATGTATCTACACATGAACACACATGTGCAGTTGGCGCATACACTTTGAGTGCAATCTGCTGTCATAGATTTAAAGCTGTACGCTGATAAAGACCTTCATAGAGATGGGCAGGTGACTAAATTATAATTTACGCTCAATTAATATTAGTTTGTGAATTCATGTAAAATGTTGCCTCTAAGGCCTCTATCACACCACTTTGGTCTGGTAGGGTGTAAGGAGTAGCATGGAGTTTGACTGAATACTGTAGAGGCAAAAAACTTTGAAAATCCCTTTAAATTCTGTTCAGATGTGTTTAGTTTTTTTTTTTTACAGAAGTCCTTAAAGCTGCATTCATGTTTTTTGTTTTGTTTTGTTTTGTTTTCTTTTGCCACTGGGGGGCAGAACTCCACAACAAGCTACAAAATCTCACACTTTTTATTATGGCCTTGTTAACTTGATATTGCTAACTTGTTAGCAAACAGTTGCTTATTTATACACCCAGCAGACCTGAAGCGATTCATTTGGAGTCGAGTCTCTGGTGACCTGACAAATGTAAGTCCAATATTCACTGTCCTTTAAACTCTGTTTTGGTCTTCACCAACTCCTGAGAAACAAATATCTGGCTCTTTTACTGCTATGTTCAAAACAGTAAAGTTGCGAGCTGTAAAACCAAAACAATAAGCTGAAAGATGCTAACATGCTCCATAGAGCTGAGGGGAACTGCAGAGTTGGTTGATAATTCTCTGTGGGTTTAGTCATTTGATCCATTGTTCATATAAAAATATTGATTAGTGCAGCTTTAAATATTCCAGATGGCGTCCTTTTACTTGAATCAAGCATGAATCTGTCATATTCAGGTAAAATAAAATCTGTAGCAAACTACTCTTTCTCTGCAAACTCTGAGACCACCTGAATCTAAATATTTTATTTTATGTGCTATCAGTCATCTTGTTAGAGAAGGCTTTGCTTTACTGAAACAGTAGATAATCTCATTTTGAAACTGGATATGTGACCATATCTTTGCCGATGTTAGAAGTCTAGTCCACATACATTAGTTACAGAGAGAGACGGAGTGTGTGACAAAAGGAAATACACACATAATAAAGAGAGACAAAATAAAACTAATTCAGTTGCTGATTCTGATTGTACAAATCTTGCCAGACTCCATCAATGACTCTAGCTGTTACTAATTGGGCAGCCAGCAAATCTTTCCCTTGAGAGCGGAAGAAAAGTAGTTTCTCAGGAGTGAGTATTGATAGGGTTGTGTGTAATGGTCCCTTTTTGTGTCTGATCCATGTATGTCTCTTTGTGGTCCCAGTCCCCTGCTGAGGGACAGACAGATATAAGGCCCATTATGGATGAATGTCTGCCTATGATCGATGACCTGGTGGACTCAACATAGATCAGCCATCGATACATGTTTCAGCGCACGTAACACACACACACACCCTCAGTGCTCTATCATTTCATTTATCATTTATTACAAAGCAGAGATGAATCTTAGGTTGAGGAGGGTGATAATGATCCAAGACCACGGCTGATTGCGTCTGCAGGTCAGTTTATAGAAAATTGAGACAGATTGTAGGAAGGATGCTTCGTCTTCTTCTTGCAATTCCACTGTCCTCCTTTTGTGTTCACGTGCATTTACCAGAATAAATATTTGCTCATATCCCAGTTAACTTCACAATCAGGAGGAGCTGTTTCCATGCATTGTCATATCCAGCTCACAAATAACACTACACAAGTGCACAGGATTTTCTGAACATCATCATTTAGACAGACCATTAAGACCCGCTGTAACAGGGAAGAGGCACTTAGAACCTTTGTGTTAGCAAACAATAGAAGCAGCAGTGCTACAACAGCAAACACAGTTCATGTGCCCTCAAGCAGGAAAAGCTCTGGCAATGAGGAGTACTGCCTGTATTGGGCAATTTACTGTAAAAATGCAATCACTTATATACTAACTGTAATAACAATACAATATGAAATAATTACATTACTTAACTAATTACTCAATGGCAAAAGTAATTAGTTACATTACTCTTTACATTACTTTTTTACTCTGACCAGTGTCAAAGGTGCCTTTAAAGATCTCTAAATCCTCCACTCCCACATGTCACACTTGCACAGAAATTGAAACAGAAAATAATTGTGGTTTAAGAAGCAGCCAGCCACACGTACTTACTGACCATCAACAGTCAGCATAAAGTTAAACCCAGTGACTTCACGCAGCAGCACTCCAGAAGTCCCATCCTGACTGTGAAGCTGCAGGTTCACACACCGGACAAAACTTAGAACAAAATCCTGGTGATTTCTGACTCTCTCTCTTTTGGTGGCTGCGCCCCCCAACCTCCAGCCCCTGGACCACACTGAGGCGTACTGGAGCAGTCAGACCACTGAACACAGACGGGCCAACTGATACTCCCATTAAGACAGCCAACAAGCTGACCCCTTGTTGCAGAAACGAAGCATTACTGGGGTTAGTAACTAATGAAATTTACTGATTTTCAAATTGTAATCCCGTACATTACTTTACAACTGTGAAAAGAGGTGTATAATGTTGTCTGTGACTCTGCAGTAGCTTTGTCAAGTCAGAGAAAATAACCCAAATGACATCACTTGTTGGACTACTAGAGCATGCTTCACAATCTTGGGGCATAAAGTTTGAAAGATGTGGTTGTTTACCAGACGTATTTCTAACAAAAGATGCTACTGAGTTGTAGGATCCAGTGTTTTTGAAGTTTGACCCAAACTGCTGTTGTTACAGCTGACTGCTGCTTTGATGTTGTCCATTCTTATTATAATCTCTCTCTTGTGAGTCCCACAGCTTTATGGAAGTACAGCACTAAATCACTGGAGCACTCCTTTAAGTCAGTTAGGGATAATATGAGTCCAATGTGGTAGTCAGTTCTTGTGACAAATGGGGTGTAAATAAAAACGAGTAGTGTTTTTTGAATGTGGAACCTATTTACTTCTATGTCCAAAGAGTAAAATGTTCAGGTGTCTCTTAATGTGCACTGCAAAATTACACCAGCTGTAGCCAAATCTGGATTATTTTTTCAGTAGCTTTATGTTGATTTATCTGGATCAACTGATAAGTATCAGTAAAAAAGTAAAAAGATTTTCTGTTATTTCAGGCAACAGACCAACATGACAGCATTTTTTCACATGATTATTATTATTATAGTCACCAAATTCACAATAGCCCTCTATGGAGAAAATTAGCTGTCATAGAGCTATGGTACTGCAACATGACCAAAAAACTGGGCTTGAATCACACTACTCATACACATTCCTGTACTGCTGACCTCTGACCAGCCCCAGTGGGACAGTTTGGGTTGTTTGTACCCAAATTGAAGGAGGAAAGAGTGTTGTTCAGTCCAGATTCAGTCCTGGTCCTGTGATCTCTGATGACAGGCTGCCATTATGATGTCAGTCAGCAATCTGAGAGTTTTGTCTCAGAGTTCAGCTTCCCTTGTAATTGTACACAAAGCTAAGTACTGTGCTTTGCAAGTTGTTCTGTTCCCATTTTACCCTCTAACTTTTGATGAAGTTGTTGGTGTATACAACTTGAAATATGGAGCCAAAAAGCCCCAGCACTTCTTGCTTGCATTGCCTTTCCAAAACTTGCTCACTTGTCCTCCACCTCCTGAGTGTGTGTGTATATAAGTGTGTGTGCGTGTGCATGCACACGTGTGATGAGACACTCCCTGTACTGCTCGCAGAGATTACATTTCAGAAGGATCAAAAATACACCAGACAGTCCTGCTAGGATAATCAATCACCACACACCCAAGATGTGTGAGTGTGTATGAGTGTGAGAAGGAGAACAGAGAGAAACAGAGAAACAGATAGAGACAGAGCTTAAGATAGGGAGAGAGAGAGAGAAGTGTAGCCAAGGAGAGGGGAGAGCTGTGGGGGAAACTAAAATACATACACATAGTCGGGAGTGTGGCTTGCGTCTATGTGTCTGCGCTGGGGAATTGGAGTCATAAATCAAACAGCCTGTCAGAAGTGGTGGTGGGGTTGTTGGAGAACATGAAGGGGGGAGAGGGGTATGGGGTGAACGGAGGGATGGAAGGAGAGAGGAAGAGGGGGAGAGCCTCAGTCATTCACACACTGAATCACACACTGAGCTCAAATGCAATTTCCCCTGAATGTCAGGCAGAGATGCGAGGTGGGGCAGATAAGAAAACGGTGTGTGTGTGTGTGTGTCGGTGCGTTGGTGTGTGTCCCTGTCCCCGTCCCTGTCCTCGACCCCAGGACGTAAGACACGGGCCCAAATCTCATTATGCCGACATGATAGAATTTGCTCTCTGTGTAACCTCATTATCCTCACTGTTAGATAAGGCGCTGTAATTGCTCACAGCAACAACTATACACAAACGCCTGCTTCAGTGTGTGTGTGTGTGCGTGTGTGTCTACTGTTTGTATGTGTTTTAAGGCCTAAGTTGGATTGCTTTATACCAGGCAGCCATCATCCTGAGCAATGATATTCCTGTTTAGATACTCACATCAAGGAAATGACAAATAGTGCTTGCGGTGTTGAAAGGTCGGTCATTTGAAACGACAATTAGTTTGATCATCACTGCCAGCAGTGTACAATGAAGTGTCCATGTGATCATGTTTCTGCACAAAGTTCATGATCTCCAGAACCCAGATCCAGGTGTGACTGTATGAACAAGCGTTAGTCTGTAGCACCTGTATCACCGCAACCAGGCACCCTTTGCATGAGTCCCACTACATACAGACACATGGACAATAACTCTGGATCCCAGAGTAAGACTGGGTTATGTGGACAGACACAAGCCCTAGATGTGTTTTGCATATTGGATACAAAGAAATTAGAACAAGTCTAAGAGTCTATAGTCACGCTAGCACCTCTGTGAGGCTGTACTTCGGCACAGCATTACTTTGAACTAAATACTAACATGCATGCTAACATGCTCACAGTGACAATGCCAACATGCTGATGTTAAGCAGGTATAATGTTTACCATCTTAGTTTTGTGTATTAGCATGCTAGCATATGCTAATTAGCACTGAACACGTACATGTACCAAAGTATCTGTAGCAAATGTAATGACCATCCATCCAGTAGTTGTTGAGATATTTCAATCTGGACCAAAGTGTTTGGACCCGACCCACCGACATTGCTATCCCGACAGCCTCGCTGTGACCATGGCTAAAAATAGTGCACACATCATCTCATTTCCCCAGTAACAACTGCTTACTTTGTGTCTTTCTACTAATTGTGGTTATTAGATTAGATCCCAGATTCAGCTCAGCACGAAGAGACCTGGACCTTCAGTTTGCCCTCTATCTCACCTTTTGTTTACAGACACATGTATGCACATGCTCCCTGTTCTACTGTAGAGTTAGGTTCAATATTGTGACTTTTTACTGTGTTACAGCTACTATACTTGAGTTGCACTAACTAGTGCCATTTGATACATTGTTTGTATAACTGAGTCAGTTTTTCTTATTAATTGATTGGAGCATCCTCTGTTGCTCAAGAATTCACAAAAAGTCAACACTTTCAATTAGCTGATAGGACAAGTTTAGTTTGTCACCTCAATATATAATAATAAGTAAACCAATAAATTAATTATATTCATTCAAATGAACTTGTTACTGACTATGATTTTATAATTAGTAGTAATAGTTGAAACTATATTGGTAGTGGTATTTTATATGTATTATTATTATGTTTTCAGTCAAATTCAGTCAATACAGCATTTTGATTACTGCACCTACCCAACAGAGAGAAATACTCTGATTTCAGGAATACTTGCTCCAATGCTCCACATATGATGAGAAACATTTTTTAGAAAAAAAAATGTACAGAAAAGATGTTGCTATTAATGAAATAGTGGGATATTCAGGCAAACATGCTTAATTGCGTTCAGATTCATTTTTTGTACTTTGTTTTGTACAGATTAACCAAATTAGATACAACGCATTAATTAGTGAGCTGTTAGTGCTGATTGTTTCCGCTGTTCCCAGTCTTTATGCTAAGCTAAGCTAACCGTCTGCTGGATGTAGCTTCACATTTAATGGACAGATATGAGAGTGGTATTGATCTTCTCATGTAACTCTCAACAAGAAAGTGAATCAGCATATCTCAAAAAAAAGTTGAACTATTCCTTTAAAATACAAAAGAAACTCATAAAGCATCCATTATTCCACATTTGAGGGACAAGAAATCAAATTAAGCAAATATTTTTTATCTTTGTTGTCAAATGCTTAAAAGAAGGCTCTATTATGGTCAAACTAACATGTGCGTCTCTATACTACAGTATGTACAAAAGACATTTTAGATGTGTGAACTTGCAGAAAACAACATGATCAAGTCACCATAGAGGTCAAACTACATTTATGAGGAGAAAAGAAGAACTCAACTTCTTATCCATTTGCTACTGTTTTGTATAATTTTGTCTTGAAACACTCACTAAGAATGGGGAAGGATTTTGCTTTTGACAGATAATCTATTATGGCGCAAAGAATCTGTGATTTTTTTTTTCATCTGCTGTGATCTTAGAAAAATATGTGTTGGAAGTGTGAGTCTCTTCCTGCAGCTCAGTGTGTCCAAAGATGTCTTGGTTAATTTGATGCTCAGTCTTTTGCCAGTTATTCTCAGTCTTTTGGCAGATACTTTTTGTGGAATTCACATTCAACCAAGGAGCTTTTCATTTCCTAGCCAGTGTTTTTGTTTTCACTGCAGCAATTATATTAAGTCTATTTTAAACTGCAGTAAAAATTTCCACAAGATCATCACTCGGTGAAACTGTGGGCAATATTAACTTATAGTAGCAGTTCTGACAGACCTGCTGACACGTCGGGTTTCAGTGAAAATACACAGAAAATAATCACAAAATACAAATCAAGGACAGAAGTTGCTGAAATGTGAAGCCCTTCAAAGCGATAACCAGCAGTAAGGTGTGATCCCATCCACGGTGAGGCCTGGGGACATGGTGTGAGAGCGTCCAGCGGGTGGATAAATTGTTTTGCATCTGAATTAGTGCAGCAGTCAATATGAATGCTGAAGAACAAATGTCCCTGTGTGCCTTGAATGGTAACGTGCTGAGAAGAAATGAGAGAGAGCAGCCTTGTAGGAGCAAATAGAAGGCTGGCAGTGGGGAAGATCTTGTGTAAAGATGTGACGTCAGGTGACAACAGAAGAAAGAAGGTAACTTTTACTATCTCACAATTCATTAATATCATCCATTTATTGCAAAGGTTGAACTTTTTCAGTTTGCTAAACTCAATGTTTAAGCTTAGATCAAGTTTACCACTTACCACACAAAACCAAACCACTTACTACTATTTTACTGTGACAAAGTAATTCCATCACTCCTTGACAGAAACAGACTGAAATGTGCAGACAAGCACAAACACTCCCCGCTGTCCCCAGAACCAGAAGAGAGGGCTCATGGGAAGTGCAGACATCCCAGATTCATGTTGTCCCTCAGCAGCATTTATTCAGCTGCGCGCAAAAGCTGCACATGTATCATTCCGGTAAGAATAGCAGTTTTGTGGTTGACCCCGTCGTTGAATAATATGCGGTACATGTGTGGGTCTGTATGCATTGGTTCGTACACCCTTCGACCACCCACAATACACCTCGCTGGATGTCTCTCTCACTCTTCTGGCCAAAAGCAGCATGGAAAAGCTAGCTTTATGAGCTTGTGGGCAGCAGAGGAGAAGAGGGGAAATGTAGATGATTTGTAGGGACACCATAATGGAGACAGATGATCCTTCTCTGGGTCTGTCTGCTGTTGAATCAGCGTTGCCACCCAGTAGGGGAGTGTGCGTCTCCTGGCCTGGCTCTCTCTCTGTTATTTCTCTTTTCATACTGCTCCTCTTATAGACCTCCACTGCAGTCCATTTCACATCCATCCCAGAACATTCTGAGCACGCTCCGTCTGCATAGTGACTCAGCCATAAGGCAGACAGGATGCAACACCACCACAACCTATTCTTTCTCTTTGCAAAGTGGCAAATTATTTACAGAGCATGAGAAGAATGCTGGCAGCATGAGCTGCAATACTTTAGATTACTGAACTTTGACACTTTGAAAAATCACAGTGCTATATCCACTTACATTTGCAATGAAGGTTGTTTCAAAAGTTTCCAAATTTGTTCCTACTTAAAGATTTACAATATGCTGTCCTGCAGGAAAAAGTATACATTATAAATTACCACTGTATAATTTTTTTTTAAACAAAGGTTTGTTCAGACAGAAAGCAAAGAGAATTTCATCTCGCATCATTCACACAAAGTCGACGGCTGGAGTCCGTGCTTTTTGCGCCCAAACACAGCCAATGTACTGACATTATCTAGAAACTAGCTAAAAAAAGATGCACCAAACGTGTCTGTGTGGGTGTTTGTGTTCAGCTCAACCTCTGACTGATGTCGGAACTCACCAGGAACTCCAGATCTTCATTTTCCTCCAGTCTCTCTCCTTTTTCCTCTCGTCTCTGAACGTTTATGAAGTAGGCCCATGAAGCCTAAAATTTGCCTCGCTTTGTGTCTGAACACACGGTAAGAGGAAAAGAGATAGAGGAAAAGTCAGTGCATCACCAAAGTCTGGGGAACATGAATGTTCACGGCAATCCATCCAATAGTTGTTGAGATATTTAAGTCTTGACCAAAGTGATGGACCGAAAGACCAACAGTCCTCAATGTTACCTATAAAATTGTACAAATAATGTGCAAAGCAGTGATGCATTCCAAAATTTCAGTTATACTACTACTCCGCTCAGTGTGCACAAGGTCAAGGTCAGTGCAGTGAGGTCAATGATGTAACATGAACTAGTGTACACTAGTTGTTGAGCGTTAGGACTCCTTTAGGGTGGGTCCTGACAAATCTGAGGATTATTAAAAAGATACAAAAGGAAAAAAAAGCTACACAAAATGACATTTATTTTTTCTGACTTTTATCTCAATGTTGCTTTTGTCTTCAAATGAAACAATCTGAGAAGGAAAAATCACTCCATGGCTGAACTGCTACAACTCATGTCCACACTGAGGCCATCATCTGTGATGAAGGGTCGAAGCAGACACTGCTTCATTTTAAGGAGTCACAAGCTAAAAAGGTTACAGAAACCACTGAATTACAGCATGTTATACAGCATGTAAAATATTAATGAGACTGTATGTAGGACATGTAGTTCTTAGCACCTTTCTTCTATTATGCTATTGCTGCACTGAACATGAACATTCATTTATTAATTTTCTGAATTTAATTCTTACTTTATACACTTTCTTTACCTGGGCCACCTGATGCTTAAAGACACACACTGAATTCATCTGGATGTTCACAATATTCCCCTTGCATAATTGACCCCTGTAGGAAAATTCTCTATTTATGTCCCCCTCCACAGAGAGGTCAGAGGTCAGAGGCTACAAATCTGCAGCCTTGAAGCTGGTCTTGACTCTGTGTCTTGCTGAGGGACACTTTGGGTTAAGTGGTTGAAAGACTGTAATCTGTAATTACCAGGCCACCCTGTTATTGTCCATTTAGCACGCTACATTGTTTTGTGTGCTAATTTGTGGGATGCAGAGACTTAGCAGTCCTCTGTGCTCTGTTGTTGTCTTGTTTTCCATTCTTCTGTATGTACACAACTTTGGAGAAAGCATTTCAGGCAACACACTGGTAAGCATTGTACTGTATAATCTCCATGATACCCAGAAGGGCATTCTTTAGTGCCATTATGGGTACTTTAGATATGCCGACAATGTCTATCAACAACACCCTCATACCCCATAATCACACTAAAGAACACCCTCACAGCTATTACTGCAGTAAAATGCCTTTAAATTGTGAGATAATAGACATCATCATCTTATCTTTAAATAAGGATTGATGATGACTGATGATGAGGAATGTAGCTCAAATATGGAAATTAAACTGGATGTTGATGTAACAACTTTTCATTTCATTTTGGTATAAAAATGACCAAACAATAAGTGGAAGCAATCAGTGGTGACTGTTTTTCAGTTGAGTTAGCTGCATGTGTAAAAAAAAAAAAGAAAAAAAAAGAAGAAGCACAATAATGGATTACAATTAGGTTTTAACACTGCCAGCTGTGGACTTCTGGGAAGTGTCTGAGAGGCCCAGCTGTGGTCTTTGGCTTAAAGCCATCATGTCCACCAGAGACAGTGCTGGACTTCTTCTCTAGTTGATATTAGTGAAAAGCAGCAAATGAAATGTGGATAAACTACATGTTCTAGTCTGTGATCATCCAACAACCAACAACCACTGATACAAACAAATAAAACTGACAATATTAAATTCTTAGAAAAACCTCACTTCCTAATTGTCATGAAAATGTTATATATGTAAATTAAATCAGTTGTATATTGCTCATTATAAGGTATGGAATCAATGAAACAATGAACGGTAGCTTAAAAACTACTTGACTAATATAAAGATGCTGTGCAGGTTTAACCTCCACTGTATGTTTGAGAACTTCAGTATTCACAGAAAAAAACACGTGTTTCTTTACATGACACATTGTTGTAGAGGCTCTGTGCCCCGGAGGTATTTCAGTTTTAAATATTTACATTTTGGGAAGAAGTACTGCACCTGCAATACACTGGTGGAGGAAGTGTTCAGACCATTTACTTAAGTAAAAGTAGCCTTACCACAATTTAAAAATACTCCATTACAAGTAAAACTCCTGCATTCAAAATGTTACTCAGGTAAAAGTACAGATGTATTATTATCAGCAACGTGTGCTTAAAGAATAAAAACTAAAAGTATTTGTTTTGGTGGCAGGATGGCACCTGTCAGTAATACTATAATATACTGTCATATTGTATTATTATTACTGATACATATTATAATGTTTCAGCTGGTCAAGGTGGAGCTAATTATGACAATTTTAAATACTGCATACAAATTCCTTTAACAATTCAATAGAATGCAACACAATTTACCATTTACATTGTGCTAAAAAATCATAATCGCTGCCTGGATTATATTCAGAAGCAACGTTAACTAACAACATTTCCTCATTATGGTGAAAAATGTAATCAGGTCGGTTTCCTTCAAAATATATTTGCTGCTGCAAATTAGTTATATATAAGCATAATTTCTAGGAGACGAGGTTGTCACAATAATTGTTTAGGTGAGTGCCCACTCAGTGGACGGTGTGTATTGATCTCCACCCACACAGCCACATATGTAGATTTTTCTCACGATCAGAACTATTGAACTGATTTGAAAGGGGATGCCACAGAATCCTGTGCAAGTTAACAGGAGACAGAGGTAATGAAGTTTCATTGGTGGGCTTTCGCCTATCAGTATATAATGATGGGAATTTTTTCTTTGTCGTTTTCTGTATTTGCTGTTGTAGTCTAAAAGTGCTTTGCTGTCACAAGAACACAGTTCTTTGTGTTGACTCGAACTGAAAACTGAGAGTCGGGATGGGGGGGTGCTCGGGAAGGAGGGAGGACACAGAATTTGGACATAGCTGAGCAGTCTCATCAGTGTGACTGACAATCGGACAGGCCAGCTGCTGTCCCGCTGCAAGGAGGGAGGAGGAGAGAGGATGACAAGGATGTGCATGTGTGTGTGTCTGTCTTTTTGTGCGTGCCTGCATGCCTGAGATTTGAAGTCACTGTGTCGCCGTCATCTCCTTTGTGAGAGTCCCACATTCTGTGGCTCTTTGTCGCTGCCTCATGCAGCGGGGCGGGTTGACAGGCTGTGAATGGCCGTCCCTGCTGTGCAGTGGCGGCCTGCCGCGTGGAGTCAAACCTTCAACAGCCCTTATTAGTGTCAGCGGCTCGCAGACATGAGGGGTCTCCGGCATGTGCATGAGCAATAGTGTGCATGTGTTTATTCCTTTACTTTTAAAGGAACTTTTACTTTTACTACTTTTATTCAACCCTATTTTGATGTTTTGGGAAAACTGTTCTTCTCTCATGTGGAACAATTGAACTGAACTGAGGGACAGAGACACAGGAGGTCTGTGAAAGAATGTGTGAAGCAGAATGTGTGTAGGAGAGAGGGCACGTGTGTGTGTGTGTGTGTGTGTGTGTGTGTGTGTGTGTTGCCACGTCCACCCCCACCTCCTCCACCTCGTCCTCTCTCCTCTCCTTTCAAGTCTGACAGTGATTAATGATCCTCAGCTGTCAGGTACATTACTCACTATGCTCACTCTCTCTTCTTCTTCTTCTTCTCTTTGTACTTAGTTCTGTAGGACCTGGTGGGCTCTAATGAGAGGACGGCATGGACGATACCAGAAGTAAAAGAGAAACAGTGAATTGCAAAGATTGAAAGACAGAAAGAAACACTTATTCTCTCTCTCTCTCTCTCTCTCTCTCTCTCTCTCTCTCTCTCTCTCTCTCTCTCTCTCTCAGGAGGGGAGGAAAACCAGAAAGACCTTTTACAACCGACCCAGTGCTGAAAAGAATAATACCACTAATGAAAGGCAAGAAACAGGAACGTGAGCCAGAATATATTCACTGTGTGTGTGTGTGTGTGTGTGTGTGTGTGAGCAAGGCTCTTGATGTGTATGGGTGTGTTTTTACATGTGTGTATGAGTGCGAGCCATGAATGTGCCATGCGAAGGCGTTTGAAAGAGGCCAGACGTCGGGTGTCAGGCGTTGCTCTGTCTTTCCTCCCCCTCTCCTGCCCCCGCTCCCGGCCCGATGATGGATGACGGCGAATGAGAAGTTTCCTCTCCTGGACTGCCGACTGCAGCCGGCTGCCGTCAGAGGACCGGCCATCTGCTTTCCATTGCAGGGGCCAGCGGGGGCCCTCGGTTTTGGGCCTGGGTTTTGGCTGCGCTGGCAGCACGATGGGGGCTACAGAGACAGCCAGGCCTCGAGGCAGGGTGGGCTGCAGAGGAATGAACAACCCTCTGAAAGTGACATATATGAAATGAAACATAGAAAATAATGTTTATTTTCAGCTAAACTGGAATCGTGATTAAGCAGTCTGGATCAATTTAGTGTTTGAGCTCCTGTAATTGGGATTACTTCCAACACTGGCATCTGCACTTTCAATATGGTGGACATCTACAACATCCACAGTTCATTCAAGTATGAAAAGTGAAGAATTTGAAGTACCATTTCATCTGATAATAATCCAGCTGGAACGAACTCCTCTGTGATATATGAGTTTTACTTGGCGAAAGCAGAGGTGTAGATGACTTTTTAAAGGAAACCACAAACTCTTTATACCCAATATCCCAATTGTCCTTAGCTGTTGAAGATAACTGTCTCAGGTAGAGAAAAATGAGTCTTTGAAGTCTGAAGGTCCACTCACACATGCCTCAGTGATCAGTGGATTCGCTCACAGGGGTGAAGTGAAAGTCCAAAATATAAACCGCTCCACAAAAGAGGAACGGTTTGTAGATAGTTATGAGACACGACTCGATGGTACAAGACTTTTGAATAAAGCGTGTGATTTATTATTGTCCACTTAGCAGCCAAGCTATCTAGCTTGCTAACTGACAGCCAACTCACAGTTAGCAAGCTTGCTTGCTTGGAGAGTGTTTTTCCCTTCATTACCTGTGTCTAATAGCCTTCATTATATCAGACTGGGAGGACACAGGCTGGTCAATATCTTTTTCTGATAAGGGCCAATGCTGACTTCATTATTATTAATATGATAGATAGGTCAGTTACTTTACCAGGACTCATTTATTCCCCATAGCCCACCACCCAGGGAAAGAAACACACAGATTCATCCAACCGCACATCAACTTCACAGCTCTGCCATGTTGTGGAATGTCAGGAAGTTACCAGCAGGGCTGGAAACTACAGATTTAAACAAATTATTTAAATCAGAGTCCATCCAGGTTTGTGTCAAGCCAAGCCACCACTTGTATGTCAGTTCTGATTTATTAAGCCTGGAGGTATTAACTCGGCAGGAGATGAGGAGGATCGCTGGAAGCACAGAGGAGAGACATCATAAGACAGAATGGGAAAAGAGCAAGAGGGACAAAGAGGAAAATTAGCTCTCCAGGATTCAGTATTTGGACATTCCTGCCTAACTTTCTCTTTTACTGAAACACTGCAGACCTACAGCACACACTGAAATACAGATACTCACTGTGCAATCAATACACAGTGTCAAACAAGTTGAACAGATGTTCACCATTACATTACAAGTTTTATGTTATATTTGTATTCTGTTATTTAATTGCATTTAGATGCTTTGGCCATACTGTGCATGCCAATTTAATACACCAGTAATGCATACTGAACTGAAGTGAAATTGAAACAAAAGACCAAAAGAAGGCGAGAGAGAGATTTGAGGCCACACAGCCACAAAGCAAGAGCATGTGAATGTCTCTTTTTCTATGTCTGTCTCTGTAGATATAATTTCATTTTACTGAACATGACATTTTCCTTTTGGTAGATGCTTTTATGCAAAGAGTCTTAAAGTCCAAAGAGAGCACACACTTCTGACTCTCACCCAGGACATCCAATAGCTTCAAGGGTGAGGATATATAGATAGATATATATATATATATATATATATATATATATATATATATATATATATATATATATATATATATATATATATATATATATATATATGGTATAATTACATATTTATATAGCTATACAGTTATAGTTGCATACTTACATTTATTATATTTATAGTGATAGTTATATAATTTATAGTGTTACATGGTTATATCATTAGTTATAGTTACATAGTTATATATTACAGTGATATAGTTATTGTTATTGTCTTATAGTTATAGCTATATAGATATGTAATTATACAATATAATCATATTGTATAATTATATATAATATGTAGTCACAGAGACACAGCCCACCCAGAGCCTGGTTCTGCTCGAGGTTTCTACCTGTTAAAAGGGAGTTTTTCCTTGCCACTGTCGCCTAGTGCTGCTCATGGTGGGAATTGTTGGGTCTCTGTAAATATAAAGAGTCGGTCTATATGAAAAAGTGCCCTGAGATATCTTTGTTATGATATGGTGCTATATAAGTAAAACTGAATTGAATTGAATTGAATTGAATATATAATTATAGGTATATAGTTATAGTAACAGGAGTATTCTGGCTGTGTCATATGTGTACATACAGTATTATGATGTGTGTGAACCAGCTGTTTTGTGTGTTGTATTTGTATATGTGCAGAATGGAGGCCTTCCATTGTTCTCAGTTATTTATTTTGCTTACATGACCATATTGCTAAACCAAAATGCATGCTGGGATACATCAACACCTAGAGTGTGTACATTCAAATCAAATGGAGATAGTGACATTTTTGATTAAAAAAAATGTATTAGCCTTTACAATAACACTAATCAGCCCCAGTGGAACATGTGCAGTAGTTACATACAGATAAGCCAATCAGAAGATAGTGAGGGCACACAGACATTTTGCTGAATCATCACTAGCCACAGTTTCACAACGTCATAGGAAAAATGCTCCCAGGTGAATCTCCATTTCTACAAAAACCATCAATCCTCATCCCAAAGTGTCTCTGTTATCCTCCACCCCCACACACATCCTTTCCTCCCTCTTTCTCCTCTTTGTTTCTGATATTTGTCTCACCCACTCTATCCTCCCATGCCCTCTTCTTCTTTTAAGGAGAGTGGGCTTTCCACTTCCTTTTGCTTTTGTTCTTTTTTTTTTAGAGAAACACAGCAGACTGTTGTGATTCATGCCAAGGCAGCGAGGTAGCGCTTAGTGGTGAATAATACAAAGGTTAGTAAACTCTAACCTCCATCATGAAAATTGACGTAAAATATAAAGGTGAGTAGTAATCTGAGTGGACTTTCCACATCCCTGATCAGAGGTATTTCAAAGTTGGAATACTTAACCAGTGCACCATCTCTCCTCACTCTCTTGACACTTGCCAAATGTCTTTCTATCACACTGGTGACTAATACGCAATAGAAATCTCAGCTGTGTGTGTGTGTGTGTGTGTGTGTGTGGGTCTGTGGGGTGTGTGTGTGTGTGTGTGTGTGTGTGTGTGTGTGTGTGTGTGTGCGTGCGGGTCACTGACTGATAAGTGAAGGGTTTTCATGTGGTCATCAGTCACCTGCCAGTTTTCTGACATCTCTCGCTCCCTGTTTCTTCTCCTTTCCGCTCTCTTTCACTCCTGTCTTTCTTCCACTGACACCAGTCTTTCTCTGAGATTAACGGCTTTCCATCTGTGTGTGTGTGTGTGTTTGTGTGTTTGTTTATTTGTTTGTGTGTGTGTGTGTGCGTGTGTGTGTGTGTGCAAATTTGTGCTGTCTCCAGGCCTGTGTGCCTTAGTTTTTATCTTTGTGTGTTTTCCTGCGCTCACACACTTCCAGTCGAACATGCACTCAGCCGCACGCCAATCGATCAGGGTCTGGACCGACGCTGAAAGAGGTGGGAGGCGGCATTGATAAGGCAGTAAATGAAGTGATTGGCAGGATCAATGGAGACCCAAAGGGAACAGTGAGCATTTCTGCCTGCCGCTCTGTCTCTTTGTCTGTCTGTCTGTTTGTCTGCCTGGGGAAGCAGAAGGGCCTGGTGTTGTGGGAGACAGAGACAGAGTGTAACGCAGAGGGAGTGAGTGCACAAGCAGAATGTAATACATAATAGAGCTGGCCACGGCCTCTGTTGCTGCTCTCTGCCTCATCCATCCATATGACAGGACAATGGAACAGCATGGCACAATACTGAGCACTGGCTCCCATTGTGAGGACAGTCAAAGGACTGGGACACCATCCATGTACTGAAGTTGATCATTCACCACCTCAGACCTACATTCTTTCTTACAGTCAAGCTTTTATGGAATTTATTTTAACCATGTTGTTCTGTATTTTGTCCGTATTGTTCATCTACATTTGTTCATCTCATGTGTAAGGATGGATTGTGTATGCATTGATATAATATAATAAATAAATTGTTCATCATGCATGTTCAGTCAAATTCAAAATCTCCAACTAGAGCTTTAAATATCACCACAGAGTTAAATCAGTACTTCTCTGACCAACACTGTCTTCTGGACTTTTACGTTTATATATACTGTATATATTATATGTTTTGCCAAATGCATTTTGGAAACGTAATCGCCCAATAGAATATGTTCAGTGGCAAACATTCAGTTCAGTGGTTCTGTGTTCGAACCCACCAGCCGGCTGGGGCCTTTCTGTGTGGCGTATGCATGTTCTCCCTCGTGCCTGCGTGGGTTTTCTCCGGCTTCTTCCCACAATCCAAATACATTTAGGTTAATTGACAACTCTAAATTGCCCATAGGTGTGACTGTGAGCATGAATGGTTGTCCGTCTCTACGTGTCAGCCCCGTGATTGACTGGTAACCTGTAGCGTACAAAGTGCAGGACTTTGACATCAGAGATTTGTCCTGTGTGCGGTTGTGCGGATAAGAAAAGATTGTGGCAAATTAGTTGTAATTCCTATGGTTGCTCTGATGCAGTGTCACCAAAAACAGAATATTATAAGCTTGTCTCCCATAAATTACATTCATATACAGCGAATTTGTAGGAAATGTAATGTTCCATCTAAATCTATATATATTAATTGCTTTTTCTGGGGATATTTATTGAGTGTTTTCTTACACTATTGATTATGGTACTTTATGAATGAATGAGTTATGTACACTATCATAAATGTGTGTATGTATTTATAGGTATGTGTTTTGTCTATGCAATGTATGCTAATGCTATGTCACATTAGAGACTTGGTTCCCGTGATCATATCATGTGACTGTATCATGTATCATGTATATTTAAGATGGTGTTGTACATTGTCACTTTAGTCTGATGAAGAGCAGTTGTGCTTAAAACGTCACCTTGGTGTAATAAATAAGTGAAGATTGGAGCCCTGCAGTGTGCGAGCTGTGTATTTGTTTATTTTAGGAAACATAATGCCATTCTTTTTTTAAATCAACATACAGAACTGAGGAACGTTAAATATTCATATGGAACGTATATGCAAAACACACCTTTTTTCTCTACAATATCTGTTTGTGGCAACTAAACCATGATTAACTTCCTTTATGGTTATGTTTAGGCAGCTCAGAGAACTTGATAAGGACAGGGAAAGTGCATGGCTGACCTTTTCAATGTTAAACCAAAACTATAAAGTATAAATAAAGTGTTTAAGTAGCCTAAGGCTAACAACAAGCAGGGTGTAAGAGAGTGCTGCACTTTGTGTGCCCAACTATCAGTGCCAACCTGCAGTAAAAGAATGTCACACTGTCTGGAATTGAATAAAAGTTGCAAGTAAATGTAAGCAAGGCAGCAATTTTGTTTCCTCCAAAATGTATTTGGCAAAGCAAATGAGCAGTCTATAAACATGTTTTTCAGGAGACAGGACTTATTGCAGCACAGTTGTATTGGATTGCATTGGATTGTACATTGTTCCTGGTATTTCAGTGTAACATGCTGATATGTCACAATACAGTCACCAAACTGAATCCTTCATTTGTTACAAAATCTGTGCCGATTCTGGATGGATGGACCAATGTTTTTCCCTCTGCTGTGGCTGTAGCAGCTGCCATTGTGTTTTTTTATTTCAGTCCAATAATAACAAGAGATGAACTCATGCTTGGTTTCAGCTCAGCTCTCTTTGCCTATTTACTAAATCCAATACCCCAAAATGTATGACATTCAAAACACCAATAATCCAGTTTCAACAATAGTCATCCTTCAGTCCAGAAGACTGTACTGTATCAGATAACATTCCTCTCCTGTGCAGCCTGTCTCCAGTTTCACCTTAAGGACCAGCTACTTTATGAATATGTATTGCATGTATACATAAAGGATTAAGATCTCTCCTTCAGTTCCTCTCCACCTCCTTCCCTTCCTCACTCTCTGTCTCTCCTCTCAGCTGTTCAAATATTGTCTTTCTATTTATACTGAGCTTGGGGAAATATTTACCCTGGGCCACTGAAGCAGGGTGGATATGAATGGGCATCATCTCAGCTTGTCAAATTAGCTGCCGCTCGCTGCCTGCTAATGTCTCTGTAATTGGAAAGGCTGGCAGTGCAGCCTGTCTGACTGCTGCCTTGGCATGGACGTCACGTGCTGCCGCCCGTCGAAGAAGGGTTGGGATGCTAGGCCACAACCACTGAGGTCACCTTCCAGGGTACATGTTAAAAGCATTTAGATGACACTCATATCTACAATAACACAGTGGTTATGTTGACATCCAACTGTCCGTCAAACTTTTGAACTTGCAAATGAATAGCAGACATTTTGGATGAGTGGAAGTTTGGTGTCTTTGTAAAATGGAGACATTGGCTGGCAGGGATGAAACCTGTGGACTTTCAGCTACCAGCCAGCCTTTCTAACTAGTAGGGTGTTGGAATGGTAAATGGACTTCACTTATATAGTGCTTTTTCAACCTTAACGGTTCCCAAAGCACTTTACAGATTGGTCTCATTCACCCATTCACACACACATTCCACACCACACAGCAACGGAGCATCGGGAGCAACTTAGGGTTCAGTGTCTTGCCCATGTACACTTCGACATGTGGATAGGAGCAACCAGTGATCGAACCGCCAACCCTGGGATTAATGGACTACCCCCTCTACCCGCTGAGCTGCAGCCATTAGTTGATTTAACATTCATTTAAAATGGGCTAAATGTCTTATATGTAAATGTAACTAAACCTAAAGCTTGATTTATATGTGACACAAAGGATAAATGGCAGTCCCTGCGTAGATATCTACAATGTAGGTTTTACTTTATAGTTCAACATCAGATTTCATACCATTGATAGCACCACGGCAACACCAAACAGATGGTGAGCTACGCACATAGTCATAGAAGTGGAGTTACATTCAGGAAACTTCTGTCTGCCTTGTCTCATTACTGAATAGGAGACTGCTGACTGCAGAAGGTTTGCAGTGGAGATGGCTTAGCTAGATGCACCTTACTGTAAAGAAGAAGATTACTGAACCTATCTTCAACTTGTTTCAGGTTATCTTCAGTTTAAACAATCTCCATAGAAAACACAAGCAGTCACAGTTGACCAATCACAGTTCTTCTGATTTCCACATGGTATCTCAGAGGCTCTCTGACCCCCTAATTAACAACTACCCCGAAGACGGCAAAATCAAATTCTGAGGGGGTCTCAAAATTAAGCTAATTATTTACTATTTATCTTTATTGTAAAACGTATTTTCATGTTTAAATATTTAAAGGTGAGCAACACAGAAAATGTGACTGATGACAGTGAACAGGCAGCTGATGGAACCAACAACTGCTGACGTGGTTACCGGTGCCGGTTGTAATTCTGCGGCGCAATAACACATTCTGACACCACGGTTCTGCTCCTCTTCTCCATATTTGAAAAAACAGATTTATGTCTTAAGTCCTTATTTATCCAACAGAGGAAGTTTTTAACAGTCCTTAAATCTGGAAACAAAGTCATTAAACATGGGGTTTGGAGATTTGCTGCTATTCATGATGTCGCTGTATAAACTGTGAATCTTTCAGAACAGCTCAGTAATATTACGTATAGTTTTGGAGAGGTGTGAGTGTGTGTCTGTGACATTGAGTTTGTCTGAGCAGGAAACACAAGTGAAAATTATTTACTGAAAACGTGGACCTTCTGGCTTCTGCCTGAGAACATTTTTTTTTAAATCATTTTTTTTCCTGCTAGAATGAAAAATTGTGTGTGGCTGGTGTATATATATATTTATTATTTTTAATTTATTATTTTTATGTTTTTTTACCACGCATGCCACGAGACCCCCCGATTGTCATAGAGTATTTCGCACACTGGGTGGGACCATGTCATTGTTTTGCAAGTCACAAGTAAGTCTTTGGACTCAAGTCCAGAGTCAAGTCCCAAGTCCTAAACTTTGACTTTCAAGTCCTAAACAATGTGCTCTTCACCAAATGTAATTCCATTTTAACAACAGAGTAATAATATATTAAATTTAAACATCATGAATTCTTTCTTTAAATGTGTATATATTTGTTAAAACAAGTGCAACTGAACTTAATCATAAAGAAAAGTAGTGTTGACATTGCACTTTCATAGCATAGAGCACTATTAACCAGTACCACAACAGAATGACTTTTGTATGTTTCTGTCCTGTCTTGTTGTATTTAAATACCATACTTGTTCATCTTTGGGCTTGGGGGAAGGTATCAAGTAAAGTAAAGTCAAAAGACTCAAGTCCAAGTGAAGTCACGAGTCACTGGTGTTAAAGTCCAAGTCGCAAGTTGCAAGTCTTCTTTGATTTTGTCGAGTCTAAAGTCATCAAATTTGTGACTCGAGCCCCAACGAGTAGGTAAATTTTTGAAGAAGCTCACATCAGCTATTGCATACTTAGCCCCCATAGCTACACGCACTGGCTCCGTAGCTAAGCTGTAACACACAGCTATATATCCCCCTGAAGGTGATGATGTTGGTCTTTGGTCCAGAACAAGAACTCAAGGCCATATTACCATTAAATGAGGTGTGGATATTTGTGGTGCTCAATAGATAATTGCGTACAATTAATGATCTACTGCCACTGTCAGGTCAAAATTGCCACGTGACCATCACTTTTGTCTATGCCAAGGTGTCTCAAGAAGCAGTCTTCCAATATCTATGACATTTCTGTGGATATTCATTTTGGTGACCACCTGACCTTTCCTCCAGCACCAACACCAGGCCAAAATGTTCTGGTGTGCACAAAAAAAAACGGGCAGACTGCTGGGCAACATTCAGACCAAAACATAAAGTTACTCATTATCCAATAGTTGCATTGCTTTAAATTTGCTGATCTCATTCATGCTTTCAAGAGGATAAACCCTTTGATGACCCAGTGTCTATATATCACGATGTTATATGTTAGCAGGTGCAGTATGTTGTTTTTTACTTCTTACACTTTCCTGTTGTGGGGAGTAATAAACATTGCAAACCTATGGGGTAACCTTTTTACTCATTTAGTCTTGTGGCAAATATATATAAACAAGGATTTGAACAATGTATGTATTATGATGTGTCTTATTTTCAGATTTCACATTACATTAATATGCATTAACATGTACATTTGTTCTGGGGAGGGCAAAACAAGGCAAAGTTTTTGTAAGCGTAAACTGTTGCCAGCATTTTTACCTGAATTTATTAATCGTATTTTTTGTTTTTCAGCTTTAAAAACATCAACAGTTAAAATTACATTTCTATTTTCTATGTTAGAAATCTATTCTATTTATTCTCATATATATACTCTTATCTGTCAGTCCATAATTCATGCCAACTGTGTCTCAAACACATGTGAAATGCAAGTACACTCATGTCATGAATAATTCAAAAGTAACATATGGAATTATGTAGGAAAAAACTGAAAACAGGACCCGGAGGAAATCAAGCACAAGCGAGTGTTTACCCTTTTGAAAACTGCTGAAAGAGAGCAGGCAGTAAAACAGTGATGGAAGTGGTTAACAGTAGAGAGGGAGGCAGAGGGCTAATGGAGAGCCACATATCCTACTAAAAAGCACCCTATACTGCAGACGAGGAGATGGGCTCGAGAGTGAGAAGAGAGGGGCGGAGAAGGAAGGGAAGAAAAGCAGCCGCGGCGCTGATATTGATCTTCTGCCAGAGAGATTGATAGAGCAATAAGGAGCTGAGCAGAGGAGAGATGAGAAGTGGAGTAGAGGAGGAGGAGGACGGCAAGGTGAGAGAGAGGATTGCAGGGTGTGAGATGAATGGATGGCAGGGCGAGGGCGGGAGAGGGAAGGAGAGAGGGTGAGGACAAGGTAGAAGAGGGGGGGGGCCGAGAAAGTGATAGACAGCGGATTAAAAAGAAGGAGAGAACAGGGGGGGGGGATGCTGATAAAGTAGCCAGCGAGTGACATCATTTGAGAGGTGAAAGATCAGGTGTCTCTTCCTTAATTAGGTCAAGGAGAGCAGAGCAACGGGGTGATGGATGAATTAGAGGAGTGGGGGAAGAGATAGAGACAGAAAAAGAGAGAGATGATTGGATTTTATGTGTGAAAGGGAATTGTGTGTTAGGCTAGCTGAGACACTAAAGGTGACCCCCTGCTGCCTAATGGCACAATACATATTCTTTAATGAAGTCATAGTGCAGTCACATCTAACTACAGCTCCACTGGCAGCTCCTGTGTGCTAAGTGAAGATGTCAGTGAGTGTGTGTCTGATGTGCACGGGAGTGTGTGCTCAGACAGACAATGTGACATGTGAAGCATAGCGCGGTCACCATTCATCTGCAGCCCCCAGGTGTGTGTGTGTGTGTGTGTGTGTGTGCACATGGGTGATATATGGGTGTGTGGCACGGTGAGTGGAGGACCAGCACAGCCATCACTCAGGTCCAAGGCCTAATGGAGAGTCCTGGCAGACAGCTGGCTGATAGATGGCCTGACCACCACACACACACACACACACAGTCATCAGATAACAGTACTAATGCCTGACCTCACTCACTACACGTCCTTCAGGAGCAACAAAGGCAGGGAAGGGGAAGGAGAAAGGAAAAAAAAGACACAGCCGTTGTGAGTGTGTACAGTGTGTGTGCATTGTGAGTCGCTGGCATGTCTACATGTCTGCCGATATGATCTCAATTTCCCTGTTAGTCCCTCTCCCAAGTTTGTCAGGAGCCATTAACATCACCAGGGATCCTAACTTCCTGGACACACAATGACACACACACATATATAAGACTATGTGCTCACAGTTGCACTAATGCCTGCTCTCATGCACAAGTATGATCAAGAGTGACGCACACGTATACACACACACACACACATACACACAAACACACCTGCAGCGACCACTGAAGCCACATGTGTTTTGTGTTGGTGCGGCCCGCAGTACACGGCCTGCCTTCACTCTTCATTAGCCTCTATTTGAATGAGATGCTTGGAGACATTAAGGTAATGTTACAGGCCAATAAAGTATTTAAAGCCCCCCGGGTACCAGTGCAGGGGGGCGGCAGGGTGGGGTGAGGACACTTGGGACCCGAAGAGGAGGAGCAGGTGACAGGAAGGTTGAGAGCAGAGGACGCAGCTGGACATATTTCATTCCTACGTAGTCTTGACAAAAATGTTCCTGTTCGTTGCTGAATGTTTTTAAAAAATGCAGCTTCGGAAAGGTTTCCATTCTGTGAACAGCAGGATCAAGATACTGAAGCTAATGAGACACAAAAAGTCAGAAGACTTTATCATCACAAATACAGCCTGCACGGGTCGATGGGCCAAGCTCTCTGATGTATCATCACATGACTGAAGTAGTGATAGCTTTTAGTGAGTCAGACTCCCAAACGTAGAAGTGATGATTTACAGCTGGATAACTCTTCCTACTTGTTTTTCAAGAATTTCACTTTCACATAAGTTATTGCTTGCTGTATAGTCATAAGTAGCATCTGCATGACATCTGTGCAAGTATTAGGAGTCAATACATTTTCAAATGTATCCATTGTAGTAGCTTAGTTGACATTACCCACAAAGCTGTCAGTTACTTTTGGTTTGCGTTAGCCTGGCCAGTTTTTGTGTGCCATCTTTGGTGGCTAGTTGGAAAGCTACATTTTAAATTGCAATGACTATTAATCTAAGTGCAAATAATTTTTCAGTCTGAATTAAGTAGATTCTGACAGATGTAACCTTTAACGTTAATTTCAGCCTTTTGGCATTTCAGAGACACAACATTGCTTTTAGCTGAGAATTCCAGCTGAGCGCTAAAGATGAATGAACTCCATTGGGCTCTGTTAGCTGCCACCTGCTTCTTGTTTGACACACATGTACATCTTATATAGTTTAGGCATATACATATAGACATATACTGCTGCACTGTCTTTACATAACGTCATATTGCCATATTGTGGACTTCAGTAATAGCCAGTTGACTGAAAAGTTGAAAAGTTGTCATGCTATACATCAGTAATTGTCATTTATTAAGGTCATTTTCCCCACAGTTACTTCCTCCTGCAGTGACACAACAACGCACACCCAGGACATAATGAGGGTGGAAAAAGCTTCTAAAGGATCGTACATTTTAGCACACCTGTTCTGTTTCGACTGTGACAGCTTCCAATTTAATCTTTGCTGTATCAGTTAGAAGATAATGGCACACTGAATTTCCCTTCATTTCCTAAGATTCTCTTGAGTCAGCTGCTTCAAAGACATCATCATTAGGAGACCTGTGAATGAGACCACAAGCAGGGAACAAAAAAGTCATAATGTCCGCAAACTGACTCAGTAACACAGCAATCTAAAGTTTGCTATCTTAGCTAACATTAGCCACCATAAGCTACAGGTCAAACCAGACCAAGCAAGGCTGTTGTAGCAAAACCCCTGAGTGTACTGAATGAAGGTTCCATTTTATTAAAAATGAATTCAACATTTAGTTTGTAGGAGGACTATTGTGTAAATTCTAATTTTAAAATGTATGTCATCTCACTTTAAACCAATGTTTTCTGGGCTTTTTGTCAATGAATTCAGAACAAAAAGGCATATACTGTGGATATTTTTGTTTGATAATCTCACTGATGTCAGTAGCCAGGTTTCCATCCAAATGTAGCACAAATGTAAATTAATGTGCGTTTCTGTTACTGTTACATGGATATTAGGAGTAGGGTGTATCAAGATAAACAGTTGGTGGCACTAATTCTCCAGTCAGTGGCCATTAAACTATTGCAGAAGAAGAGGACCAACCAGATGTTGTAATTCAAAGAGCGCCAGTAAAATCTCAAACGGTGGAAAACGATATACAAAACATGATGGACTATGGCGTTTATGTTTGTTTCATGTAATCATTTTAGGAAGGTTACAGTCTCCTCATCGCTCCACACAGGTCTGATGTTTTCATCTCTTCAGTAGAGCTGAAGCTTCAGTGGACGTTTAAGTCACATGCGTCATTTACAGCATAACAACTTTTTGCAGTATTTCAAGTTTTGTTTTCTAATTTTCAGCATTTGTGCACTTTTATGCACATCTGGTGGATGGAAATGCACCTTGTGTCATTCAGCAATTGTGGCTGTTGCAGGCCTTTGCAAATGTAAAACAAAAGTGGGTGAATCACATTTTTTCAGATATTGCCATCTTCATAGTTTTTTCTGTATCCTCTCACAATATAAACTTTCAGCTGGAGCGTCAGAGAGGAAGACATCAACCATCAGCATAACGAATACCAAGCTTTCAACTTAAACGACTGCAGACACATTAGGAATGGATCTTGCTTTGTGGACAATGGGTATAGTCTCGCTCCATTGATTTCTCACCAGCTTTTATTGCACTCCATCGACGGCTAATGCCCCTAAGATCCTGCCGCAGTCTGAATTATTCAGCAGGAGTGTTTTGTTTTCGTGTCAGGGCCGCGGGGGTAATTCTAGATCGGCGATATTTGATGATCTGCTGCAGGAGTAAAATGTCTATTCTCAGAGTAGCAGAGTGACTTTTTTCAATGGCCATGGGTCTGATGTGTGTGTCGGCTGATGCAGAGTGTCCATATCAGATTGAGAAAGGCCCGTGACAGTGATATTTAGCGTCTGGCTGCGTTCCAATATTGTCCCAGGCAGCATCAAGGCTTTTCATTTCAAAACAGGACAGACAGGTGGAATGAGACGGAACAGGAGATGACCGACTTCTCAATATCACGGGGGATTAAAAGAGGCATTGATGGAATAGCTCAGAAGTGGAAAACAATAGCCAAAGATAGGGGGAAAAAAGGGAAGAAGAGATGATGTGAGAGAACATGCAAAAGAGAGTTAAAGACAGACAGAAACACAAAAAGGGAGAGTGTGGAGCCAAAGAGAAAATGAAGCAAAGCCGCTGAGGATAAGACAACAGCACAGAAGTGATGTATATACAGAGAGAGAGAGAGAGAGAGAGGGGATCCAAAGAGAGGGGAAGAAGAGAGGACAAAAGTGCGTTGGTTAAGATTCAGGGCAGGCGGTGGCGCGGGGCTATCATTACCATACATCAGGACAATAAATGAGGCTTTCAGCGGGCCTTAATAAGAGTTTGATAAATCATCGGGGCCAGAATTAACTAGACGTCAAAACAATGTGAGGGCTCTGACGGATGGCAGAGGAGGGGCCGATGGCACAGATTAGTCTAGCTGGAAGTGAAGGAGCGCTGAAAGGACGGGTGGGGATGGGGTGGGGGGGTGAAGAGAAGCACGAGGGAGAGGGGAGGAGAGGTGAGGAGCACAAGGACAGAGGCAGGCAGACTGTTAAACAGAGGAAAGAGACAAGGTCTGCTCTGTCACGTTCATGTTGACGAGGAAGTCTGTGAAGATGACAAGAGAAGTGTGTGTGTATTCCCACTGGTGTGTGTTTATATCTGCTGACCTCTGACCTCTGAGGAATGAGTGTGCTTATACTATAAAAAGTTATTTATGTGTGTGGGTATCGTGTAGGCATCCAAGAGGGTTCATTTGTGTGCATGTGTGCGTGTCAAGCTCACAGCGCCCCACAGCTAATCCTGTTGGCTATCATGATGAGAGGTTAGTGCAGTGCTGCTACTGTCCCCGCTCTCTCCCTCCCCCCCATCCACACCCCCAGTGGGTAGCTTTAATTGCCAGGCTCTGACCTTTGCCGAGCGGCAGTGACAAGGCCTGTCTGTGGCGGTGGGAGGTGGTAGTGGCTCGATTAGCTGTGACAGCAGAGCCGGGCGATCGGAGGGGGGGAGCGAGCGAGAGGAAGGGAGAGAGGGGGGTAGAGAGAGAGAAGGAAAGAAAATGAGAGCGAGTAGAGAGCCAGCGCCAGCTAATTGGAGCTCCTCATCCTCGGAGCAGTGAGCTAGAGAGCAGTCGCAGTGGTCTGGGGCACGGTGACGAGTGTGTGTGTGTGTGTGTGTGTGTGTGTGTGCTGAGAGGGTAGGCTATGGGTCGCATCCACTCTGTTTAACTTAAGAGCAATGTGTGTGTGCCTGCAGGAGTGTATAAATGTGTGTTCTATCCTGTATATGTCTGACACGTATCCATTCAACCAGTCTGTGTGTGTGTGTGTGTGTGTGTGTGTGTGTGTGTGTGTGTGTGTGTGTGTGTCTGTGTGTGTGTAAGAGAGAGAGCGAGAGAGAGAGGGAGAGATGGGGGCCGAGGGGTGAGTTAGATTGGGACAACATTATCTTCTCAGCCTCACCTGGTTATTGTGCCTCGTTCTGTTCAATCTAACTGTCCATTCCACTTAGTCTCTCTCTGGCCACACACACACACACACACACACACACCAACCTGCATACAATCTTCTCCCTTTCTGTGTCCTACAGGCTAGACTTGACCAGGCTCTGAAGAGTCACACGGTGAACAGCCAGCAGGCAGAGACCACCCAGCCTTTATCAGCTGTCTTTCACCCACTGCATGCTGGGAGAAGTGAGCTTTCAGGCCTGCTGGTTACAGAGACTCACACGGGAAGTAAGTCACATAGTTTCATCCCTGCAACTCCGCCTGTCAACAGCTTGTTTTATATTTTATCTGTCTTGTCCAAGAGATCTTGAGGGAAAGCAACAGCTCTGGGTTAAAACAACACAATGGGCTGCGTTGGTTGGGGCATGTTCTTCAGGAACGGTGAGACAATACGATCCAGGAAGTCCAGGTGGAGTAACAGATTCATGTGTTTAAAGGCTTATCAGACACCAAAACACTGTATGGTATAATACTAAGAGGAAGGATTTTACAACTCTACAAAGTCATCACAGCTGCAATTATTTTATCTTGATGATCATGAGGCAAACAGTAAAAATACAGTGTCCACCAGGAACTTGTGCTTGTATTTGATTGGCCACCGCAGTGTTTTGCCAGGATGATGTCACGTTGTGGTCCAGCAAAAGTTGAGCCAGGTTCAGCTTTTTTGCCTGACAACCCTGCATTGGCACCGCACAGTGCGTCACAGAACTGGCCTCATGCAAATGAATGAGAGGGCTCCTTTGAGTTAATTGCTAATGTCAGCATACTAATATGCCCACAGTGACAATAGCATTAAACACAAAGTACAGCTGAGGCTGATGGGAATGTCACTAGTTTTGCAGGTATTTAGTTATAAACCAAAATATTGGACGAATTGTGACCTGATGATGGGGCTATATGAAAAGTGAAAGAATCACCAAGTTATTACAGTTCATCCGGAGGGGTTCATGAATGTCTGCACCAAATTTCATGGCAATCCATCCAATAGTTGTCTCTACAAACCAAAAAAAAATCAACCTCATGCTGGCGCCAGAGGAAAAGTCAGGGGATCAGAAGTCAGTAGGATTCATCCTCTGGTGACCATGAACATCTTCACAATATTTCATGGTAATCCATCCAACAGTTGTTGAAATACTTTAGTCTGGATCAAAGTGTTGAATCAATCTACCGACAAACAGAAATTGCCATCCATAGAGCCATGCAGCTAGCTTGGCTTAAAACAACACCAAACGTCTTACCTGTAAGTTGCTCTGTATGGAAACACCAGCCAATATGGAAACCTTCTGGAAAATGCTCAGTATTTGAGTTTTGGGATTCACTTTTTTTAACTTTAGCAATCTGTCACAAGGAATATACATGAGATAGATGCAGCTACTCTACTGAACAGTCACAGTCAGCAATTTCTAAGTAGCCTATCCCACTTAATCATCTAGAAATTCAAATTCAGTTGCAGTAACAGATCTCATCTGTGAGACAGATATTTCAGTGTTCTTTCCACCGCTGATGAAATTACTCAGCAACTTGGATCCAGTTTCCAATGAGAATCATCACCCTCGGATCACAGTTTATTGAAATGCATGAAATGCATCAAAGCCCCGTTGTGTGACAAGATGGTGCTGGAAAACCCAGGCTTGGCTGCCTCAGTCCCACAGTCAAAACACACTTCAGATTCAGCTCATTTCATTGCGTTCCTTCCTCATTTCTGAAACATAATGCTTTTGAGGAGTGACAGCAAGGTGGATGACAGACAGAGAGGAAATGAGGTGCAACCTGGACTCAAAACCACAATGTCATAATCACATGACGCACTCAGCTGAACCTGGACACCACAACCACAACCTTCATATCTAATCTAACTCTATGGGAAGAGTTACCCTCAACTGCTTCTAATATTAAACTAAGTGCAACCACACACTGAATCTTGATGCCACTAAGTGTACATTGCTTGACAAAAAGCAACATTGGGTTTGAAACACTGCCTGAGTAAAGCTTACTGGTTCAGTTTACAGCTCTATTTGAAATGGACACACACTCATTTCTGTGTACCCCTTGTTAAATATGATACTCTTGTCACTCCTGTAACTAGTGAACTAGAAAATAGACAGGACTCAGAGGGCTAAATTGGGTTAAGTCGACCCAGGTGAAGTTCAGGGGTTCACAGCGAGGACAAACTTGGTGTGAAAGTTCAGTGTCTCTTGGTAACAGCGCCTCTTTAGATTCTGGTGCGACTATGAAGCAAAAGGAAAACCCCAAGAACCTCTGTAGCCATTTACTCTAAAAGTGAAATATTATGGAATTAAATTTGATAACTTAATGACAAAATCTGACTATTGTCATTGTTATTGTAACAATAACACATCTCATTATTAAAAAAAATATTGTTAATGTCATTAGTGTCGTGTTATCCATGACCTAATGTCCATTGGAATTGACATTTAATTCTAAAAAAAATGTTTCATGTGTCCTGTGTTGTATGCTTTAAAATTAACTTTTAATATGGTGATTTTAGTATGTTAGTATGTGAGGTCTGCATGCATATAATGTGATTTGTCTGGTGAAAAACTTTCTTACTCCTCTTCCTGTCTGCCATTATGGTCTTCTGTCATGGCTAACGCTTTCACCTGGAAACTTGTGAGTCAAACACTTGACTTTTAGCTCTAATTCAGCTTGAATTCAAGTCCATTTAGTTGCTAGACAGAAGACAAAATTAAAAAATGTTGCATTTTCATTGGCTGAAAACAATGTCCATCACAATGGATGCAGGGTCCAAATGGTTTAAAATGCTATGATGACATTATAAGTTGACATCCATCACAGAAATAAGAATGTACATGTTTACACTGTTAAAGGTTATGTGTGAATGGTTATGAAGTGGGTAATCTTATGTACAAGACTCCATCATGGGATGTATCAGCACACAGTAGTCCTGGATTGTGTGTGTGAAGGTCCTGTTGTTACGCCCCTGAAAATAGTGTTGTTTTCTCAGCGAGAACTTTACTCTAATAAAAGTTTTTACAAAAATAACACACAAAACACAACAACAGAAAATACCTCTTTCTGTAGAGAGTGCACAACTGTTTTTGGGTACACAGTATTTACCTAATACATAAAGACATAATCTTTGCCTTTTCTAATATTACTGTCACCACAAAATAGCTTAAGTTCAGTAAACTCTCATACAAATCCCTAAAGTGCATGAAACATTATTATCTCGAGAAGAGTGCAAAATATACAATACATGTGAATCACAGTTGACACAAAATGGCAACAGTACTCGGCGCAGCTACGGGTTTCTCTGCTCACATTTACACTTAACAAAAAAACTCAAACTGTCACTCAAATACTCTTGAAAACTCTGGACATGTTAACGTGTGATTACAGTCTCATTTAACTTTGTTTAACACCCACAACATACCTGAAAAACGGGGAGAAATAATCACGAGAGTGATAGCGTTGTTTCCTCACCGAGAACTTTACTCTAATGAGGAAAATATCCCCAGGCATGAGGGCGGAGACAGGAGTAATCGATCTCAGGATCTCAGATTAAGACCACCATGTAGTTCACAGATCAGCACTTTCACGTCTTAAATTAAACAATGAAGAATGAAGTAAACAATGTAATGTAACTTTTTTAGCATGTCAACCATGTCAACACATGACAGATTTGAACTACATTACCCAATTTTATGGTTTTAGTCAATCGTTATGAACTTTTACTTATTATATGATCTTTTTACCTTGTTACAGATTTTAACATTACAGAACATGAACTTACTATGCCTTTTTTAACTTGTAAACAGGCTATGAGTGTATTATTTTTACTTGTCACACTGTCAGTAGAGAGTGACCAGGGTGGTCTGAGCCACCAGGACATCGTGCAAGCTTCACATCTGATCTAATCTATCTTTGCTGCGGGGTGAAATATGTCCCAAAACTAATTCACACATGAACTACTTCCCCTGCTCTGTTAGTAATATTAACTAACCCGTTATGGCGTGGTGTCAAGTCTCTGACTGACAAACAGTGGTGTAATGACAACCATCTGGCGTAGTAATGAAGGCAGCAGTGGGAATGAGATGTTTTAATTAATGAAAGCCACTCCATTAGCTCTGATGAGTGGCTTATCAGCTCCGGCTCATTATGCAAATGGAATTAAGATTGCTGAGTGTCCTGCATTGTTAATAACAGAGATGTTGAGGCGTTTTGTTCAAAGTGACTTACTTTGACCAAGACTGGCCAAGAAGCCTTCAGCTGTTCCAACAATGACACATAAAGTTTTGGCTATATATATATATATATATATATATATATATATATCATTTGTGCTTACACAGCCTTGTAGGAGTATTTCCATGTTCCTAAAAAACACAAATCTGCATTTAAAAACAAACCTAAAGCTATACTAACTAATTTTTTTATATCAACAATCGATTACATTATGATGTGTAATGTGAAAGGGGTTGTCTGTAGTGATGAACCCACTAAGCTTTTTAGCCTCTTTTAGCTCATTGTCTTGGTTTCCCTCCAGCTCGTATGAACACAGTTTTCAGCAGCAATTGGTAACTTTTTAGCAAAAAAATAACCCAACAACTGTTTACTATTCGCCCAGCACCAAACAGCAGGCAGACAAAGTTAGTGACTAGCTGGTGAAGAAAGTCCAACATCTAGCAGCTAAATAGGCAAATATTTTCCTCAGGAATTGGTGGTGACCAAAACAGAGCTAAAAGGAGCGTGAGAACTTACTCTTACTCTCTTAAAATTGGAAAAAATGTCTTCTCCTTTAATGACTCACAATAATTGTAGTGATTTCAACAGGGGGCGCCATACTCACAATTCATCAGCTAAAGCTTTAACAGCAACAATGGATTTTGTTTCATTTCAACTTTTTTACTTTTTTCATTGCAAGTATTTTTTATCCCCTTTTTGCGCATGTGTATTTGGATGTGCATCAAAGTGTGTGTACGTCTGTGTGCGTGTGTGTGTGTGTTCACATGGGGTGGGGTAATGTGGCTCTCTTTGACCCTGTGGTCATTAATCTCACTTGCTGTCAGGGTAATGGACACTGATGGACAGGATTGTGTTTGCTCACTCACACTCTCTCACACACACACATACTCACCAGTACCTCTAGGTGCTGACAGCTTCAAACAGCCCCACTCCACACACACACACACACCATTCAGTTACTCATTCACAGCAGCTGACGGCCATTCACTGAATAATCCACAAGCTTCTTGTTGGTGTGTGTGTGCGTGTGCGTCTATGCGTGAGTGTTAAGAGTTTTCCTGTCAGCTGTCACTCCCTCTGCTGGTCAGTCAGAGCTTTCAAACCCTTTTCTATTCAATTTGGTCAAACCTGCCGTCGGGCCTTCACCTATTCACTGTCCCACAAGGTTTCTATTCTCCAAAACATCTGCATGTTACATTTCCAGAGTCACAGTGAGGTTAGCAACACAACCCCTGCACTAACCACTCCGCTTTGTCCAGCCTGCCTGCTCGCTTCCTCCACATTTCAAAGCAATTACTCCATGTTGATTTAGCTGTCATTGGGGGCATGTGTTCGAGCGTGATTTATAGAGCGACCGCCTGGTGCCAGTTGACTCGCGATAAATTGCACAATATTCCGAAAGGCTCATTTGCTTAGCGCTACATTAGGGGGCCGATGATTGCTACACAAAGCCATGTAAATGAGTTCTGAGAGGGGCCCCATCACTCAACATGTCATGTAGCCAATCCCATTATTATTTATGACTGGAGCTGGGCCGTGTTTCCTCAGAGGCCAGGCGAGGCTCATATGTGTGCTGTGACAGCTCCACTCTGCCTCTGTGTGTGTGTGTGTGTGTGTGTGAGAGAGAGAGAGAGAGAGAGAGAGAGAGAGAGAGAGAGAGAGAGAGAGAGTGTGTGATATAGGTCATATCTGTGTGCTGAGCAGGAAGGAGCCAGACTGTCTGTGTTATCTGCTGGAGGGTGAAGATTAAAAGATGGTGATGATTGTACATGGGGAGATGGAAAGATGACCAACTAACTTGTTCAATCTTCCTCTTTTTCTCTTTCTTGTAATACACACAGGCACACACACACACACACACACACACACACACACAGAAACACACAGTTAACAAGCCAATAAATTCAGAGATGTCCCCAAATAAAAGCCTCTTCAGTGCACAGACAACAGAGGAGATCAGTGCAGTTCATTGTGTTTATTCACTCTTATCTCCGTCATGTCAGGGCCGGCGTGAAGAGCCAGGGCCTGGGCCTACAGTATTTGGCCTTTTTCACGGTCGCTCAGACATGTCATAACACCGCTACTTACATTCACTGCTGTCAAACATGTCAGCTCTCCAAACCATAACAAAGATAACAGAGGCTCTGCGCTCAGATCCATCGCTCAGCAAGTGGATATCTGCGTGTGTGTGTGTGTGTGTGTGTGTGTGTGTTGACATTACAGCTGAGCTGTTATTTGATCAGAACGGTGATCTAAGTGTCTGTGGTGATTAGGTGTAATCTGCTTTCCAGGGCTGTGATCTATGGTCTGCAGCTGGATGGGAGAGTGTGTTGTGTATGTGTAGCAGACTGGGTTATAACAGGCCATGTTGCTTCTACAAAGACATGTAGATGTGTTGATGCAACATATAGTTAACTGTTAATTAATAAACACCATGTATATGTATATGTATATGTATATGTATATGTGCAGAATATATATGTACTATATATGGCCCCTGCATTAGATAGTGTAATATCATCTTGTACGTACAGTACAACTATACGTAATGTTAGCCTATGTTAGCCTATGGCTAAATGAATCCAATGCTGTCTATCCCTCATTCAGTATTCCCTGTTTAATAAAAAATAAATAGTTGTACTCTATAGTGAGCAGTAAACTGACATTTTGGACACTTATGAATCATTATAATTTTGCGGTGTAGTGTCTCATAATACATTTTCATTCATGCATTCTGGGATTTTCAGCTCTCATGTCCATTCTACGGGCTCTTCTTTATTCATTCCATTGTGGTAATTTTTTATCATGCATCCATTTCACACAGAGAATTCAGACATTCACATAAAATGGCAGAAAGTCAATATGGTGCACTATGTAGCTAACTAGTGAAAACCTTAAAAAGCCCCATTTTGTGACTCTAGTTAATTTCCCAACCATCAGAGTCAACATGGTAACCCAACTGGAATGTTATCACTTGATTGAATGGGCGTTGTCGGTGGTTATCAGCCTCGTAGATATGGGTTAGAAGGAGCCTGCTAAACCTAATAGTAGGTTCAGAAGGCTGTTATCATCTATTCACATGATTAATCACTCATGTCACGGCCCTCGGCATCTCATAGAGACGCACTTAGGTTTAGGCAACAAAACTACTTGGTTAGGTTTAGGAAAAGATCATGGTTTGGGTTAAAATAAGTAAGTAACATTATGTAACTTTTTCAATAAGTCAACGCTGACTTTTGGTTTCAAACGGGACATGAATCCCAGCCTCCTGGGTGAAAGTCCTGTGTTTGTGTGACCCATCCATTCACTCCAGTCTCCTCCTCAGACTTTGTCGCTCTTTATACTACGTCACTTGAACATGCTGCATTGGCTCACTGAAATAAATGGGTGATAACAGCCTGCTGAACCTACTAGGTTTAGTAAGCCCCTACTAGCCCATATATTTGGGACAGATGTGTGATGATAATGCCTATTCAATAGCCCGATAATAGTCAAATGGGCTGACATGGTCTACATTTGAATTGGGGCTGTGTATACTCTAAAATTTACAGTAAAATTATGGATAATGGTAGCTTATTCCTGTTAAAATAATAATACAAAGAAAATGGTGGGTGTGCTTTTTGAGTTTGAAAATCATCGTGTCATTCTGTCAAGCACAACCAAAGTGGAGTGGAGTCTACAGTTGTCCAAAAATTGACTCAGCCATGGTTGGACAACACACTTGCGTGGCAGATTTCAACTTTGCATCCAGGATGCCCTTTCCCATATGTATTCACTAGTGCTACTGACTGGTTTTGCCTGATATAGCATCTGTGGTGGTCTGATTGTGTATTTTGGGAATTTTCGCTAATAATAATAACCTTAACCAGAATCAGTAATCCAAATCCAAACATTACATTTTGAGCTACTAGTAACTCATTATGCATATAATATTTGCAGATTCGAAAGTTTGATCTCAAATGTTACAAACGTATGCACACGCAAGCAACAGCCAACATCTGCAGTTGTGAAACTGTTTCCATCAACAGAAAAATTATCTTGGCAATAATCTCAGAGGAAAGTTGAGATAAATTTCATCCTCATCCAAATCAAAGAGGGGATCTAATTTGTCGCCCACACTGATGACTGACAGTGGTTGGTTTGTATGGAGTGAAAATAGTCTCAATATTATGTAAATGTGTATTCCATGATTTGTATCTGAAAAACAAGATTTGTAACTAAAAAACAAGATTTGTAATTTGAAGCTGAAGTTAAAAGTCTGTAAGTAAAATATTTTCAAATTGTTTTTTTTCAGTTACAAATCTTGTTTTTCAGTTACAAATCTTGTTTTTCAGTTACAAATCATGGAATACACATTTACAAATAATATTGAGACTATTTTCACTCCATAGGTTTGACATTATGCCTGCTGCTGTGGCTGGAAATTGTACAATGCACGCATGAAACCAGACAGAATACAACAGGTGACGAATACATTTAGGTTTACAATGGATGTTTTAATACTTTTTGACACTTTGTTTGTCTCAATTGGAATCCATTTTAATTTCTGTGAAACCCAACTGACTACACCTTGGATTCAGCTGACTACAGGAGGAGCAAGCTGCAGACTTTTTAGAGCCACCGCACCTTTCAATTGCAGATTAAGTGTATGATATTTAAAAAATGTATTGTGAGTGGAACACTACTTTAACATGTAGAAAAGATTCATTAGTGATAAATATGACAAGTATCTAAAAAAAACTCAAGCATTTGCTTTTAAGAGTTTGTGTATAACTGCAGATAAAGCATTTTCAGCTGTTCTCACTTCATTCATTTACTCCATTATCGTCTTTCTTCCTTCTAGCTCTCTCTCTCTCTTGCTTGCTTGCTCCTCTTATGTCCTTCATTGCCTCTCCCCATTTCCTCCTCCTCCTCTCCACTGGAGCTTTTTGTTTTTTAACGGATGAGTTATTGACTTAAGCAGGGCCAATTAATCAGGGTGTAATGGGGCAGCGGGGAGGCCCAGGGAAGCCATGCATCATGGGCCAGAGATGAGCTCTGTCAGCCTGCTCATACAGCCCTCCTCAATCACTCCCACATTAACACCAGGCAGAGATGAAGAGGAGGGAGAAGGAGGAGGAGGAAGAAGAAATGAGGATTGGGAAGGAGAAACAGGGAGGAGAACAAGAGGAAAACAGGAGAGAAAGGGAGTAGAGTGTGCACATAGACAGACTGAGAATGTGTGAGTTTGTGAGAGACCACACATAGACTGTAGACTTCATATCTTCATATGCCACCCAAGACCATCAACCCTGTTGTCTTTGGCAGCTGTGAGTCTCATCTGATTTTACCTCAGATGGCCTGTACAGATAGAGTGTACGTGTGTGCGTGTGTGTGCATGTGTGTGTGTGTGAGAGAGAGAGAGTGGTGGTGGGAGTGGGGGGGTGTTGTTGTGTTGTCTCTGGGTCAGATGAGATCCAACACTTGACTGCACTTTACACCCAAACATAGCATGCCAGAGATCAAACCAAAATCATAACATACAAACAACCTGAGATATCTGTTGTTTCCGCCTACACACACACACACTTATGCCCACACGTACACACATACTGTTACAAAAAAAAGTCATGATATTGGGCTGGATGAACGCTCCTATATGGAGGATGAAAGATGACTTATACATCAATACATAAGATTCAATTTTAATTAATAAATACAAGAATAAATATATCAATAAATGAATTAAAATGAATCAAAATCATAATTAAATGAATAAATACATGAATGCTGGTAATTAATAAGGGCATACAAATAAAAATAAGTCTTTATTTAATTATTATTCAAGACTGCATTTATTTTTGTATTTCTGCATTTACATTTATCTTTTCTGAATTTCAACATTTATTTATTCTTTTAATTATTCATTTAATTGTTAATTTATGCTTTCATTTCAGCTTTTCTTTATCTGTATATTATTTTATATATTAGTTAAGATATTTATGTATTTGTTTATTTATTTAAATATTTATTTATTGATAAATACATTTTTTTCATCCTTCATATTAATATACATTCTGCAATCTCTGGAATATACAATTGTCCATGGGAAATGTCATTTTAAAAAAGAGGCAACTTTTTTATAGAGCTCAAGATTTCACTGTGACAGCTGTTGTGTGAATATGTTAGTAATAATCCAGTGGCCAGTGACTTCACCTGAGTTCACCTTTATGGTAAATGAGAACTGCAAATACATATTCACCTAATGAGACCACTGAAAACAGTTTGGTTTATTATGTGATACAGTGCTGCTTTCTCTTAATGTACAGGCTTTTCTTACTGGGCTCCCTTTGCTTTCTTCATTATTAATAACATGCCAATTACCAATAATGTTCAGAATCTGGAAGGGGAGGGTTACCAGGGTTAGCCAATCTAATTCCAACAGGAGGCTGTGTCCCAACTGTGCCCCACCCCCTTATCAACCAGCCGGCCCCTGGGCAAACAGCACTGCGACGATGGGCTTATGTAAAATTCATAGCCAGTAATGTCAGACACATGTTGTACACTCAGCCTGATTGACTTATCTGACTTCCATTGGTAGAGCCTTTACAAATATTACAGACATGTGTCAGTCAATGGGTTTAGGCCCACCAAGCAGCTGTGTGTCACATCATAATCCTCCCTGTCACGACACAGTTACACTGGAGTAAAATATCCACTTAACATGCCGTCCATCACTTTTATCTCCTTCAGCTAGTCCTCGCTTTCTTTTCTGTCTGTCATAGTCTGTCATGATGGAAGCTAAAATATTGCCTCTTAAAGTATCGCTTTTTTTCCCCGTGAAATCCAGGGCAGGATGTGCGATGGAAACATAATATCTGCTGTTTTTATCCAAAGGGCCTCCCTGCATTATTAATGCATACATTTTTAATATGGCTGGCCCACGTGAGAGTTTATCTCCTGACCCCTGACAGTGTTAGTGACATGTTCTGTCCATTGACCTTCGGTGGACCAGTTTCACCTTTTGAGCTAGTACAAACCAGTTTACACATTTCCCCTTCTACCAACAGGTTCTTCAACATCCTGCCTTTGTGATTTAAGTGATCAAGGATCCATACTTCACTCTGGGCCCCTTATGAGAATTGGCAGCCTTAGATAGAATACTGATTTTTATACTGACTGCTGCAAAGCCAAAACAGAAGTTCAGCTAAGTAAAAAGAATATGCAAAACACCGTCATCCATCCCTTGGAGTGGAGGAAATCTGGTGTCTGGCGGCGTCTGCAGTGTTTTTGCCTGGGGGGCATAATGAGTTGCCAAGCTAAACTTGAGAGAGAACAACAAAGACAAAGCGAGAGAATTTGAAGAACAAACGACAGTCATAAATTCACTTCTCCACCCTGTCCTCTAAGTGTCTGCTAATATATATCTGCCGGGTATATCAGTGCACAAAATTCAATATGTATCGCAGTCTGGAAGGGGAACATAGGTCGGTGTGATGTCACTACAGGTGGGACAACAAAACATTTTAATTTTTCATTTGAATCAACGGCCATAATTCTATTATAGTATTCAGACATTTGCATATGGTCAGTAAGAAATCTAATAATATAAGGCAATACATCAGTATTGCTCCTATATAATTACAAAAATATGCACACATGAATGCACAACCACTGAGTCTGATGAGCGAATATAGTCACAGCGATAAACACTCCTGTGGTGTTGGTTGTTGCTTTGGCCCATTTTAAATCAGCAGCAAGAGGATAGTTTGACATCATGTCTGTGCACCTAAGTGGTACAAGACATGGGATGGAGGATGTAAAATATGGGATATTAGGTTGTAGGATGTAGAATATAGGGCACAAGACATAGGAAATTGAGCATTATGTACAACATGAAAAATGTGAAGAGTAGAACAGAACACAGGACATATATGGTCGAGGCTGTAGTGCATTGAAATAAGATTGAAGGAATTGGGACCCAACACGCAAACTTATATACAACAAATGCAAAAGACAATTAAATTTACCCAGTGAAGTATGAATGAAAAACATGAAACGCTTCTAATTCATCTCAAAAATTGCTGTGCATAACACATACAAACCCACACACATGCTCATAAAACTAGTTACGGCTCCAAACACAAGACATTTCAGTACACTGTCAATGAAGATCATCTTAACCGATTTACTGTGTAAGATAACGCTGTAACATGTCATGCTGGTTTGTGCATGTATGGAGGCACTGCCAGTAAATGCTATTACTTTTTGTGTCTGTGAGTGTGCATATGTGCGTGTGTGTGTGTGTGTGTGTGTGTGTGTGTGTGTGTGTGTGTGTGTGTGTGTCGAGTCAGTATGCACATTGGCAGGAAACAGAGCTGAGAGAGTTGATTGTGCCCTCGGATAGGGACTGAGTGACATGAGGAGAATGGTGATAGTTGGATTTTCGAGCCATGGGGGTTGTTGTTATGGCGCCCCAGGGCAGACTGAAAGACGTGTTTTGACATGTGGCCCTTAACTCCCATAATCCAGCTTGATCTGATCGCCTTACAAAGCCAAAGACCAACTGTATGTGTCAATTTACCATAACAAGGGTTAACAGAGCAAGAAAGAAATTTTTACCCACAGTGTAGTTAGTAAAAATTACCCGGCTACTCCAACTATTCTACTAATCAATGAATACATGTTTATAGTAAGAGGCAACACAGGAAGAAGGTACTATACTAGTCTTCCCGCAGATTGGGTTTCTGGCATTTGCAGATAATGAAAATACTAGTCAGCTGGAACAATCACTTTCAAAACCAAAAAATAAAACAAACATACATGCAACAGCAGTTAAGATTGGAGAAGAAGCAAACCACTGGCTGATCTTTCTCTTGATGGCTCAGAATGCTAACAAACCTCATTGCTAGCAGACATGGTCATTAGCATTTTGTGACTTCCATCTGATTAAGTATTAATTGTCATGCAGTTTTTTAACTGTGGTGAAAGGACTGTGGGCAAATATTTTCATCCATATTCAATGTTTTAGCACAGACAAATAAACTCTAAAATACTAATTGTTTTGTGTTATTTCAAGTGAATAAGCTGGTTCCAGAAGTATTTTTCCCACTGTATATTCCTGTTTCAAAATTTTCTTTTAATGATATCCTCAACATAGAAACACAAGAGTCTCTCAGACAATCTAACAATTCTATGGGTTTATGTCATGGCCATCGTAATTATTTCACATTGTTTCTGAGGCATCATGTTTTTTCGTCAGTTTGGCATGGCGGACGACTAAATACTACAATACCCATGAGCCTCGCCTGCCATCACAATGCAGAGGAAACCAGTGACAGGTGCAAATCAGAGCTGTGGCAAATTCAAAATTCTTCATTGTTGCAATTGAGTCAAAAACATTGCACCATAGTTGTGGAATTCATCAGAAATTGCCCAGAATCTGAAAGCAAATTATTCAAAGGTGCCCTGTTAAGTTTTCAGCAAAACACATTGTGCACATCCTTGAGGTCTAACAAATGCGTTGAATGCATTTCCTTCCTCATAAAACATTTGCGAAAGCAAATTTTTTAAATTCTGCATTGTTTTCATCCAAGTTTACCAGCTGTCAGTCTTCTTCTTCACTGCCTTTGTTGGCGCATTGCTGCGTTTCTTGGCGCATTACCACCACCTGCAGAAAACTGGATTGTGTGTGTGAGACCATTGACAGGAATGTGTATATGTGTATGTGCACAAGACAAACCAAATAGGGACCCACTCATACAAAAACTGCTCCATAGCGCTACTAGAGGTCAAAAACTCCACCAGGGTACCTTTAAGGTGCAGATTGTATTATCAGTTTTCCAAAAAGTGTCATCTTTAGCCTCTGCTTGTTGTTAGCAATAGCATGCAACATAATTTTAAGCTCAGTGGTTGGATGCTTCTTACTAAAATGCAACATGGGAGTTGTAGTTGACTTTTATACTTACCTTTTTATGTACACAGGCTTGTATCTTTGACTTTTTATAAAAGAACCAAATATTTTCTAACACCATTTTTCATCATTTATACTTCTAAAATAATCCAGGAGAGTTTCATGTCCATCCACGCCTTGGAAATACTCCAACTGCCAGTCACCTTACATTGTCTAAGCAGACAATGAACATGGCATGTACTTCTTCTTCAACCAAAATAACAAGTAGCAACACCCTCTTGTTAGGAAGTCCTAGGGATAATGCCAGTATGGACATAATGAACATAATGAATTTCTTTTACAATGACTCTGATCTTTATAATGGAATATAATGCATCTCTAAACTACAGGCCTGCAGTTAATTTATTTAGATGTCCACTGTGGTTTCTAGCAGCAGTGGTTTGTCTAGAATTACTGTCAATACAGCACAGACAGCAGTTCTGTATAAATCATATCTGACATCTAAACTCTTTACAGGTGGCTTTCCAGCAACATTGTAAGTGGCAGCTCAATTCTCTCAAGACTGCTTTTCTCTGAGAAAGGAAATATAAAAGTAACTGCTTCTTATTTTGCATGAGGGGGAGCAGGACCTCAGTCAGGGGCCCTTGGGTGCCTCTAGCCCTAAATTTGAGAACCAATGGAGAACAGGAACCAGAATTGAGCAGTAGCATTTGGTTAATGGCTGAGAATATATAGGTAAAAGTAACAAAAAAGACCCACTCTATTACTGTATTTCTGTTTCTTTGCCAGTGCCACACACACATACATATACACACATATCTCCCACCCAGTCCTCTGCTCCACCCGCCCTTCCCCTCTCTCTCTCTCTCTGCTTGTGCTTTATGGGTAATGTCGAGTGACACATTTAAGCGGGAGCTGTCAACCCCGTGTATGTACCAGTGAATGGCAGAGCCACTGAACGCTGGCGACAGGCACACACACACACACACACACGCAATCCACATACATATCCTACCCTCCATTACTGTGTCACTTGAATACTGCAGAGGCCTCAGTTCAATTTGTACTCTGAAAGCATCACACACACTCACACACCATCCATAAGAAGTAAGTACATACTGTCAAACACACACATTCAGACATGCAGCATTGACCGTGGCTGTTATATGGCCCCTGTTTGTGCGTGCATGTGTGTGTGTATGCATTAAAGAAACATCATCTACCATCATTCCCCCCTCTTCCTCTTTTTTTCTATTAGTGCTCAGATCTTCTCTCCTCTCTGTCAGCCATAAAGCTGTCAGCAGTGCATCCAGTGGCCTAAAAGTGAAGAGAAGAAGGAGAAAAGGCAGAAAGAAAAAAAAAACAATCTGGAACATGATGCTCGGCGCTGTCAGAAATCTCCTCTTCTTCACTGACATTTGGATTTACACATCTCATTTTCCTGAGTGACAAAGTACATAAACACATGCTTCAAGTCGAGGAGTTTGGCAAGCTGCTCCCCTCCAACACACACACACACACACACACACACACATACATACAGCCCTCGCTTTAGGTTTTTGGATGAATTTAAGGAAGGGGAGGGGGATATGACATCTAGTCTTTGATCCATGGAGCTCTCTCTGTGCTGGTGATGAGCGATGAGTCAAGTCAGATGGGGGATTTTTTTTCATTTGGAGCGTTACAGACAGTGGTAATGGGGGGGAGTTAGCCGCAGGCTGCCTTTGTCCTACATAGGACTTATCCAAGACTCCCTCTAAAATGTGTGCGGCACAGGAAGTGGCTCGGGCTGAGCGTCAGCCAACCGGTGTCCTCCATCTGCGTCCCGTCTCCTCCTCCCCGTCTGCAGCGCTGACAGCTTGAATGATGAGGTGACACACACCTGTCAGCACTGAGCCTGACACACCCTGACAGACACACAAACACACACGAGTGACTGAACCATTCACACACACACACGTACAAACACAACCGGTTGCACAGACACAAATATAACCTTATCTAAACACACACACACAGACACACACACATTCTAACCAGATTTGAAACACACAGCTGCCCTGACCTGTACATGGTGTGGTGTTTTTCTGCAAGTGGGTGTACAACAGTGTGTGTGCGTGCATGTGTGTTTACACTGGAAGCAGCTGCAGTTGGAGTGTACCTGAGAGCACAGATTCATCTTTATTTGCCTGCTGGATTATTCAGGTTGTGTTTGACGTGCTGCCTATAAGTCAGTCACGACTGTCTAGCGAATACCCTGACAGCCACAAAATCACCTGCAAGTCTATTTACACATGCCAGGAATTTGACTTGCTGCTGAAGCTGTATACAAAGTACATAATAAAGCTGTCAAAGTTAGGCGGCAGAGCTCTGAGCAAGACTTGGCACAGTAAAGTTTGTGTAGCGTCAGAAGAGTTGGACTGATATAATGGATAGCTCAAATGTCTGGCCAATGTTGGCATTTTATGAAAACAGGATATCAGCCGGTCTGATAAAATAAATGTTCCTTCTCTTCTTATTCAACAGACCTGACAGTCTGTAAGACCTGCAGTGACACCTGCCTCACTCTTCTTTAAAAAGCTGCTGGCCCAGCTTTATTCATCTGGATTTAAAGGGTCAGTTCACCAAAGTTACAAAACATATATTCTCACACTTTTCTCTAGAGGCATGTAGCCATACAGATAGTTTTAATTGTCCAAGTTTTTGAGATATCTGTGTCTGAGATTTCTGCCTCCACCCCAGCACAATGGAAATTAACTGAATTTCATTTGAGGTACCCACGGCATAAACAAATTATATTTAAAATATTCAGCAGCAAGATCTATGTGCATAAACAGTGACCCCATTATTCGGAAAACTCACAGAACACGCTGTCAACAGGTTTCAGATTTTACTTTTTATTGCTGTGAGCACCACAGATGAAATCTCATTCACCTCCATTGTTTTGGGGTAGAAGCAGAAATCTTATAGACAGTCACCTCAACCAGGTTTGACAAACCCGAACTATCTGAACTATCTGCATGGCCAGATACCACTTTGATCATTTCGGTGAACCGACCCTTTTAAATTGAGAGTGCTAGTAGCACTTACTGGAGATCTTGAATACTTATACTGGATGTTTTGTATAACACTTATAAATGTCCTTGGGGTGTGCTGAAAAGATTGTGCTGGGATATTAAACAGGAAGATAAATTCAGCAAAAACTAAACCAGGACAGTCACTGTATCTAATACCATCTACCACAAAAGCTTTTAAACCAACCACTACCCACATTACAACACGGATGGAACAAACAAAAATAGCCACGCTGTAAGTCACCAATCATTTTAGTTTTTTACACAGAAATTAAGGAACTACACAGTTTCATGAGCCATAGAAGATACAGGTGTCAGTGAGGTGATGAAACAGGTTGAATATGAGTAGTTTGTGGAACAACCGACATCACCCATCCATTCCTTCAGTCTGTGTATTTTTGTCATTTTTTCTTATTGTCAACAAATCCCATGAAAAGACCAAAACCAATGATAAATTGATCGAACTAACAAGTATTATCTGTGTATCTAAAGTCTAATATATCTTATCCCTCTGTAGAGAGCTCCATTGTTGTTCAAAAACACATCAATGAGCCACACTGTTGCACTGGCTGACATGTTCCTTCACTGCCATGAACACACACACTGTAGTTTTTGTTTGTGTTTTGACTCAATCCCACATACACTGTCCTGCTGCAGTAAATACGCTAGAGCACTAAATGTGTATTAATCCGCAGCTGAAAATAGTCCCAATTAAATACACTTTTTTACGCCTGTTTGGGTAACGTTTGCTAGAAACTGCAGTGCCCAGCTGGTTTAGGAAATTACTGAGCCTTTATTAAAATTGAAAGTGTGACCTGTTTTTAAGGATTTATATCAGTAGGAAACAATGGGCTTGTGGTTGAGTGCCACAGACAGGGTAGGTAAGTTAGAAAGTACTGAGAGATGGACTCCCTTGCTGTGTCTCAAATCGCGTACTTCCGTTAGTACACTTACATGCAGTATACTGTGTACACTATGTACTGACTTGTGTAGTGCGTTAATTTTGACAGGGTAGTGTGGTCTCAAATCGAATACTGCTGTTGTGTGCTTACCAGAAATGACAATCACAACCTTTGACCGCGTCGTCGTCTTCTTTTTAATGACGGATTGCAACCGGGCGGAGCATTGTCGCCAACATTTTACCGCGATTGCCGCACGCTGAAATATCTGCCAGTTTGTTTGCTCACTTGACTTCAATTCAATTATATTAAAAATGAATGAAAAACGAACGTGCTTTTACTTTGTTACTGGCCGCGGTAACAATTGCAACCGCGGCTGCCATTTTCATACGTTGGTGGTCCTCACCTTCCGCTACGTGGCCAAGATGGCGACCGTTGAGGGTGAGTGTGCAGCGCTCCACACTCAACTTTCTGACTGTTATGAGTACATCATCCGGGTACTCATAGTACACTGCATTTTGCCATACTTACCAGTGTGAACGCACTTATGCACTCAAAATACTAAGTGTAAGTACGGAAGTACGCGATTTGAGACACAGCACCTGACTCACAACAGAAATGGCTCATGGCTCTCTCTCTTCTCTCCAGCTGGTGCTAATCCAGGCTGTAATAATAAAACAAAAAGTAAAACAGATTCAATAGAAGAAAGGTCATTATTTGACTGCACACATTTTAGGAGTTCATCATCTTCAGCAAACACTGCTGTACCTTCTTCAAAGTCTGCATCTGTGCTGGTCTGCTGTCCATAATAAATACACATATATTAGTATAAATTACACATATTTATATTGTACAGTAGTTGTCCACTGATTACATTTCTGTGCTTTTAGTTTATTTGGGTTTCGCCACTCTAGTTACATGTAGACACAATGAAAAGCAATGGAGGAACCACCACACGTGTTATTTCAGTCCCAGAACAGAAGCTTAAATATTGTCAAAGAGCTTTTTGAAGAAAGCATTATCATTCAGTTTGACTTTTATGCTCTTATTGTATGTAGTGCATATTGTATTTCCCTGCTCAGACATGCACCAATCCCTCCAACACACACACAATGTTCAGTGAGCGAGTATGTGTGCAAGTGTGGTGTGACAGAATGCCTTAATTATGGATTAATTGTGTCATTAGCAGGTTTCTGCTGTTGCCACCACATTGGGCCTGTCAAGGTTAATTACTGGAACATGTTTATTTGCTGTCAGCCACTGCCGCAAGCTGTCACTTGCATGGAAACACAGACAAACACACACAGACGCTGCTCACTCAAACAATTCACAGGGCACCTCGTGTCCCTCAAGCCCTCAACATATTTCTCTGCTCTTTTGTTTTTTCTGCTTCAGCACACTTTGTACAGTTCTCAGTCAGCCACCTGAAATACAAACACACCGTGATCCTGCAGTTTCCCTCCATCCAAAAGAAACTAAAGTCACCGGTGGCAGAAATAAAGGCTGGGTAGGAGCTTCTCTAAAATGATGTAGAAAGTGCGCTTATTAAAAAAGGCGTTTAATTAGTCCAGCCTTCTTAAAACATAGTTGGACCAAAGCAGTTTCTGTCACTATACTTTTCTGATCTGTGCTTGTGGACAGGCCTGTACTGTATGTGAGTAGGCTGTTTTGGCAGGGGTGGAGGGTGTTTTGAAATTGCCAACCTGTTGTGATTTCTTTGTTGCTTGATTAGAAGCCTTTCTTTTTTGTATGTAATATGTGACTTTTGATTGTCATGTACCAAAGATAAGAAGAAATAATTCCAATAGGCTAGTTTCTGGACCAATTAGTTAAACAATCAATTGGTTAGAACAATCTTTATAATTGAATTCACAACAATAACACCCTGTAATAGTCTGGTTTGAACCTTCTAAAATCCTGTAGTGGGGAAACATCATCTTAAAGCGACACTATGTAACTTTTGCTGAACAGCGGCCACGGCGGCTGCTAGAGACAATTATGGGATAATGCTAAATGCTAAACTACTGTTTATCTGTTTGAAATACTAAGCCACTGTAACAGTAACATAAGTGGAGGAGAGTCATACAGTCGGACTCAGTACTATCCATTATATAGCAATATTTACCTAAAGTTTGCTAACATTAGCTAACGTGAGCCACAATAAGCTACTGGTCATACCAGACCAAGTCGCATTGTAGCAGCAACAGTGCATTTTATTGCTAAAACTTTTCATTTGTAAGAGGAAGAATGAGTTATTGCTTCTCTCAAAAGTCACACAGTAACAATTTAAAACACACCAAAAAATGTCACATCTTACAGCTTCATATTGGTTGATTTTCAGTGTTAAAGTAGCTTATCTATTGTTTGTCTGACCTGTACAATACTGTGTGTGCGTGTGCAAGCATGTCTGTGTGTCCCTATGTGTGTTTGCTTGATTGTGCGTGCATCTCAAGGTGAATAGAGCCTGTAAAAACACCTTGCACTGGGGCCTGACGCTAGTAATGTATAGAACTAGTCTGGATAAACAAAGGGAAATGAGAGGGAAAACAAAAGATTGCCATACATCACCACCTCTCAGGAAAAGAAATGACATAAATGACGGAGGCACTACAATACAAAACTTTTGGCCAGTAAAGTGTCAGACTGAAAATAAAAATAAACCCAGTGCAGATATTACTTTTTCCAGTTTTATTTTAAGTTATTCCTTTTAATTATTAGCATTAGTTTGCACTTAAACAGGCAGCTTTAAAACAGATAACAGATGTTAAACAGATGTGACAAACGTCAAGAAGCCAAAGGGTTCGAGGACATTCCCACAAATTAGAAATAAAAAAGGCAATGTGACGAACATGAACTGATGTTCTGATGAGCAATGCAGCACTGATCAGTTAACAATGATTATTACATTTATATATACCCAACCTGAGTCACACCTCTGTCACAGGATGTGGATACTCAGAGCATTTTGAGCATGATGCATTCATAGATAAACAGGCATGAAAGAAGGTATCGTTTGTAAGATAGCACCCACAATGACAGAACTTTTCCCTAAATGTTAAATTGAGCCTACAGTATATTTTCTTTGCCCCACAAGGTTGACCTTTTTAACCATGACAAGAATGTTATTCAGAGGATAGGCTGAATGTTTGTCATTTTTGGTTAACGTCCCTCAAGAAACAGAAAAAGAAATAGATGAGAGAAAGGAAGCAAGACAGCCAAAAAGAGAAAGCGAGCGCGGCCGCTTTGATTGATTTCTGCTGTAATCTGCTCACTAACTCATCTCCTGACATCTCTCTCTCTCCCTCTCCATCTCTAACAGACTCTCCATCCATTAAAGCCCAGTCAGGTCCTGGCTGAGCAGCTGTGAAGAGACAAACCATTTATCAGCCTGTCAGCTCTTGCTGCCTGTTATTCCAGCCAAACAGACTGCGTGGCTGTCTGAGACCCAATAACTCTGACTGAGGAGAGCTGGCACTGCTGCCTTACATGACACAAACACACACATACATACAGTATATATACTGTATGTATACAGTGTTTCAGACTTTTATAAAAGGTGACAAAAAATGACATTTTACATTGACTAGAAGAGACAGAAAATAAAAGTTTTAAGTGTGTGAATGAACAAGCTCACACATGGGCAGTACTGTCTGCTCACGAGCACACCTCATTGTGACAGACAGTCATTTAACATGCTGACAGACTGACTGATGGTCTGAGTGACACTGTGCTAAATAACAGCAGAGCCAGCCACCTGCTCCATGGCACAATGCAGGAAACATGGACTGAGGGTTCCATCTAGTGCACAAATCGAGAATCACAGAGCGAGAGACCCAGCGTTAGCTGCTTTCAAGTCATCCCCAAAATACCAGGAAATAACCATGTGTTGTTTGACAGCTTAGGTCACAGTTTATATTTAGGCTGTTGGCTGTCTGCATGCTTTGACAGGACAAACTGGTGCTTTGCATAGACCTCACTGTTAATATACAATATCTCATACCCCAGCCCACTGTGACCCAGTGGACTAAACTTAAAATCACTCTTGAAACTTCATAATGAGAATAAAAAAACACATGATGATTCTGGTGATCCATTTCTCTGTGAAATGAGTGCCTGTAGTATTTTTGGTTTGAATGTAAACCCAGCATTGCAGACCACTGTATCAATGAAGTATGGCAACAGTGACTGAGATTAAGTGGATCCAAATTTGGATGCCACATATAATTGTGTGAACATCAAGCAGAAATCACTGTGTAGATACCATAGGCTCCATATTTATATACAGTATATACTGATGTAAGGAGTTTGTCTTTTAGCTAACAGCAAAAGATTCAGGATCTATTCCATAGTTAAGAGTTGGTGGTGAACCTGCAGCTGACCTGCCTTAAGTCTGAGCCCCAAACCTGAGGCAGCAGTTTCAGATTTCCCTGTCTTTAAAACAACTACAGACAGAGCTTTATTTATTCCAGCACCTGTCAACAAGCTTAACACTCATATAAAGATTGACTTTTAACTAATGTTGGACTGCAGGTGTTGTGCCAAATTATTTTTTTTGTGCCTTTATGCTACAGGCTAAACGTTGAAAGTTTTTTTTTAACTCCAGATAGGCTGAAACCTCAACTAAAAACTCCAACACAAAAGTAATATTCATTGAGGTTGGTTGTTTTTGTCCAGTAATCCTACTGTGCATGTTTATCATTTAAGATTTTCATAATGTTCCTACCAACATTTTAGACTAAATTCTAAATATCTGGCTGTTGCTTACTTGGGTTTATTATAAAACACATAGCACAGTGTGACTTGTCATAGCATGAAAAGCACAAGTGTAATTACTATTATTAATTCTTCCTGCATTCCCTTCAGGTACTCCAGTTCCACGACCCTGGTATAGACCATTTTTTACAGCAGCCATATTGACTTGTCATAGTGGGAAAAGGCTCAGTTCCATTAAGTGTCCCAGTAAGCTATTTCAGTGAGCCAGCACCTCCCCTAAGTGGAATGCAGACATCATTACTGTTATTAATAACACCTATGCTTTTCCTGCAAAGCTACCCTTAATTGCTCACTTTTAGGAGAACAAAAACAGAAAAAACAATAGTATATATACACCGATCAGCCATAACATCACCACCTGCCTAATATTGTGTAGGTCCCCCTTTTGCTGCCAAAACAGCCCTGACCCGTCGAGGCATGGACTCCACTAGACCTCTGAAGGTGTGCTGTGGTATCTGGCACCAAGACGTTAGCAGCAGATCCTTTAAGTCCTGTAAGTTGCGAGGTGGGGCCTCCATGGATCGGACTTGTTTGTCCAGCACATCCCACAGATGCTCCACTGGATTGAGATCTGGGGAATTTGGAGGCCAAGTCAACACCTTGAACTCATTGTCATGTTCCTCAAACCATTCCTGAACCATTTTTGCAGTGTGGCAGGGCGCATTATCCTGCTGAAAGAGGCCACTGCCATTAGGGAATACCGTTTCCATGAAGGGGTGTACTTGGTCTGCAACAATGTTTAGGTAGGTGGTACGTGTCAAAGTAACATCCACATGAATGGCAGGACCTAAGGTTTCCCAGCAGAACATTGCCCAAAGCATCACACTGCCTCCGGCTTGCCTTCTTCCCATAGTGCATCCTGGTGCCATGTCTTCCCCAGGTAAGCGACGCACACGCACCCGGCCATCCACATGATGTAAAAGAAAACATGATTCATCAGACCAGGCCTCCTTCTTCCATTGCTCCGTGGTCCAGTTCTGATGCTCACGTGCCTATTGTAGGTGCTTTCGGCGGTGGACGGGTCAGCATGGGTACCCTGACCGGTCTGCGGTTACACAGCCCCATACGCAACAAACTGTGATGCACTGTGTGTTCTGACACCTTTCTATCAGAACCAGCATTAACTTTTTCAGCAGTTTGAGCTACAGCAGCTCTTCTGTTGGATCGGACCACACGGGCCAGCCTTTGCTCCCCACGCGCATCAATGACCCTGTCGCCGGTTCACCGGTTTTCCTTCCTTGGACCACTTTTGGTAGGTACTGACCACTGCAGACCGGGAACACCCCACAAGAGCTGCAGTTTTGGAGATGCTCTGACCCAGTCGTCTAGCCATCTCAATTGGCCCTTGTCAAAGTCGCTCACATCCTTACGCTTACCCATTTTTCCTGCTTCCAACACATCAACTTCGAGGACAAAATGTTCACTTGCTGCCTAATATATCCCACCCACTGACAGGTGCCATTGTAACGAGATAATCAATGTTCACTTCACCCGTCAGTGGTCATAATGTTATGGCTGATCGGTGTAGGTGTTAAGTGGTCTTTAGAGTCACATCAAACTATGTATGATACACATACATTGCTGTCTTGAAGCCAGCTTCCTGTATCTGGGACCAAAGAAAAGTTGTCTACCTCAGTTGGACATACACAAAACACTTGTATGTGGAGGATGTAGGCAAATTAGTGGCTGCTCAAAACGGCTCAATTGGTCATAGCATGCTATAGCCTGAGTGTCATCTTCTTGACAAAAATTTTGCTAAATTTATTTGCTGTACAATAGTGACAGTGCATGATAATTAACTTTTAAACAGATGTTTATTTGAATGGACTGTCAACCACCTCATACAATTTCTATAGCTTTCTACACCTCATACAGAAACTAATGTTCAAGTACACAGTGGTACTGAAGGAGGCTACTCGTGCAGGAAAGTGTAGTCTTTTAGTCTTATGCTTCTAGTTTGACTTGTAAACATAGTGGCCCCAAACATATACACCCACTTTCAACTTTTGAGATCTTCATGGCAAAACATTTCACACAAAAAAAACCTTTAAAAGCAGAAATAACACTCAAGATAAAAAACATGTATACTTTCAAGTTAAAAAGTTTTCAAAAGCAGTTTCTGAGCAACCCCTCCATGAGAAAAAGGAAAACAAACGCAGTGTGGTTTATGTGCATTAGCATTTTAATTGGACAAAGCAAGAAAACATTGATTACAGTAGCAGAGTCGTCCGTTCTCAGGGCTAACACCTTTCTAAATCAAAGGGTCTGAAAATGTCTGTAGGCACTGCCTAATTAAAAAGAGTATCTTGTCAGGTAAAAGAAACCAGCTCTATAAGGCAACAGTTACAATGTAGGCCTCCCCATTTCTCTGGCAAAAAGAGCAAGTGTAAAGGTTGAATACACTCAGATTTTTGATATAAAATACTGGTGTTTCAATAGATATTTAAAAACCATCACAAGTGTCAAACATGTTCACCCTTTAACATTTGAATTGTGTTAAGTTTTAAGTATGCACTGCATGGCAATGCTGTCTATCCCTGCATGGAAGAATCGTGTGTTGCACTGTGCCAGTGTCACATTTGATAGTGCCACTCTGCTACGTACAATGTTGGAGTTAACTGTCGAGTTATCAAAACGAAAAAGAAAGCAAGCACCCACAGTTAACAGTAGCATTTTACTTACATTGTTTCAAATGAATGAATGGTTATTTACACGTGGCGAAAAGATTTGAGGCTGTCCGAAAGATATGAAGGAGAAATGGAATGCAAAAAAGGAAAATACTCCTGGTAGTCAAATTTGTCCAAGTACAAGAGAGGAAAAAACTGTGCAATATTTATCTGCCCTTACAGAGAAACAGCAGTGGCAACAATCCCTGCAATTGATTTTAATCCAAGAGAAAATGAGAACAAATTAAACATTTTTCCATTCCTCAAATAATAACTAAGGTTCATAACTTAGCACGACTCGTAACAGTTTCTTTAAAAAAAAAAAAAAAAAAGACAAACCTCTCGGTGGCTGTGTGAGAGGAAAGATGTGAAAATGGAAGCAATTTGTAAAACCCGAAAAAAAAAAAATCCAAAAGTTTCTCCTTTACAGTTTTATACTCATTTACAGTTAACTTAAAAATGGTAAGAGCCCTGGTTCATGGCCAGTCTCGCCTACCACAAAGGGTGTAAATACCTGTGTGGGTCAAATCGCTCCTCCCTGGCTCCTGTTACCTCAACCCCCCCATGAAATCCCATTTACATCTCCTATAGACGTCAAACTTCCCATTAGGTTCCACATCCCAGTAAAAGTCTTAGTCCTGCCACAAATGGAGGCGGTGTTACACAGCCCTGTGGGGCACCGTACAGCCAATAAGAGGCTGATGGTTGACAAATCTCCCACCCTGCCCACTTATCAGTGTGTGGGGTATCCTGCGGCTCCCATACCGGGCTGGTTGGCTAGCATACTCCCATTCAATCCCTGTGTAGGCTCCATAACCCCACCGTTACTGATGGCGCTCATGCCAGTCCACCCAGCATTGGCCGGTAAGTGACTGCAAAAAACGAGGTAAAGAGAGAGACAGAGAGAGACAGAAAGACAAAATGCCAGCAGGTTAGAAGAGACAAAGTGAAAGGGAGCAAAAGGGACGGTTTATATTAGAGCTACTAGAATCTGGACAGGCTAGAATGAGAACAAGAAGGCAAACAGAGTTATCAGAGGTGGTGAGGGTGAGGCAGGCTGGGCAACAATCAAGCTAGCAAAAAACAGGTAAAAAAAACAGAAAGTGGAGGGCTCTTTGGAGGGGCCAAAGGTAAGTGTCATTTGATTAAACATGGGTGGACAAGCAGACAGAGCATACAGGCTAAGCGCAGCAAGCTAAATATTCCTTTCTACCCCCCTCCCAACAGCTGATAGCCACAAACATACAACAGCTGTAACCAGCCTATAGATAGATACGCCACACTGTATTAAAGAATGTAGATTAACATCATTCCCCTTGCAACACTTCTACATTTGGCCACAAAGTGTTGACAAAGAAGTAATTAGATTCTCACCTAATTCACATGATGTATTTTAAGTATTTTATCATTCACGTAATTAAACTAAATTCTACGTTCAGTGTGGAGATAAGACAGCTTATACAGGATAAAGTTTTATCTTCAAATTTCAAGTCAAGAGAGGCCTAGCCTCCATCTTAGGAATTGTGCATTTACTGTACATTCGACAAACAAACACGCTATCACTGCTTTCATTACCGCACGCCTTTGTACAGAGCCTATTCATACAGCTGTTCAACAAGAATTTTAGACTGTCAACAACATATGGCCTCTCCTTTATTTTTCTTGGATGCACAAAACGTCACTGCACATAGGCTGTCTAAATAAAAAAAATTTGATAACCTACAAATGATATTTAACATGTCCTACTGACATTCATATACAGATCAAATCCTCAGGTATATGTAAAAATAGATCAGTGAAATCAAAAAGGAACAGAATGTAAAAAGCTATGACATGAATGAAGACATACAAAACAACTGAACAGCCTTAAAGAACACAGTCCTTACACATAGTAGGCAAACTTACACAGATGGAAAGGAATTCTTCATCAACAAACTATCTCCAGGTGTGGACAGTACAGTGAAAACTTTGTTCTGGGTCTTTAGCATGTATATTGTCCAGTCAATTTAGTCTCTGTAAATTTATTGAAATTCAAAAAAAAAAAAAAAAAAAAAAAAGCAGCTTTTGGCCAGTTTAAGTCCGTTTTCTTACAATCATTTTTGGAGACTACAGTTTTGAGTTATTATGCGCTATAATTCAAGTGACAAAAACATTTGGGAACAAAACCCTTCAGTTATTAGGATGAGCAATAATGACACACTGAAACATGATTAACAACAAAATTAAAGTTCAGATTGTTCTATGTGTGTGTGTGTGCTTATTTCTCAATCTTCAAGCAAGGTGAGGGGGGCTGGCGAGGGGAGGTGGGAGGAGGGAGGATGTGGGGTTGGGGGAGGGGGGGGTCATGTCTCCCTCCCGTGGCCAGAGCTGGCTCTCGCTGCCCCGGTCTTGAAGGGGGGGACTCTGATGGTGCTGGAGTAGGATGAGGCGGTGAAGGGGAGCCCTGTGCACAACGTGCTACTTACTTGAAGCCCTGCTGGTTCCAAGCCTGGCCGTAGACACCGTAGGTGGGGACCTGCCACCCATTTGGCACATACTGGCTGATCTGGGGCCCGTTGCCATACCACTGGCCCCACTGGCCATAGGGCTGGGCTGCAGGGAAGCTCATCTTGTTCTGCTGTAGGGTTCAGTACAACAAGCTTAAGTATGGTTTAAGGCAGCAGTTCAAAAAAAATACTTCCTCCACAATAGTAGATTTTTATTTTCAAAAAGTATGTTATTCAACTACATATGCAAACTAACTATATAACACAAAATTATTAGCCAAGAAAAGGAGAACTGCTCAAATACAAGGAGTCTGTGATTTCTTCTGAATTAACCAGTACTCCTCTAAAACAAATAATAAACACATGAATCTTCACATGCCATTCAGGGGTTTATCCATATGGGGACATTTCATGACCGACTTTCTCGTCCTGCTGGAAATTTGCAAAACTTCAACATTGGATACTGGACAAACATTAGGTCACCATGTGATGCAATAATGGGTTTTTAAAAACACCACTTCAGCCAGAACAAAGGGATCCAGTTCTCTGGCTATGTCGGTTGGAGGAGCATAGCTTTAAAACCAAAATGAAGTGAAAGAAAATATACTTTTGATACTTTTTCCCCCACTTCTTTATACAGTATGTACAGTATATGGTGTCTTTACCTGGGGCAGAGGCATCTGCTGCATCGGGTTCATCATGTCTGGGGTCTCTTTACCCCAGTAGCATTTGACTATGTGGCCCTCTATTGAGGTGCCATTCACTGACACAATGGCATGGGCTGCTGACTCATGGGAGTTAAACCTGGACGAAAACAGAGGGAGAGAGAGACTAAGGAAACACTGAACCTCATTTCATAGATATTTACTCAGCAGTGGTGGAGAGCTGTTCTGTTAGTAAACTGATGTGGATGAAGTTTTATTAGAAAGACTGTGTGGTCACTCAGGAAACATACAGAAAATGTAATTCTACAGTGCAAGCACCTAACAGGCATTATATTGAAATACCAGGGCCTGGAATTAATACTCAATGCCAAGTTATTATTCAAATTATTCCTGCCAGCAGAAAACATGGGAGACCAAACACCTGTATGTGGATACAATCCATGCTGATTATATCATTAAAAACATGTTTCAGCAGTTCTCAAATCAAGGTCCTCAGTGTTTAGAGCACTGCTGGTTCTCTCCTACCTTGTGGCGAACCTTAACTTTCCCTACACCCAAAGTGCCAGCCCGTGATTATATGGCTAGAATAAAAATCAGCAGGACCCCAGACTGCTGAGGACCAGAATCAAGAACTAGTGCATCATAATTTGACCTTGATTGAAAGAAAATATAAGTTAAAAAAAAAAAAGGAAAGTAAAGATGAAACTGCCACATACCTCACAAATGAATAGCCTTTGTCTGGGAAAACTCTTATTTCCATGATTTGTCCAAAGGGAGAGAAGGTCTGTCTCATCAGTTGCTCTGAAAGCCAAACAAAGGGAACATCAGATAACGTTTCTATGTGGGTTGATGTGTCATGAAAAAACATTTGCTGCATGAGAAACGTTGCATACCAACATCCTCGCACGTGAGTCTCTTGGTGGTTTAAAGATACATTTATATTCACAATTTAGCTGATAACACCACAGAGCTTTACAGGCCACACAGCTTCTTTTCCATTGTCATACTAACACACTGGGAGACATTCTTTTTATTGAGATGAACATGGCCGGTGAGGTTTATTCTCAAACAACCCTGTGACTCCATTATACAAAATACAGTGTCTCTGAGAAGGAAAACATCACTGAGCATGCTCTGGGATGCTCTTCTGTTTTTACATTGTTTAGTTAGTTTTACAAGCTGAGAGTGGCAGTATATAGTGCAAATATAGTGGATGGGGAGATTTTGAAATTTCATTAATATTGTTTATAATAGATTATCTGTATATTTTCGTGCCAGATTTGGTCGTGGTGGGCAGAGAAAATAGAACAGACACCGAAACTCGGCAGAGCACAAGCCGGCCACGGAGCTCAGCAGCGCGGTGCCTCCTGTGTGAACAGCCCGATTGGTTAACATGGGCACCGAAAGGAAGCGGGCTCCTCCTGTCTGAATCCAGCGTTATTTGATGGGGGTGGCATTGGTGACGAGCTAGGATTGCTTTCTTCGTTAACAGTTGAAGCTTTTTTTAATGAGGTACTGGTCCGTTGCAGCAGCTAACTTCACTGCAGGTGCAGGATCACCTGCCTCTGCCAGTCAGTTATCGTAACAGTAGTGTGAACAGCAGCGCTGTTTGTGCGAGTGGCCTAAACTGGTAAATATCTTCTTTTTTTCTCGAAATGTTGGGGACAATTTTTGCCCCTTGATCGTGTTTTTAGGGGAAAATCTGAGATTTCTTGGGGCATTTTTGCCCTTTGCCCCCACTAATTTCCGACACTGATACTGATAGTAGCAGTGGACCTAATAGTATTCATTACCTGTCAGACCTGTGCTGACTCCGCCACAATACACAGTGCAGTTACTGGGGCTGGACTGATTCACTACTTCATCAAAAGATAGGTGCTTGGAGTTATCTGCCAGGAGAAGACAAGAGACTACCGTTAATACATGAAGCCAACATCCTGAGTAAACAAGCTAAACACACATTCATGACAACGCACTTTCGTAGGTGGTCTTTGGGGCGGGGGGCTTTCTTGTGGCCCAGTTAGTTCGAATCTGTCTGCCTCCTAACCACTGACCACCCATCTGCTGAATGGCGTTCTCTGCATCCTAGAACAAAGAAAGGATCTGGTTATTCCATCGAGCTGGAGTCTAATGATGTAAACGCTAAAAAGACACCCCTTTAGAAGCACAGCACAAAGTAATGCCTGAAAATATCAAATGCAACTTCCTACATTTTTAACATAAGAGAAATGTTTTGTGGTTTTTTTGGAGCATGTTTTATGATAAGGATAATACCGTAAGAACCCCACCAATAAGAGCAGAATTAATGTGACATTGCACTAAGATTACTAACCCATTTGTTGAAGAAAGACACAAAGCCATAGCCTTTAGATTTCCCTGTAGCCATATCTTTCACAACACGAGCATCTCTGTGGACAAATACACCAATAGGAGCACATTAAAACCATGCAGCACAACACAAGGCTTGACAGTACTAAAAAAAAAATGTTTAATTATATATCACATTTCCTGGAGAGATCCCTATATGAACGTACCTACCCAAGATTTCTACGATTTCTTTCTGGATAGGTTTTATTAGTACGAGTCAGGACAGAGGATAACAATACTTCCCGTACATTTTCTTCTGTCTACCCTTGATTTAATTATCTTTGTCCGCCAATCTTAGCTTGATACTTACGATATCCTGCCAAACGGACCAAAGGCAGCTTTGACATCTTCTGTAGTTATTTCTGGGCTGAGGTCTCCAACGAAGACGTGAAAGTGATCTATACAAGGAAAAAGACATCATTTAAGTCCAAGATTGTGACTTTTGTGACCTTTGGAAAGGACCAAAGGAGAGACATCTTGGCAAAACCACATTCCAGACAAGAGAATGAAATGACTATTACTACATAAAAATATGTAGGCATATATGCAATGAAAATCTTTTCCTGTGACTTTTACAACTCATCCAACATTTCTGTACTTGTGAATCAGACTTTTAAAGTGTTTTAATGTCATTAAGTATATATCCCCACTGACAAGCACTTGTACTTACTACTTGTGTCTTTTTTCTGGCTGGTTGGCGTCGTGGCCCAGTTGACTTTGACCTCCTGCGGAGAGGGACAGAGAAAGAACAGTCCAGGTGGGGTATGTTTACATCATTTACAGTAAAACCTGTAATATCCAGGTGTGTATGGTTTAAAGGCTAACTTAAAATGTCAACTCTAAATAGAGAATAAATGTGATATGGTGCCTTATCACTCACTTCTGTCCTGTGTTCTAGTGACATAGTGCAAGAAAATGCGTATCTTGTATCAAGTCTTAAGATCTCAGTTAATTAAGTTAATAACTTAAAAATAAACTGCAACTGGCCTACCATTCAACAAAGAAACTCAAACAATTTCATAAGTGGAAGTGGGAGTTTCTCAGCATAAAAGCAAAGAGTGTAACCATGGTAAGATACGAAGGGGACATCAGTGCAATAGTGAAACATTATAATGGGAGGCATGGGCCAATAACAACAAATGCAGATTAGTGAAAGTTACATCTGCAGTGGTTGCCAGTGCACCTCACCTAGTGTGGTTGCTCAATTCAGCATCACAGTCATTGGATTTTGTGGTTTATGTCCTAGCACTGAGTCCAGAAACTCAACTCATTATTACACCACCCAGCACCACTTTAATATTCTTTTATAAGGCCCTGTGGTCCTTTAAAAGTTGCAAACTAAAATGTTATTGGTTTGCTCTATTGTTCTAGATAACCTGACTTTATCCAGCTCCTCCCAGACATTCTTTTTGCCATCTTTCCAATGTACATGGTCTTGAAGATTTTATTAACAGTACAGCACTGGCTTGTTCAGTGAATTATATCATTAATTTCTCCTTCTCAAACCTCACTTTGCTTGAAACATTCATCTCACAAGATGACAACATTCGTCCACAGCTTCATATATTTCAAGACCATTGGTTTTGAGAGGCCATAACGGAACCAGTTTTACCAACAGAGAGATAACTTTCTGGCAGTAGTAACACTCTGAAATGATCATGATCTGATTTGGACCATGGCTCCATCACCTTCCCCATGTCAGTTGGAAAACCCTATCTAATTAATGGAATATAAATGCTAGCAGTCCAATTTTTTGTTGTTTTGATTTGTTTTGTGAAGGCATACAATCTAAATTCCCCACTCACCCTGTAGACACGATAGCTTACCTTACCCATTATTTTCCTTCCATTCATGGCTGCCAATGAGGCAGCAGCATGCCTGTGGTCATAGAACTCCACAAAGCAGTACGGATCATTTCCAGCCGTCTGTCAACGGGAAAACAAGACTGATATCAAGTCCACAGCAAAGGTGACAATTTAATCACTGCAGATGACAAGAGCTACCTACTGTAGTTTGGAGTGTCAGGCCTGATATAACAGACTGGGAGAGGAAAATTAGCAATATCAAGCACATACTTTCATAAGCAGCACTACCACCTTTCAGGCCACTGTTGAATGCCATTACAGTCAAACAATATATACCAAAGGAGATAACACTCACATCAACTATCATTTTACAGCTCTTGCAGGGTCCTATCTGTGTGAAGACCTGGAGAATGAGGGGCTCGGTGACATCCCTGGACAGATTCCCCACATACCTGCAAACAAGGAGAGAGATGGGGGAATTGAGTCTTTGTCAAACAGGAAGTAGCATGCAAACAAAGGCTACTTAACCGGGCTAGCTACAACCCACAACAATTCCTCATATTTACGCAAAAACAACGATAGTGGACTAAATACTAATGGGGATAGTGTCAATTTTACACAGACAGCTCCAGTATCGTCGCCCCTTTACTGGCGCCGTCCCGGGCCGTGTCTCCGAGCGTTGACGTGGCTCGTCTGCCAGCTAGCTAAAGATAACGCTAGCCGGTTCGTCAGGGCCTCATGCTAAGTGGGTTGGCAACTAACGGTTCTGTATAAAATTACATCCCTTCCGCGAGGTTCTAGGTAACGCCCGTCTATTGGTAATAAAATACGACTCTTGTGAATGGAGTTATCATGCCACGAAAACGTGTGCATTTCGCAAGAAGTGGCTGGCTAGCTGCGTTTGCATCTTTAGCTAGTGATAACTAGCATTAGCTAGCCCTGCAGTTTCATTTTCAGGCGAGTTACGGTTCCGTCTATTTGTACGACTAAATCAAACAAAACTTTACGTTCCTGTCGAAAATGCTACGTGTCTTATTACATTTAGGAACGTCGCTATTGTCTACGTGAAATGGCAACGCGAATTAGATGTCCATTTGTGGCTAAATTACAAGGTTTTAGTCTTTAATTGACACAACAACGTGGAAACATTTCGGACGCGCCGTAGTTACACGGAGCCTTCCCATTCCAGGACATAGACAGGGCCGCTGTTACTCACAAGGTTCTGGGTTGATCGTCCTCCATCGTCAAGGTTTAGTGGTCGCGTCCTGAGAGGTCTTTAATCCAATGACATACAAATGGTTTGTGCTGAACTTGAGCGGCCGCGAACGTAAAGGCTTTATCTTCAGTTTAATGATAAATCTGTGGCCGCTTCTCTCGCACACACACCGCAGACAGCCTCAGTCTGATGCAAACAATAGGAAGTTGAAGATGGCGGAGGAGCGGCGTCAGCGGCGTCAACCTGCGCGCTGAAATGAAGCCAAAATCAAGCGCTCTTTCTCCCACACACAAAGATGTGCCTCCTGCCTCTACATCTGTATGGCATGGGCTGCAAATACAGCGAGTTTTGTAGCTTTACAGAGCTGTGTAGAATATTTTACATTAGCCAATTCGTGATCATTGCTTTATCGACTAAAAACGTTAGAGGAAATTACAGCTGGACGCATCTGGGAAATGCATGACAGTCAATGACACCAGAAGGTAACTTGCAACGCAGTTGTATTTTTCAGCATAATTTGCAGTTACAGTCCATCAACTATTTGGTGTTGCGTTGTAACATTGTAATGTTCACTTTAATAATGATAACAGAAGCAAAACACGTGCGCCGCCCGGGAATCGAACCCGGGTCGCAAGAATGGGAATCTTGCATGATACCACTACACCAGCGGCGCTGTGGTCTCGGAGAGCTGGAACGAGGCTCATCAAGGGAACCTGCGATCTGGGAACACGGACAAGAGGAAAAGTATTGCAAAAAACTGTGGAACATATCTGTAATCGCAGTGTATGAAACGGTGACCCAACTCATTATTTGGCGTAAATGTTAAATACAAAGCAAGAAATTAAATGATCAGTCCTTAAAGGTTGATAATTCCCACCTAACCAAAATATACAAATAAATTCAAAAGTTCACCGGAACATAAAATTAATTTGATTTCAAACTCCCCAAACTTGAACAGAGAAAGAGAGGACGATAAGTGAACCACTGCCTGACACACCTATTTATTTTTAATACATAAATGAATATAATTTGCTAAAGGTTTCAGCAATACCGAAATTAGAAAGGCAGAGGCAAATAAAGAGTCACTAATTGCAGTATTTTTTGACATAAAAAAAGCCTATGACATGATGTGGAAGGACGGGTTGTTAATTAAGCTGCACAAGATGGGTGTTGGTGGGAGAGTTTTTAACTGGATAAAGGATTTTCTGTTTGGAAGAAAAATTCAAGTACGGACTGGTCAGACTTGTCAAATCAATACATGGTTGGAAAAGGCACACCTCAAGGCAGTGTGATAAGCTCGCTACTTTTCATCATTATGATAAATGACGTTTTTTCAAAGGTACCAGCAGATATAGATAGGTCACTGTTTGCGGATGATGGGGCCTTATGGAAAAGAGGAAGGAACATGGGGCATGTAATCAGGAAAGTACAAAGAGCAATTGATGAGGTAGTTGAGTGGGGTTATGATTGGGGGTGTAGCTTCTCAATAGAAAAAACTCAAACAGTCTTTTTCACCAGAAAAAGAACTGAGGAAGGGTTTAAACTAAGGATGTATGGGAAAGAATTAGAAAGGGTTGGAACTAAATTTTTGGGAGTTCTTTTTGATTCACAGTTAACATGGGCAGACCATATCAGGAAAATAGAAGAAAAATGCAAAAAAGTAATACATGTGCTGAGGTGTTTGACTGGTAGGGATGGGGGAGCAAGCTGCTCATCATTGAAAAGAATGTATGTGGCCTTGATAAGATCTGTGCTGGATTACGGCAGTATAGCGTATGGATCAGCGGCCAGGTCTCTTATAAGAAAATTGGATGTGATTCAGGCACAGGCTTTGAGAGTGTGCAGTGGGGCCTTTAAAACATCGCCAGTGCCAGCACTACTGGTAGAAATGGGAGAAATGCCGTTGGAACTAAGAAGGAAGCAATTGATGGCAAATTACTGGGCCAATTTGCAGGGACACAATGATTTTCACCCCACAAAAGGAGTGTTGCAGGAGGGATGGGAGTATGGGAGGTTTCAGAGAGAGAACTTTGGTCGGGTAGGGAATGGCGTTGCAAAAGAACTGGGAGTGTTTGATCTGAGGCTAAGCCCTTTAGTAGTTTATCTGGTGGTGGCTCCATGGATGCTTGTGTGGCCTTATATAGACTGGTATTTGTTAGAGGTAAAAAAGAAAGGAAAATATAAAAGTGATTTGGTAAGTGCATTCAACTATCATGTAATGTAAGAGTATAGTGATTCTACACAGATTTATACAGATGGTGCTAAGAAAGCTGAGACAGGAGTGACAGGATAAGGGGTGGCAATACCAGCAAAAGGAATCGGAATCAACAGAAGAACACCCACTGAGTTAGGGGTTTACACGGTGGAGATGTTGGCAGTGTTGTTTGCACTACGATAGGTGGAAAAAACTAGACAAGATAAGGTGACGATATGCTCAGGTTCATCGTCAGCCCTAGCAAGTTTAAGGTCTTTCCATTCAAACAGCAGTCAAGATATACTATATGAAGTCCTTCAGTCAGTTACAAGAAGAGCAAATCAGGGAGGTCAGGTAAAACTTTCTGTGGGTTCCAGCGCATGTAGGGGTGAGGGGGAATGAGAGGGTGGATGAATTGACAAAGAGGGCTTTAAAGAAAGGAAATATAGAAATGCAAATTAGTATCAGTAAAGCAGAGGTCAAAGTATAATCTGGGGGAAAAACAACCAACTGTGTCAAGATAGGTGGGACAGAGAGGAGAAAGGGAGGCATCTTTATCAAATTCAAAAGAGTGTCAAAGGTACTAGGGTAGGTAGTGGACACAGAGAGGAAACTGTATTGACAAGGTTAAGGTTGGGGCACTGTGCGCTAAATAAAACACTGAAAATGGTAGGGAAACACCAAACAGGATTTTGTGAGGGATGTCAGGAAGAGGAGTCAGTAGAGCACGCCGTTTTGAGCTATAGGAGGTATGGGACACACAGAGAGGATGAGGAATTCTCATGAAGAGGATTACTGAGCATGGGTGAGAGAGCACAGGTCAGGGTACTGTTAGCTTTTTTTTGTAGGATATGATGGATAAGTATGGATAGGGTGATATGGTAGCTGACATGGATAGGGGTTTTATAGTAGGACTAGGTTGCAAAGTTTGGAGGACAAAATGTAGGTTAGGGTTATTTTTTGTTTGTTTTGTTTTGTGTTGTAAGTAAGTCTGTTGTCTGGTCAACACTCCGGAGCAGAAGGTGGCGGTAATGCACCAATAAGCTGGATGACAACCGCCGTAAAACAAGAAGAAGAAGAAGGAGGAGGAGGAGGAGGAGGAGGTTTCAGCAAATGTGGCAGAACGCATGTGCTACTCAAACGGAGGAGGGCAGTGTTGCTGCGTCTACGCTGTCACAGAAGAGAAGAAGAAAAGAGGGCAGTGTCGTCGTTGCAGTCGAAGAAGAAGAGCCAAACGTTGGAGGAAACATGGCTTCCTCTTCTGGCTGTGAGCATTATGTGCGCAGCTGCTTGTTGAAAGTGAGTTAACCTTTTGAAATGAATTGTATATGTTTGCCTTGACTTGCATGGTGGAGGCATTTAGGTGTTGAATGTGCCTCACTGTAACCCTCCTATATATAACGAGTAGTGCTACTGGTAGCAACCACTCACAGCTAGCTAGTGAGTTACTTATTAACGCTAGTATTTAAGACTAGCTAACACTAAAGTTCGTGTCTTATATCTTTCTTATATGTTCGCTGCATGAGATTAGGGAAATGGCGTGTGATTTAGAGTCTAAGTGAGTATTGGATTATGTTAGCTTTCTTTTATATTAGTGTGTTAGTTAGTTATTGCGTTTATGCATAGAAAAAGTAATTGAAACTTTAATTTACTTCCAGTTTTGTAGCAGTCAGAGAGTAACTTATTGTTGAGCCTACCCTAAGGTATAAGCATAACCTGTTTTATGAGTATGATTGACACACCCATCTTTCACCTGCCCTGCCCCGTGTAATCACATGTTTCTATGTACTGCAGGCGCCTTGTTGTGGTAAACTTTATATGTGTCGGCTGTGCCATGATTCAGAGGAGAACCACCAGATGGATCGATTCAAAGTCAGAGAGGTGCAGTGCTCTGAGTGTCAGACAGTGCAGCAGGTAACTGAGAAAAACATGTGCAGCTGCTGATGTGTTTCAACTCCACTGTCAGCTGTAGCAGGACCACTCAGTGATCTTAAATGTCTCTGGTTTCCCTTTGGCCTCTGTGTTGTATTTGTGTATGTAGTGGTTAGCTCACGTCAAGAAAAAAGAACGGTACTAAATGTAAGATATTACTCTTATAGGCACAGCAGACTTGCCAGCAGTGTGATGTGCAGTTTGCAGAGTATTACTGTGACATTTGCCACTTGTTCGACAAGGATAAGAAGCAGTACCACTGTCAGGCCTGTGGAATATGCAGGTGAGAAATTGGTCATTTTATTGATACAGTCATTCGAGTTAACTATCAAAGCCTGTTTAACTGATTTTACATTTCAGTGTTGATCTAAATCAGCTAACACAATAATTCAGTGGGTTTTTAAAGCTGCCATGCTACTATACGTTGATATTTCATGTTGAAAAAAAAAAAACTATGGTTGGTAATGTTGCAATATACCAGTGTGATAACCCCTACAGGATTGGGCCCAGGGAGAAGTATTTCCATTGTGAAAAGTGCAATCTGTGTTTAGCCCAGGATCTGCGGGGAAACCACAAGGTGATTATTAACCGGCCCCTGTTCCTGACCCACACACATCATATGTATCGTATTTGATAAGTGAGTGAGTATCCTCACTGCTCTGATTTACAATTATCTTTTTATGTTTCAGTGTGTTGAAAATGTTTCAAGGCAGAACTGTCCAGTGTGTATGGAGGTAATAAAACATGTAATACATTAGGGGACAGTGTGGAGAGGGATGTTGGACTTTTATCCAGTCCTTTACTTTCTCTCTATTTTGATGTGATTTTCTTTTGTATGTACAGGATATTCACACGTCCAGAATTGCAGCTCACGTTCTTCCATGCGGCCATCTTTTACACAAGTATGACTCATTATTTTCTAAATACGAGTGGTTACAGGGCATGCCACATGGTCGCCGGTTTGATTCCAGCCAGCGGCCTTTGTTGCATGTCACTATCAAATAAAGGCAAAACATGCCCAAAAAATCAACTTTATACAAGTAGTTCAGGGCTGTGGGATTGAATTGTGCATATTCAGCTGTTTGTAAGTATCCCAACTTTCATTACACTGCAGGAAAAAAATACATGAATCTAGGACATTGGCCTGACAGATTTATGTACATACTATGTTTTAAAAAATAATCATAGTATCTGTAAAATAAGAATAGAAATATGATCTAAATACAAAGATAAAGAGAGAATTGAAAAGACATTACAATATTGTTGATGATGTAGACTAATAAATCAAAATGGTATATTTTCAAGCCCCACGTTGTCATTAAATATCTTTTAATCTTCATTTAGTAATCATAGTTACCATAGATCTTTTATGACATAAGGGTAACAATTAACATGTTTGTTGACATTCTCTGCAGGACCTGCTTTGATGACATGGTCAGAACGGGGTATGTAAATGTATAGTTGAGTAAAATATGGTCTTGTTCTAGGTTAATGTGTTATTGTTTGTTTCAGGTGTTGCTGGAACAATTGAGTCCTGCTTCAGTCAGTGCGTTTACATGCAATTAAGTAACCAGGTTACAGTCGACTTCCTCCAGTAAGCTGATGTCTGAAACATCATGTAAACGAGAAACCTGGTTTCTGTAATCAGGGTGGGAGATTAGGGAAACCTGATTTCCTCCTGGAGAACGCCAATTTCTCAGCCATGTAAACGGGAAACCAGGTTCCTCATCGACTTCTTACAAGTAGGCATGTGCGTGACAAAGGACTGCAGACAGGGAGAGTAACAGCTGAGCGGTGGATGAAAGGAGAGATCATTACATAGAGTGATGCATCCTCTTATTTAAAGAGTCCATCCAAACTCTGACTGAAACTGACTCTATAAAGTTTGTTTCCACTGCTGAGCATTTGACTGTTTTGTTAAATTCAGACACACTGACGCTATGAGGAAAAGCTCTGCTCTGTCTTTTAGTCTGCTCCAACACACACACACACAAAAAGTCAGGAGGCAGCATTGCAGCGTCTTCTATCAAATAAGTAAGACATGGTGATAGGTGATAAATCTGATTACTGACCTGCTGCATGTGTATATGGATTTACAGCAACCAGGCACTACAGTGCATGTAAACACGTTCTCCGATTAACCCACGTAACCTGGTTTCTCTGAGTAACCTGGTTACTTAAGTGCATGGCGAGGCACTGAGTGAGGCCTTCCACTAAATGTGATTTTTTTTTTTTTTTTTTTTTTTTTCCCTTGTTTGTTTTTAGAGCGTATCGCTGCCCTCTGTGTATGCACTCTGCCTGGAACATGGAGGACCACTGGGATCAGATAGACAAAGAGATTGCTCAGTCACCGATGCCCACTGAATACCAGGGTGCTACTGTCAAAGTAAGACCTCAAAAATACAATGAAATGCACATGTAATATTTTAGTTTAGTTAAAAGTGGTGTAGAATTACTGATTGATCTGAATCTCATTTTTTCTCAATAAAAATGGACCTTGGTGACTGGTAATCCATTACTTTTGTTATTCCTCACTACAGATTATATGTAATGACTGCCAAGCTCACTGCACGGTGCCTTTCCACGTGCTGGGGATGAAGTGCGGCGGCTGTGGCTCCTACAACACAGCCCAGGACGGAGGACTCATCCATCAGCCCCAGCAACAGCAGCCACCAGAGCAGGACACAGGGAATGAAGCAGAAACGCACACAGAGCCAGAGCAGCAAGATTAACCTCAGTCACCCACGCCACATTAAAATGACAGCCAACCACTATGGGTGACATTTATACTTAGACACTTGGCTGGTGCACTTATATGTAGTAACTTACATTGAGTGTAGCAGCAGACTGAGCCAGTGTTCCTAGATTGTACACAAAAATCCACCTATTTTCTGCTCATCCTCTTCAGGGCTGGAACCTATCCCAGCATGCAGCGGGTGAGATGAAGGGTACACCCTGGACAGGTTGCCAGTCTATCACAGGACTAACACACATTTACACCTACAGGCAATTTAGAGTCATAGTTTATCTGACCACCCAGGACGGTCTTGCTGCCTGGGGGGGTGACACTCTAAGCACTGAGCCACCGTGTGGCACCGTGACCAAAAAATGAGCAGGTTAACTACTTCAAGTGCTGGTGGAGGTTGTACAATATCGGACCAATTATCGTTTTTTTCTGTTAAGTTTAGGGACTGGGCCAAATGTCCTATTTAAATGCTCTCAGTAGGACATTGTGTGAACAAAGGTGTGTCAGCTTGTCATATTTACAGTACTGTGTCCGCCCAGGTGACTATACTTACCACACCACCTGTTTTGTAAATATGTCAGCCACAAATAAAAATTAAAACTACCCTCAGGAAGAAGTCAACATGATTAACAAAGTAGTAAGTCTGCATGTTAACTGAGCATGGCACAAGGTGTTACAATTAAAAGTGGATTGAGGAGTCCTACAAATATTTAGAAAGAGTCACAGGGCATTTGTGCAGGAGAAAATTCCAAAAGGACCAAGGGGTGCAGACGTTTCTATCCATGTATGGACTATCAACACGCACTTGTCAATTTTGCTGTTTTTTATTTTTTTGTTTTGCATAGGTGCCCTGTGAGTCACAGATTAAACTGAATTTTATTTGACTTCTTAGTCTGTACTTTAATTACTGAGCGTGGATCCCGATCATTTTTCTATTAATAATCAATGCTACAATTGATGACATCGTAAAATCCCTGTCATATTGCCTATCAAATTCTAGTTCAAAGGCACACGTTGTGATCCAAATATAAACAAAACTAGTTCTGAACACAGGCTTGGGGCCTGCTGTCACGCCCAAAATGAATCACAGGTCTTATTCATTTAAACATGTTATGTAATTGTTAACATAAGTTATGTGTATAAAGCCCTGAGTATATCAGGCCAGTACGCTGAGTTATGATAAGCTGATAAATAATTAAAAGTTATTTTTCATTGACAAATCAAACTATTCAGTTATGTATGTAAATGTACCTGTACGTATTAACCTGCTCATTTTCTGTGGTCTGTAATGTGGTATTGGAAATATGCTCTGTCTTGCTATTTGTTATGATAAACTAATGTGACATAATTACAACTGCAACACATGCACCTATTGAGTATTTCCTTCACATAACATACCTACAGTACAGTATGGCTGCTGTGACAAAAGGCCCTTATTTCCGGTACCATTTGCCGTTTGTGTCGTCGTTACTTGCAGGTGTAAAGTTGGTCACCTTTACAATGACAGTAATACAAACTCTGAATGAACAACAGAATTTTAGTAAACATTATTGTATCGAGTCGTCTTCGTATTTGAATTTGAGATAAGAACATTTATTCACATCACATGTTCATTTTCAGCTGCTCATATGAATACATTTGAGGTGTCGTCCTTTGATTCTACAAATCTGCAGCGCTTCAGTTTTACCGTTGTAAGAGCTCAAACATTTCCATTGTGTTTATACGGCAGTCATGTACACTAGCGCCATTATAACAAAATTACAACTGATGAAGGAAATGTAAAATTAAAGGAAAAGTGAAGTCTGGATATTTAGAGTTGATATTACAACAATGAAGTATCAAGACAACAGTACCTATATGTACAACAATAACATAACCTGAAGTGGAACTAAAACTGAAATGGAGGGTCAAATGCTATCTCCTCTAGGTGGATCTGGCTCACGGGTCGCAAACTGGAAAGTGAAACAAACAGGAACACCAGTCAGGGCGGTTTCAATGGCGATTGGCAGGGGTGGGGCTGTGGAGAATGGTGGAGGTGTTGTTTTGATGATGTGTGGAGGAAAGGGTGGAGTGGCATCCTGGGGGAATCCTTGGTATGTAGTGGTGGTGACTTGTGGTTGGTTTGTGCCACCAGTACTTACGATTATATCAGTTTGTGTAAGCCCTGGGTGTAGTGAGACCTCTGTATCTGGTAGAACTTGCACAGTGTCCTGTGCAGGATCAGAATCAGGCATATCCTGAGAAACGTCTACGCCCAGAGCAGTTTGTGAAGGATCATCTGGCATGAGTTGTAAAGCGTCCGCATCAGTGGAGGTTTGCGGGTCCTCAGCAGCGTCTGGCAGGGCTGAAGTGTCGAGTGTGGCTGTAGAAGGCCCAGCGTCTGCAGCAGGAAATAGGGCTGGGGGGTCAGTCTCCTCCATAGCATTGGGCATGTCTGTCTCTGTAAACACTGGCTGCAGGGGTTCCTGTGAAGGCCCGACATGAGTGGCAGTCTCCTCTGATGAGTTTGAGTCACTGGACTCTGACGACTTGGATGAATCCTCACCCTCACTCACACAGACCTGTTTTTATAATAAGGATAATAATGTTCTTAACATTTGTTACAAGTCCTCTTAGATTATAGTGGTAGTAGCAGAATAGTGGAGCTACTCACTGGTTTAGCCAACGCTACAGTCACCATGACAACAGCACAAAGTGTTGTCCTCAGAACTGCCATTGCTGTCTTTCCTGTATTTGCTGAAACAAATAAACCATAAGCACTATATTGGTAAATTGGTGTAATGTAAAAATTGGTGGTGCATTTCAGAGGGAAATATTGTACTTTTAGCTCCACTGTATTTACCTGACAGCTACAGTTACTAGTTATATTACATATTTTGCAAAAATGTTTTTTATTCATATAAAACATTTGATCAGCCTCTAAAACATGATGCATTGTTCAGTGGAAAAAAAGATCTCCCTCTAATGATGTCATTTTAACTTGGAATTGAGTCCATAAAATTTTATCTTCCTATAAAAAGTGTAGATGGAATATTTCAACATGTTTTCAATGCAAATTAACTTGTTTCAAGAATTTTCTAAAATCAGGTTTTTCACAATTCTATTGCCACAAACATTAAAAGCAGGTTCAAATAGTCTTACTCTGCAAAATAAAGTTTTTAGGACTCAATTATAGACAAATGTCTTTATAAGATTGAGGGTTTTCCATATTAAATTGCCCGATATTTATAATATATAAGTACTTAAAATCAACTCTACCTCGAGCAGCTACAACAAAAATGCTGCTCACATATTAATACAAATATCCTATAATATATACTTTTACTTTTAATACTTTAAGTACATTTAGCTGATACCTTTTTATTTTAAGTAACATTTTGAATGCAGGACTTGTCATTGAATCTTGACATTGTTGTAATTTTTAGTAGGGAGTTCCACCACTCAGTTCAATTGAAATGTTTAATTCCAAAATAAAGTACCTATTAAAGAAATGAAGACATCTCTTACAATATACTGTAACATTGGCATGAAAATGAGCTACAAAACAGTATCAACAAAAGTGAAATATTAGATGGTAGAATATTTAAGCTGTATTATTTTGGATAATACATCTTTCCTGCTTACCTTGATATGTTGAGTATCCTCTTATCCCTGCACACCATATGACTACAGCAGACTAACTGTGACAAAAGCAATACAATAAATGCGCATTTCTTCTTAGTCTTGCATTGGACATCTTTATATATGGCTGTTGATATGTGTGGGTACAATAAACCAGTAATTCATCATCTGGTTCATTCTTAACTTCAGCCCGGACACACGAACAATTCAAACTAAATCATCAAACACCCCAGACAGTGAAATTAGAGAGTGCTAAAAATTCTTAGAGGGTAATAAGAGAACAAGTGCACCAGAAGTGCCTATTCGTAAGCAAACGTGTTTTGTGGTTTGGGTGTAAACAATGGGAAGAATCCGGTTTGGACTTTAAATACATGTCTCATGCATACTCATTACACTGACTGCAATAAAAGCCACATAATGTGAGAAAAATAAAGGTCTACTTTTCTTCAATATCCTCAGTCTGATACAGTATCCACTAATTCTGTAGCTTTTCTTCCAGCATTCAATTAAACAATTAAAATGATGTCTGCTAAAACAACACACCCTCCTGAATTCACTCGTTACATGTCCCCATATCTACATTTATTCTCATAATTTACAATGAAAGCACAAGGCAATTAAGACATTTCTTCACCAAATTTACAAGTCAGCAGTGTGAGCATCAAAGCAGTGCACTCTTACTACTCATTACTTAAAGGCCCTACACACCAACACAGGTGTTTTCAAGTACAGTGACTGATGAGACCTCTGCTTGGCTCCATGTCCATGTACTGATAAGAACGATAAATGTGTCATTAATTAGTCCCACCCTAAAAGGTGCAACGGAGGGTGAGGGAGATGTCAATCAAGCACAGTCTATAAAGCCCACAGTGCTCTAATCAGCCAAAATAATTAACATCACCTGTGTGGATTTACATGGGTGTGCAGGCCTTTAAGTTAAAGTACTAATATCACAATGTAGCAATACTGTTACAAGTGAAAGTCCAGCATTTTTACGCGAGTAGAAGAACAGTAGTATTACCAGCAAAATGTACTCAAAAGTAAAAGTAATTACACTCCGTTATCACTGGATAATTATCGATGGATTAACATGTAAGCAGTATTTTAATACTGTAGTTGGTTTCATCTATAACAATGCATCATATTATATATGCTGATCAGGTTTTATATGCAAGATGTTCATCTGCAAAGTTAACTAGCTGTCAAATCAATGTAGTGGCGTAAAAATTGTTTTTCCCTCTGAAATCTAGTACTGGAGAAGTATAAAGCTGAATAAAATTGTTATACTCATGTACCTGAAAACTGTACGCAAGTGCTTGACTAAACGTACTTGACTACACTCCACTTTAGCAATAGCTGTAGTAAAACAAGACTTCAGCCACAAGCGTCTACAGCTACAATAGCAGCTACAGTATGTGCAGCTGTACACAGACACAGCGATGCTTTGAGCTAAACGCTAACATGTTCACAATGACAATGCTTACAAGCTGTTTAGCAAGTATGATGTTTACCATGTTCACTCTCTTTAGTTTAGCTTGTTATCATGCCAACATTAGCTTATAAGCACTAAACACAAAGTATCGTTGATGGGAGTGTTTTGCAGGCATTTGGTCATAAACAAGGTACTGGACAAAAATTTGATCCAACGATGGCCTGAGGGGGACATGAATGCCTGTACAAAATTTTATGGCAATCCATCCAATTCTTGAGATACTTCAGAGAGAAGCAATTTGGTTGCACAAGGAAAAAGAAAAAGGAAATGAGTTTTAGATCAAGAACCTGTGAGCATCTGCAGCAAGTCTCCCCATCCTTCAGACCAGAGAATGCACAAACTGGATGGCATTTTCTGAACATGAGGTCTCTCCTCCCTGGTCAGAGTTCCTATTTTCTTTGCTTCATTCAATGCAAGTGCTGAACCTCTTGGCAACTTCAGGATGATTTACAAAAAGGAGGGTCCACCTGGTGGTCACCAACCTCTCTGATGTTACCCTCTGAAGTCCTGCTACTACCTAGTGCCTACACTACACTGGCGACCATCTGTTACAATCCATTTCGAAACTTCAACAGTGGTGGTCTAACCGACAGTAAATAATGCTGAAATAACTTCACAGGAAACTGGAAAATGCAGACCGTTTATTTAAAACATTGCTTGCCCATAAATCTGCCTCAGTCCACAGAAGACACCACTTCCTGCAAAGAAAAAAGAAAAGTCAGTGTCATCCCACAAGCACGGCAAGATAAAAAGGAAACCTGCTAGTTTATGGAGCTTTTGGGAGGTCCACCTCTGGTTTGTCCGTGTCTGCTGGGGCAGTTTGTGTACTGAGGCTGGTCTCAGCTTTGTTCTCCAGGTCAGTCATACTCGTTTCCTTCACTGCTTCTGGGGTAGCTCTCCTGCAGAAGGAAATACAGAAATGTAGTCCTGTGCAACATCAATATAGTCAACTGTTGCTGTATGGTAAAGATATTTAACCATGTCCGCACAGAAATCAAATGTAGAGATACACCGAGTGTTCATATAAATCTTCCAAAACTGGTTGTTGGCAATCTATCTCGACACTATGTAGTTTAGGAAAAGGGACATTTCATGCAATCTATGCATCTCCCCTCAGTGTTTTTAGCTACACTAGCAGTGTAGCTCTTGGGATGGTAATGTTGGTCGGTCCACCCCTTTGGTCCAGACTGAACTATTGAATGGACTGCCATGGAAGTTTGTACAGATATTCATGGTCCTCAGAGGATGAGACTTACTGACTGGTGATCTTCTGACTTTTCCTTTAGCACCACCATGAGGTTGAAATGTTTTTTAGTTAATGCCTCGATGGATGGATTGCCATGAAATTTGATTCAGAGATTCAAGGTCCCATCAGGATAAGTTGTAGAAGTGGTGGTTCCTATTCATTTAGTATTTAATTTAATACTTTGGTTAAAGACCCAATACTTTCAAAGCTAAAGTCACCCCCCTCAGCTTTTCTTTGTGTTTAGTGCCAATTAGCAAATGTTAGTTTGCCAACTAAGATGTAAACATTGTAAACAAACATTATACCTGCCAAACATGCCAACATAGTCGCTGTGAGCCAGTTAGCATTTAGCTTAAAGCACCACTGCTGCCCAAGTATAGCCCCACAGAGCCACTAGCATGGGTGTAGAGTCTTAGAAAAAGTTGATGTCTTGCAAGGAAATTTAAAATTTCAAGCTACAGGTTAAGTCTATACGTTTAATGTTGTGACAGGAAGGTTTCTTCTTAATTAGTAATCAGGCAAACCTTGTGTTGGCACTCCTCCTCTTAACCACGCCTGCCATCACAGCAATGACCACCACTCCTGTACAGAGCCCCACAGCGCCGTAGATAATGGGACCCTGCATGGTCTTCAGGAGATAGTCTTGACAAGAATCACCGCTGTAGCCCAGTGAACACACACATTCAGTGTCTCCATTGTTGTCCACACAGCGCCCGTTGCCGCTGCAGCGTCTCTGGCTGCACTGCTCGTCGTCCAGGTTCCTGAGCTGACCGCTTACATTCAGGGTGGTGTTCAGACCACTGACTTTAAAGAGAGGAGGGAGAAGTGAGGGAGGAGGGAAGCTGTGGGGCGGGGTGGGAGCAGGGACCTTGGCTCCTGACCACTGCTTCAGACTGACACCTAAGAAAAGAGGACAGTCTCAGACAAAAATCCATGTCATTTTTAGGTTTTATATTAAGAGGTCATTACATCTACTTGGTGTATTATGATATTTTCAGTTCTTACCGCTTTTCAAAAAGGAGGCATAAAAAGACTCACAGTTCTCGTCCGAGTGGTCATTGCAGTCAACATGCGCATTACAGAACCTCTCAACAGGCTGGCATGAGAGTTGATCCAGACAGGGCCTGCTGCCACCTGGGCAGCGCTGCTCCGGGCTGCAGTGGGTGGCATTCACAAGGATGTGATCATGGGCACACTTGCATGTTCGACCTCCTGGAGTGGCGAGGCATAAGTGCTGGCAGTTGCCGTTGTTTTCTGTGCACTGGTTTGAACCTGTGAAAAACGGGTTGAGGTTGAGGTTTGGCACTAAATGACATTTACCACTTCAGTACGCTCACATTTTGTAGACCCTCAGACATCAAAACTGATACAAGTGCGGCTTACATACCAGTCTGACTGGACTTGCTGAACGCCTTTAAGCTGACTACTTCTGTGCCGACCTCAAACCACAGCTTGTTTTGCTGTTCATCTCTGTACCAAAGCCTGGTCTTGTCTGAAATAAAAAAGGACCACCACAAAGTAATGTAGCTACATTAGAAATGTAAGGAAACAGCTGCAAGATGTTTGCAGCTGGTAAGTCATAAGCTTGACCTTTTAGCAACAACATTCTGTCACACTGATGGTTGTATTTCAGACTCAGATTTTTGAGCCATTACCAGTGACAGTCATCCAGAGCAGCGTGTCATCACTCAGAGCCACTGCAGCCAGGCCATCACCAGTCTTCAACTCTTTGTATTCATATCCATCAAGCTGGACACAGCCGATGGTCCCTAACCCTGGGGAAGAATCCAAGCTACGTTACTGCTTTTCTAAAAACCAAAGTTACATATTTATTCCATAGCATTTTTGACTTTCAATGCATAAAAACTTCCCATAACATTCTGAAAATCCTTACCTGTGTCAGCCCAGTAAATTGCATCTCCATTACTGGAGAAGTCCAGAGATGTAGGCTGGACACCATCCTTCCACACCACACTCCGCTCAGCACCGTCCATGTTGGCACACTCTACAGTAGCAACAGTACCTGTAACCTCCAGGCCCAGGTTGGTGAAACAAACTATTCCACTGGGCGGGTGGAGGGCGATGGACTCCACTCTACCGATACCTTCCTTTATGAGAACTGCAGTGTGTGCAGCCTTGATGGAGGTGACCTGCAGGCGGGGCTGTTTGTTGCTGCTCCAGTAGACGTTAAGTGTTGCCCAGTCCAGGGCCATGGCGGTGATGGTGTCGCCCAAGAGTTTTAGAAGCTGGCCTTGAGAGGACAAGTACGAGTCCTTCAGCTTGAAGGAGCTGAGTGAAGTTGTGCCATCGTCTGTCAAGAACAGGGTGTGGTCATGTAGGCTGTAGTCCATGATGGCTGCCTCATTGACGCCGGGCACCTGCAGGGCCAGGTGTTCAGGCCAGCCCTTCAGCTCTGATGCTGTGTGTCGGGACTGCAAGTAGATCTACAGAGAACATTGGGGATTAAATTTACGTTCATCTAAAAAAAAAAAAACATGTATACAAAATGGATACATTTTCATACACTAATGTATGATAAAGTTATGGCCACCAGATGTAAAGTTGATGTTGTGTTTTGTTTGTGTTATGCAACAGATGGTGGGTGGTGTTGATGCCCAAACATTTAGAGAAACGAGTTACATTGCGAGACCTCTTTGGCACCTCAATGTTACTGCATCTTAAGCTTAAGAAATAGTTCAACATTTTGGTAAATACGCTTAAATATGTAGCTGGAGCCAGCAGCCGCTAGTTAGTTTATCTGAGCATAATGATTGGATATGGGCAAACAGCTAGCCTGGCCTTGTCCAAAGAAATATTTAAAAAATTAATCTGCCAGCACTTCTAAAGCTCACATATTGACAACATTATATATATATTTTTTTTTTATGTGTACATACACAGAAGTGTAAAAATGTTCCCTTATGACCATTTCATGGCCAGTACCAACTGCTCCTGGCCGGGAAATGTCTGGCACATAACCCACCACTAAACCGGGGAATTTGTTTTAACACTTTGGTTTTTGTGCAGATTAAACAAACATAACTTGTTAATTAGTACGTTTTAGATGGTTGGCCTTAGAGATTTAGGTTCTGTAAGCAGATTTAGTTTTCTTTGAACAGAGCAAGCTAGCCATTTTCACCAGTTTCCAGTGTTTGTGGTAACCTAAGCTAACCAGCTGCAGCTTCATATTTACTATACATGAGAATGGTATCAGTCTTCTCAGAAAAAACAAATAACGCATGTCCCAAAAGGTCCAACTTCTCCTTAAAAGCATGTTCTATTAAAACAAATTAGACCTAGTGTTAACTATGCATTAAAGCAAAACCTGGGTGACGGTGGAGGGAGACAGCATCAGCAGGAATGCTGAATTGACCAGACTGGAGCAGGTCAGACCATCCTCAGCAAGTACGAGACTAAAGGGACACTTGCACACAGCCTTGGGTCCCGGGGCCAACACACACATGTGGGAACAGTCCATCTTCTCACAGGGGCTCTCAATGCCCGTCTGGAGCAATGGGTGGATGATCTGCAAACCAAGCAGGGAACAGGACAGTGTTTTAATAATGTTTTTTTGCACCTTACAATTCATGCTGATAAAAAACTAAATTAAAAATATGAATGTACCAAGCGCTATGTGGTCAAGACACCAGTTCTGTTCCAAAATAGGTTCATATCTTCACAAGTGGAAAGCTTCAAACATACAACTGTGCGTGGGCAATTCAGCAAGCTGCTGTGAGCACTTCACACACATGAAGTGATCCACATTTAGATACAGTGTCTCCATTATCCAATACCAGCCCCGTTTCCACCTGTGCCTAAACATCCTTAATTCTAAACATTTTACTCACCTTCACACCAAAAGGTTGTTGGGGTCTTTTCAAGAGAACTTGACGTTTTTTGCCAGAGATTTTATGAGCAGCCTGCACCACTCGCTTCTTGGCATCAGACCAGTAGAGCATGTCATTGAACACGGCCAGGGAGAACGGGTTGTTGGTCTCTTCCATCTGTAGAATCTGAAAATGACATTTAGACATAGCACATTTATTATTTAGGCATGTGACTCTGTTACTTTGGTTTGTTAGGCTTTAGAGTGTCTTGCCATTTTTACATGAATACATCAAATTTCACCCAACTATGCTCGGGCCATTATGGAAAATAAAAACCTCCCACAAAGTGCCACTTGTGTGGTAATTAGTTATAAGGAGGGCAGGGTGACCCTCTGCTGGTAGATTTAGCATCAAGTTGTAGTGTTTAAATTGATTTTCAAGTGTCTGCAACAAGCTTCGGGGATGCATCCAAAAACTGAAACATTCTTTCAAAGCTAAAGCAAGGACAACATCCCCCTCCCAAATAGTTCACCCGAATGTCATCTCCATCCAGTGTTGTGGATCCAATCGACCTCAGCCTTTCGTCTGTCCAGTAGACTCTGTCAGAGATGGCGTCCACAGCCACACCACCTGGCCAGCCCAGACTGGAGTTCACCACTGCCATCCTCTCTGACCCATCCATCCCAGCACGCTCTATCTTCACTACATTACCAATCTCTGTCCAGAACATCAGCCTGGTAGAAAATTTAAAGACTCTGAATAAAAGGTTTTATAAGCATTGTAGGATCATTTGGAGAGCGAAATAAAGTTATGCCGACCCTTTTTGTGGGAGCAGTGCCAGAGAGCGAGGCTGATCCAGGTCTTCATCCAGGATGAAGCTGTAGTCCAGTGAATTCACAGTGGTGGTGGCCAGGCTGATGGCAACAATCTGACTGTTCACTCCATCAATCCAGTACAGGTTCCTCCCGAGCCAGTCCACAGCTACAGAATCAGCCCGGACACCTGTGGAAACAAAATGGCGTCACATGTCTTGAGGAGGTAGCCTTATTATGCATGAAAGTGAGTACCTACCCCTCTGCATCAGTACTATTACATGTAGATGTCACTCACCTCAATGCTCCAACCACATCTGTGTTGCACCAACCTTCAATCAGAGTTCCTGTGGTCTTTTGGTCCAGAGAGGACCACCTGATGCCGTCAGTGTCCAGACTGACCCAGAAGACCCTCTGTTCCCTCCAGTCGTAGTCCAGGGAGAGGATGGCCCATGTGGCAGAGGAGGACAACACATCTAGACTGCCACTGCGCAGGCCAAGCAAGAAGAGGTCCGTTTGGACCGACGTCAACAGGTAGGGTTCACCTGAGGGATGAGAAATGAGAATATAGTGGTATAGTCGTTTTTGCCCCCTTATGATAGTTAATAGGTTAAAATATGTATCCAAGTGGATATATTAATTTTACAGTCCAAAAATGTTACTCAACAAAATGTAATATATATAAATCTAATTTTATTAACATTTTTGTAGTGACATTTCTTTTTAGGCAGTGTTACCGTGCAGATACAGGACAAATGTTTATACAAATTTCATAACATTAAAAGGAATGTTCAACATACGCTTATTTGCTTTCAAGCCTGGCTCTGTCCCCAAGTACACAGGACTCAAGTCACTGTGCCGGGCCAAAAAATAGTCCAGCACATAAATTGCAACTCACAACTACAGAACAAGATATAACATGAGAGTTTTAGAAATGCTGGTAAGTTGATTTTTTCATCTTCTGACTGAGCCATGGTAGCCATTTCCCCCTGCTTCCAGTCTTTATGCTATGCAAAGCTAACCATCTCCTGCTTTACCTTCATATTTAAGACAGACATTAGTATTGATCTTCTCATCCAACTCTCAGCAAGAAAGTACGAAAATTGTATTTCCCAAAATCTCAAACTATTCCTTTAAGTGGCAATATTTGTACACGACTTTGTTCTCATAATGCTGTTCTGTGGCTTACTAAAGGATATTGTCTACCAAAGGGCTTTACCAGTGATCTTGCAGTGGTGTCCACCTGCCTCCATTATGTAGCCTTGGTGACAGTCACATAGGTATGAGCCTGGAGTGTTGATGCACAGCTGACTGCACACACCTGGGCTGCGGCCTTCACACTCATCAATATCAGCACAGGTCAGCCCGTCCTCCATGAGCCTGAACCCTGCTGAACAGCGGCAGAGCTACACAGCAAGAGCCAAGAGTTAGTCAGAGGAGCTGCAACATTTACATTACACACTTATCAGAGGGTTACCCATCATATACAGTAGTCATGACACTCAACATACATTTTTACTTGATCAAAAAAATGCTTGTTAATCCAGAATTTCAGAAACGTCACATTGTACTGCTACATCCACAGTTCCATTTCTAATGCATATCCCTTAATTTTAAGCCACTGACTTGCAGGGCAGACTTTGACTTAATTAGTTAACTTCAAGCACACAAAGTTGGAGATACAGGGTCCTCACCACTCCCTGTGGCGTGCTGTAGCAGCTCTGAGAGCAGCGGCTGTGATCTGCCTCTGCACAGTTTATCTGGCAGCTGCCTCCCTCGTCTGAGCCGTCTGCGCAGTTGGTAAAGTCATTACACACCAGGACTGGATCCAGGCACTCCTGGCTGCCACACTGGAACTGATGAGGGAGGCATGTCACCACCCCACCTGGTGTACACACACAATTTTCATATTTAATGCAGGATTTCAGAGATCCAGAGAGATCCATTTTTAAATAAAGGAAAACTGAAAGTTAACATATTAAAGCTCTTAAAGGTTTCATTTTGGTTTGCCCTTTTCTGTTTTCACATGTTGCTGAATGTCAGTTTGCTGAAAGTTTTGTATTCTGAATTTCAGAATGTATCCTGTTCTCAGTCATCTTAAAAGACCCTGTGAAATGGTGTGTCTTTCTCTCTTATGGTCCTTGTTTTAGCCAATATCCATTTGGTTATTGCATTATAACCCTAACCTGTAACACCGGAGATGTTGCAATTACTAGGCTATGATGATGCCCTGATTTCACTTAAAATCAAGCGTTGTTTAATTTCTTTTCACAATTGTTAAACAACTCCACCTCTTTCCATGTTGTATAATGCATTGCTACTCACATTCAGTCTCGTCACTGCCATCGTCACAGTCCTCCATGCCGTCACACCTCCAGGCTGTAGGGATGCACTTGGTCTTGGATTTACACAACCACTGAAAGTCACCACAGTTCAGTGGAACTACAGGACAATCCTAAAGAACCAATAGATTAGTTTACCATTATCCAAACTGGTATTTCACAATTTGACCATCAGAGTACCTGGCTTTAAATCAGTTCATACATCAAGCATTTGCCTAATTGAAGTACTCTTAAGCAACACACAGAAACCCTGCCAGCTCCATGAGTGCTATTCTGACCCTGACCTTTGACCTTCATGTGGCAGAGGGGAATTCTTCAAGATGTTATGTTAGCTGAAAATCAGTTTTTAGTGTCGATTTACAGCCGTTGTTTCAACCCCAATTTCCCCACATACCTTAAATAAAACAGTAAATATGGCCCTATAAATAGGGTCAACCCACAAAACTCAGTTTGATTCATATCTTGGATTGTATTATCTTGCTCCTGAAATCTTAGTGCTGTGTGTCTGCTTCTGCCCATCAAACTTGTGGTGTTGCCTTCAACATCCACCTTCTCATCTGTGCCATCTTTGCAGTCCTGATCTCCGTCACAGATCCACTCCTGCACCAGACACTCCTTGCTCTGGGGGCAGCGGCGTTTGGTGGTGCAGGTCGGTGCGTTGGTGCAGTTCTCCTCATCCGAGCGGTCCCAGCAGTCTGGGTGACCGTCGCAACGCATTGTGGTCGACACACACTGGCCACTGGTACACTTAAACTCAGTGGTACTGCAGCCCTCATCAGCTACAGAAAGGGGGGACAAAGATCACAAAGGTGTCCTAATCAAACAGAGCTGATTAATACAGTGAGCACTTTAATATTCTGGTTTAGTGACACTATACCACAGTTTGCCTCGTCACTGCCGTCCCAACAGTCCCTCTCCCCGTCACAGAGGAAGCTGTTAGGAATGCAGCGGCTCTTGTTATCACATTGGTGAGTGCAGCCCTCCATGTGCTTGGCACAACCCAGTTCATCCGAGCGGTCCTGACACTGAGGTACACCATCACACACCTGGCTCTGCCCTATGCACTTCTTTCCATGGGCGCACTGGAACTGGTCTGAGGAAGACACATGGCATGATCAGGACTGCTGGCAGGACTGGGCTTATAACTGGGCTTCAAATTGTGTAGCATGTCCTCCATAAATGATCCTCTATACAGTACTCTGTTATACAAAATGCCATTTGTTTATGTTCACTACCCATGAATGATTTGCACAATTATGTACTTCTTTGTAGTGACAATATAATCCAATGTCAGTTCAGATCTATGCGTTTCGACTACATTCAGGTCAATCCCTCACTTAATGTCACCAACATCACTGAAGCAACATCCTGTACATTTAATGTTGGAAGAAAGGTATTTGACTTATAATGGATGCTACCCATAGAGGGCAATAAAGTCATATTCTTAACCCATGTACAGGAGAACACACACACGTCACCAGATTACCGGTTTCACATGTCGATGAGCATTCTTCCTCATCTGAGCCATCTCTGCAGTCTGCTTCTCCATCACAGACATGGTTGTAGATGACACACTCTGTGTTGTCCTTGCAGGGGATAGAGCCCAAATGACACTTGATGGTGGTCGATGGAGCAGGCACAGAGGTTGCACTGGTCCCTTCCAACTTTAAAGACCAGCCTTCCTCTTGGTGCTCTGATGCAGATGCCAAATATAAAATGGAAAAACAATATGATTCAAGACTGCAAGTATGAAATATGGATGTGATTATCTCCTAAGAGATCCATGTTCTCAAATCATTTCAACGTACCACAGTTGACCTCGTCTGTGCCGTCCCAACAGTCCCTCTCCCCGTCACAGAGGAAGCTGTTAGGAATGCAGCGGCTCTTGTTATCACATTGGTGAGTGCAGCCCTCCATGTGCTTGGCACAACCCAGTTCATCAGAACGGTCCTGACACTGAGGTGTGCCATCACACACCTGGTCCTTGTCTATACACTTCTTCCCATGGGCACACTGGAATTGACCTGTTAGTATGCAAGCATTCTACATTATAACAAGCCATTTATGCTTGCATTTAATCACTTGTGTTTGATTGGATGCCAAGTAGAATATTGAAACTGTGGCAGTGACTTGATACACTTTATTAGGTACACCTAGCTTAAACTGATGCAGTCTAATACAAGTTATACAATAAATCCTCCCTTCATGAAGGTTATAATGTTCAGTTGTGATGAAAGGATGTCGTTTATGGTTCTGTTGAACTGTTGCATTACACAGAGAGGTGTTTCTGTTATTTAGCTTAGCCTCAATGATGTAAACGGGGTGGGCAAAATAATACAAACACTTGTCCGTCTAACAATACAATTCAACACCACCACAAACTGCATCCTCCAAATTAAACATTCCTTTATGTCCATTACATTTCTACCACAACCACACACTTGAAGCAACACCTTTCCAACACTTTCCAAAACTGACTGCATTAGTTTTAGCTTGGTGTACCTTATAAACTGACAACCGAGTGCATTTTGCCCCATTTAATCTGTCAGAAACAGGGATTTATAAATAAATTTAAGGAGATTGTGCTGCATTGCATTTGATTCTACTGGCAGTAGTGTGAACCAGATTTTGGTAAAAAAAAAAAAAAGTTGTGTTGTCATGTGAAGAATCATAAAATGCATTTGATTTACTGTGCCAAATAAAATAATTTGACTTCCAAACTGTTTTCATTGATAGTCATAACAATTATTCGACCACAGAACTGCCCAATGTGAACACTATCCAAACACTATCCATCTGACCGAGTAGGTCAAAATAAACCTCAGAAAGTAATGACAAGTAGTATTTGACTTCACCATGCATTATCTGTGGATACCCTCCAATACCTTCATCGCATCCTGATGCACAGTCCTTTTCATCTGAACCATCCCTGCAGTCAGGCTCTCCATCACACACATGCCTGTAAGAGATGCACTCTGAGCCATCCTTGCACAGTTTAGAGCCCAGGGCACACTTTAAAGGGCCGCTTCCAGCTGGAACAACTGTTTGGACCAAGTGAGCAGAAAAGGACAAAATGTCATTGGTAAAGTAAAAATTATAGCTGATAATGCATCCCTCATTCTGTGTTTGAACTGAGAAACATAACTTTGAATGAATTATAATACATAAAGTCTAATCAGGATATTATTGTAGATGGTGTAAAAGCAGTTTTGGTACACCTGGCTCACCTTGCAAGTGCCCTGACAACTGTAATAAGACTGCACAAAGAAACAAACGTCCACCCATCACCACAGTTAAATTAAATCAGCCCAAAAGGTGCCAAGTGCTAAAGTGTAGCATTTTATAACGATGCCAGGTGAAGCCAATCCAACCTAACTGAACACCTGAGTGAGGGGAGGAGCTACTGCTTCTCACCATATATATTATCATGAGCAGTTGTACTTGTTATGCCATACAGAAACGGGAGTAAAAACATTAAAACTCAGTCTGGACCCCCTCAAATAAGAAATAGCTATAACTGATTGTGTCATTTAAAAAAAAAAAAATTTTGTGCTTTTAATCTACTGTTGTATTTTGTTGAAACTGTAACTAATTAGTTAATGCCCTGTGAAAATGCTGAATAATAAAAGCTTTTGCCTCCAAACCTCTCTGAATGACAGATATAAACCCATGCTGTCAAATGAACAATAAGTACGATCAAAGACATCAACCACTATTCAGATTGTGTCTTCTTACAATCCTCCAATCAGTTTTTGAATAGGAGGGATTAAGAGCTGGTACGTAGCCATCATGTTTGTTTTGTTGTTCCGGTCTAGCTAACCTACCAAACTAGCTCCAGTAGCACTGGTAGCAACTTGAGAAGAGCCCACAAGCCTTGTCAAAATTAGCAGCAGCACAATACAGTTCAGGCATTTTTATGTCAACAAGGCGTTTAGAGGGCTGTGCACATCTTTTCCTCATAAAGCGGAGCTTTGGACTTTAAAACTGGGGTAACTATTGAGATGCTTTTCGCTGTTTTGTCGACTTTGAAGCCTGTTGTGATGTGTGAGAGATGTGGGTCCGTTAGCCAGCGGGAGCCAGGGCTCAGTTTGGAGGAGTTCGTCCAAGATGCTAACTCATTTTGGTGCTGTGTCTACATTTTAGTGAAAGCCACAAACGTTCAGCAGCTACGTTGAAATAAAACACCACAACGTCTAAATTCATAAAATGACATTGTGTTATTAGATTAATGTAGCCTGGTTTTATTTGACAAGCTGGCGTTAGGCAGCAAAGTAGCGCGACTTGACTGCTGCGCACAGGAGGTTTTTTTCGTGGATCACAACAAAAGGATTTCTGATAACAAGCTGGCAGCTAGCTAGCTTAGTTGAGCTAACGTTAGCCGACCTAGCTAGATGAGGACTTCTCCATGAATTGCCTCCGATCTGCTTAGTTACGTCAACTACAGTTATTCGCTTTTCGTTTTTAGCAAAGACTATTTCGGCGTTTTGCCGTTGCACACCCGGTAAGCTAACGCTAGTGAACTTGTTGTTGTGATTTGAGTCAAGCAGGCCCCCCACCAGGTAGCTAGCAGCCGGCCTTCCCAAGCCACTCGGTGTTAGCACTGGGGGGGGGGGCTGTCACAAAATACTGTCCTTGTTCACATCCATTTGATAGCGTTCAGTGTGTTATTTAATGTTCATCTGAAGCTGGTCGTGATTACTGCTGTGCACGGAATGAGACAGTATGAGGCCCGTCCCGTGTGTTAACTTTATAAGTTTGCAAGCTAGCTAGCTTGCATGTCGAGCAGGGTTTGTGTCAAGCTAACGTCAAGTGGACATCTCTGCTTGTTCAACTCACTGAATGCTTAACTTCACACAAGATGCAGTTATGTAACGTTAGCAATGCTGCTGCCAAAACAGCCCTGCTGTTTTTATTCACTATTCGAAGTTTCATTGAGTAATACGTGCCTTTTATTGTGTTGATGAGACTAGATGGTTACTTTTCTGTACCATATTTTGTTTGTAATGATGTACTTTGTGTGTGACTTTCTCCCAAGGTATCCATCTCTTTTGAGTATACCCTGCTAGCACTGGCTTCCATCCTGTGACTCACTGGTCACTAGAGGGGCCCCCATCAGAGCAAGGGCCCAAACTGTAGCTCTAGGTCCCCTCTGTCTGTGTGTGAGAGAGAGCTTGTGTTGAGTCTTCTGGAGACTCCCGGCTTGTCCAGCTAAGATGTCTTCCATCTTGCCGTTCACCCCTCCTGTGGTGAAGAGGCTGTTGGGTTGGAAGAAGTCGACCAGCGGCCCGGGTGGAGCAGGCGGTGGAGAGCAGAATGGGCAAGAGGAGAAATGGTGCGAGAAGGCTGTGAAGAGCTTAGTGAAGAAGCTAAAGAAGACAGGCCAGCTCGATGAGCTGGAGAAAGCTATCACCACACAGAACTGCAACACCAAGTGTGTCACCATCCCCAGGTACACTGCCCCAACGCTTGATTACTGTTCAAACTAGGGTCAGAGAAAAAGCTGTTGCTGTTACACATGTTTCTGCAAGTGTGCTTAGTTGAGACCTCATATAAAACCTTGAGCTGTTAGCAGATGCTGATCTTGCACATGTCTTTTCTTAATTCTGTTTTTGTAATTTCCTGCGATCATTACCGAACATGTAAAACTGTTGGAAATGTGTAAAGGTTTGTTTAGGGATGCAAAATAGTAGAACATAAATTGCTTATTAAAGATGAGCTGAACATTTATGAAATCACTGTTTGTTTACAACTGTACTTACAGTTAAATAATTTCTTTTGGTCTCATGGGGAGAGAGACATTAAAAGGGTGAGAGAAGATGTTATCAGCCAGCCAGCCTTGGTGGCCCAGACTCACGTTCAGCAGGAACACTGTGTTAACAGATTCATTCCTCACTGATGTGCGGCCAAGTACCACATCAGATGTTTGTATGTCTATAGATAGCAGGCTGGTTGTTATTGCCTGGGAATTGTTCTAGGCCGCCACTATGTTATGTTTGTAGAGATGCAGTGGCTGGCTCGATGTGAATGAAATTATTCCTTGTAGAGGACTGGACTAGTAGAGGATGTCTACATGAGAGAGAGAGGGTGGGTTACAAACCCAAAATAATGCCAGACTGGGGCATTGCCACCAGCCATACTTATGTTGGGACATTTTGATTGTGATTGGGGAGCTTGTCTACCCTGCTTGCCACTTTGACAAGTACCCATTCAGCATTTGGATTGATTCTAAACACCTAGTTTCCTGCAGTAAAAATAGCTGTTGAATTTTAGCATCTACAAGCTGCTATGGCTGGTGGACAAAAGTTGGTTTCCTGCCCTGTCATGAACCAGACAATTGCGATTTTGAATGGTAGTTGAGATCCCACTAAAGTAGTTCAGTCTAGTACATGTTGTTGTGTCTTTTGTAGCATTTAACATGTAGAATTTGTTATTGTCCTGTTATTCAGAAGCAACTACTCTCATTTGTCCTCATTCCAAGTTTTTAAGTTCTTAGTTTTTACCATTTTCTTGTGAATGTTTTGAGAATGTCTGAAAATGGATTTTTTTTTCCCCCAAGGTTGCCTCCTCCATTACCCCCCCCCGTACCACTGTGTGTCTTCAGTGTTTGTTTGAATGTCTCCAGATAAGTTCGGAGTTATTTTCAGTGTTTGATACAATGCCGCCACACTGTTGAAGAATGCTCTTTGTCTCACTCATTGTGTATGTTAGCAGATTCCATGTTGTCTTTTTTTCCTTAATTCTGTCAAAAAAAGGCTTCTCTTATTTGAAGGTCCCATCTTTCATTTCCACAGCTGAAAATGAATTTGATGTCTTTATTTTGCCATAAGACTCTAATAAAAGAGGCCATTTTTTACATTACCCATACTGATATTTCTGAATGAGCCATGTCCCATGTTTATCATTTGTTTTTTGTTTTTGTTTTGTTGTTTTCTCTGTGCACAGCAATTGCTCTGAAATATGGGGACTGAGTACACCAAATACGATAGAACAGTGGGATACATCAGGCCTATACAGCTATCCTGACCAAACCAGGTGACTATCCTCAACTATTGTATGGTGTTGCATACAACTTTGATGTGGGAGAGTTGTCATTTCAATGTTGGAGGTGACGGACTTTGAGAACCTCTTTGTTTCTCGTCACCACTCAAATCAATCCATCTCCATTTCCCTCCCCTACCTGGCCATATTATATGTCACCCCCTCACCCCTGTGTATCTTCTACCCATCTCACCACCATCTCCTGTTTGCTGTTTAATCAGATCACTGGATGGCCGTCTGCAGGTCTCCCACAGGAAGGGGCTTCCCCATGTTATCTACTGCCGCTTGTGGCGATGGCCGGACCTTCACAGCCACCACGAGCTGCGTGCCATTGAAGCCTGTGAGTATGCCTTCCACCTAAAGAAGGATGAGGTCTGCATCAACCCCTACCACTACCAGAGGGTGGAGACCCCAGGTGAGATGAGTCTGATTTGTTACCTAAAACATGCACATCTTTGATGCAACAATCATGTAGTAGACAATGAAATACATTGTTTAAATCAGCTGAAGACTTGAAAAGCTCAACTGAACTCTAAGCAGCAACATTTTAAAGACATTTGCCATGTGCTTGTGTAGAACTTTGTTTAACTTCCCAGTAACTGAAGTGTTAGTCTGATACTAATGGGGACAATTTTTACTTTTTTATTTGATGAAACGTCCTCCTTTTTTCTTTACTTTAAAGGAATAATTCGACATTTGGGAAATACACTCATTTGCTTTCTTGCTGAGAGTTACATGAGAAGATCAATAGCATTCTCATGTCTGTAGGCTAAAAATGAAGTTACAGCCAGTGGATGCTTAGTTAGCTTAGCATAAAGACTGGAAACAGGGGAAACAGCTAGCCTGGTTCTGTCCAACGGTAACAAAATAGGCCTACTGGCCCCTTTAAACACTCACCATTCCCCCCATGTGCAGTCTTTATGCTAAGCTTGATGGCTGTAGTCTTACAGTGTTTTAACAAACAGATATGAGAGCGGTGTCAATCTTCACACCAAACTCTCAAGAAAACAAATAAGTTCTCCCAAAATGTCAAACTATTCCTTTAAGGGGTTTCCGAGGTGGACAATGTTAAACTCTGCAGTGAAACCTGCCCTAACGAGCCATTATCAGTTTAAGATTTCAGTTTAAGTTTCACTGGGGAGATCTAGTGTTTCATCATTGTCTTATTGCTGTTGCAAAGTATTTTCCCACAATAACGAAACTTTTTTGCATTAAAAGCAAATAAGTTGATAGCAGTCTAACTCATCCCTTCTGTCACTTTTCCCCAACGCTGTAGTGCTGCCTCCTGTTCTTGTGCCAAGACACTCAGATATCCTGCCAGAGCTGCCACCTCTGGATGACTACACTCATTCCATACCTGAGAACACAAACTTTCCTGCAGGAATCGAACCTCCAAACAACTATATACCAGGTGAGTTTATCTGACTAATTCGCTGAAGGCTTACTGAAATCTGAAAGTAAAGAAACTGTTATTCTAGGTTTCTGTTTCCCCTTTATTACATGGTATCTAGTTTGTATATGCAAAGTTGTTGGTTTTTTTTCTCACACTGATGTTGGTTTAATCAAAGAGGAACTTGCGGCTGTCTATATCTATATATAAAATGTGATGTGTGTGAGATTAGTAAAAATATGTTTCCTTGATTTCAGTAGGTTAAACCGCCATATTTAAATTATGATAATGTCACAGCTCATTTTTGCATCCCTGCATCATTCCAACAGAAACGCCTCCACCGGGCTACATCAGTGAGGATGGGGAGGCCAGCGATCAACAGATGAATCAAAGTATGGACACAGGTACCCTAGACTAGCAACTCCTTCTCTTTTCCTTGTGAGTCTGCCTCACCTCCCCAGCCAAGTCAAAGTCAAATCAAATGTTTTCGTGGAGTAAAGTTAGTACTAGTTGCTAGTAGTTCCTTTAGAGAGGGAGGCCTTGTAATAAAGTAGAATCACTGTAAAGCTTAATCCTTAACAGCCTCCTTTGCTGCAACAAACGTGTTTTATGTTTTATCAAGTTTGGAATGATGAACTGCAGATATTGATTTTGACCTGGTGTTCATATTAGTTATATTTTGATTTTTCCCAGTGCATTAGTAATAATCAGGACCTGATCTACCCTACATTAGAAGCCAATCTTGGATCAAAGATTGATGACAAGTTTAGTTTGAGAACGTTGCCTAGAGAGGTTGCAGCTCTGTGAATTATATTAGGGCAAATGGATGTTGGACTCTTGAGTTTCTCTAGGAACTTTAAATTTAGGAAGGATGGCACATCCTTTGTCTCCAGTTCATGGAGTACACTTACATACAGGATGTACCCGTCTGTAACACTCCTGGCCGGCTCCAAATTCTCAGCCTCCAGATTGTGTTGTTCATGATAACCGTAGCAGCAGCAAGCTACTTTTGTTTTATAGATCACCCATTTTGTTCTTTGTGCAATCAAGTAAATTATAGTTCAAACTGTGTCATCTCAACAAACCACCAACAAGCAAGATGTAGAGATGAGGCTTTTGTTATGGTAACAGTAAACAGCATCTCTTCATCACGCTAATGCAGACAGATCAGTTAGTGGCATTCCTTTGCAAGGCAGCCAGTTTCATTATAAGTCTTTGATCTGATCCACCTGTTCCCCATGTTATGGTCTCCTGTGAACCCATTCATATCGATGACTTCCTGTTTTGTCAGGTTCTCCAGCAGAGCTTTCCCCCAGCACTCTGTCTCCTGTCAATCACAGCATGGGTAAGATGCAAATCCTTCCTATCTGAAAAAATATGAAGACTAAAACAATACAGAACTAACAAGCACTGAGTTAGATTAGGATTATATACACAGACGTGCAGTGCCTGTGTCTTTTCATCAGTGTATGAACAGTGTTGTGTCAAGGAGACTACTGGGACAAACTATACTGACCTCTGATCCTCTACTGTAGACCTGCAGCCGGTGACTTACTCAGAGCCAGCCTTCTGGTGCTCTATAGCCTACTACGAGCTGAACCAGCGAGTGGGCGAGACGTTCCACGCCTCACAGCCCTCGTTGACAGTGGACGGATTCACAGATCCATCAAACTCTGAGCGTTTCTGCCTGGGCCTGCTTTCTAATGTCAACAGGAACGCCACTGTGGAGATGACCCGGAGGCACATAGGTATGGCACAGCTTTAGGTAGCTTGACATTAATCAATGACCTGTAGATGAGCTGTTAGCCTCTTAACGTTTAAAGTATGGTCTAGTCTTGCACATGAACACATGATGGTCAAGTCAAATTTCGTGTTTATTGTACAAAAAGGTTCTGTCTGTCTGTGTTTACAGGAAGAGGAGTTAGACTCTACTACATTGGAGGGGAGGTATTTGCTGAGTGCCTGAGTGATAGCGCCATCTTTGTCCAGAGTCCAAACTGCAACCAGCGGTATGGCTGGCATCCAGCAACAGTGTGTAAAATTCCTCCAGGTAAGATGCTGAAGGTGGCACTCATGTAGTGTAGTGTTTATAGACTGGATAGCTTCTGGGCGTGAATATGTGGAGCTCTTTCCATGTAAATGAAGATGATGCTAAAGAAGACCATACATACCCTGCAGACCCACCATGCTGTACCCTGAATGAAGGTTTTTGAAGCGTATACGCCACCAAACACAGTATTTTTAACATAAAAATCCACATCGTGTGGGCTTGAAAGTTGTCTCTGAAAAGTTTGTAGTTTACTCCTTTTGTGGTGGATGTCGGCTGTAGTCAGCTTGGATTCATATCAGTTGCAAAGGATCCCCAATGGGGACCCAGAGTCGCAGCAAAAAACTTTTATCAAACGTATCACAGTGTCCATAGAAACCTCTCCAACCAATTCTGCTGTATAATCCATTTCTCACCACTGATCAGTGCTCCGTCAGTCAGCCTAACTGTTATCACCTGCCTGGAAAACTCATTTACTGTGTCTGATTTAAAAATAAAAAATAAAAATAAAAAATAAAAAAAAAGACATGCTGTAAAGTTTTGCTTAAAGGTGAAAAGGAAATAAAAACCATGCTAAATGAGTGGAATCACTGACTGGCTTGGGTGAACAGCTAGTCACAGCTGACGTTCTCACCTACTAGTTCTGATTCTGATGCCACCAATTTAGGCCAACTAGAGCCACAAACACACAATGACAGACCACTGCCAACCAAAGGCTAAATGTGGGCTTGGTATGTCAAGGCCCTAATATTTATTTATTTTTTATCACTGGGAAAACCCTCATTAACTGTTTACCTCTCTGTTCCTTTTAAGGTTGTAATCTAAAAATCTTCAACAACCAGGAGTTTGCAGCCCTGCTGGCTCAGTCAGTCAACCAGGGCTTTGAGGCGGTCTACCAGCTCACCAGGATGTGCACCATCCGCATGAGCTTTGTCAAAGGCTGGGGAGCCGAGTACAGGTGAGCACTGCAATACAATTTGAACAGCTTAATTCAAACATGCTACACATCTATTCGAGTTTGAATGCTTTTAGTTAAGGAAGTGATTCTGACTGATGCCTCACAAACTGAACTTAAACAAACTTGGTTGTACATTATGGTCTTGGTTTTCGAGAGTGGGAGTCATCATTGCAGATTTATTTTCACATACATTTCAAGTAGAGGCCTACAAACCACAACATCCACTTCCTGGCAGCAGTGATGCATGCTGTACATAATAAAGCACAGCATGAAGCATCATAAGTCACGTGTTGTAAGGAGTGAAAAAGCTGCGTCAGCACAAGACATTAAAAGTCAGCGTCTTTGTTTTGCAGGCGGCAGACTGTCACAAGCACTCCTTGCTGGATCGAGCTGCATTTGAACGGTCCCCTGCAGTGGCTGGACAAGGTTCTGACACAGATGGGTTCCCCGTCTGCACGCTGCTCCAGTATGTCCTAAACGGCTAAGGAAACGCCCCCGCCCCCCAAAAAAAATAAAAACGCAGCCCATTACATGATCATTAAATTCTAAACTTGTGAGTCCTTTCATGAAAAAAAAGGAAACTCCACAGAATGAATTTTCTGTACCATTCTTCATAGTATTTGTGGCCCAGTTCCACATCCCTCTTTTAACTTTACACACACACAAGAACACACACCTACACTGTCGCACTCACACACACATATACACATGCAGACTTTTCAGTAAAAAATTTGGCACTTTGTTACCCATCTATGTCATGCACCTTGTTAAATTGCTTTTCCCCAAATCCTTAATATTAGATCTATTTGTGGTACAAATAAAATGTATATTGGTTTTTAGTCCAGGAAGTAGGGGAAATACCAAAAATATCTGTGAATAGTTTCTCAGTATTGAAGATTGCTTGTATGAGTAACACGAGCTTGAATGCTAAAATGATTTCTGTTCCAGCCCACCCCAACCATTGTTCTGAACCGAAGTTTACTTTTCTCTGGGAAACTTGGCCCCATCTTTTGTCAGGGGGAGGTGGCTTGGTGAAGAAACGATGGCCTTGGTGGCCGTTGTCCTCTGAAGGAAACGCCACAATGTGTTTATGAAATTTGATTGAATTGACTTTGCCAGAATGGCCCTTTTTGTAACTCTCGACGTGTGTCGTTATAAGACATGCTTCTTAATGGACAAATAGGAATGTTAGTTAAAAAAAGATCATTCAAAACCCCCAAACAAACTGCAAGCTGGATCTGGCTGCAGTTTATTTCTTTGTCATTATATGGCACTCTACGTGTCCTTGGTTTAGTTGATGTACATCCCCACTGAACAGCCTGGTATGAAAGCTAATGAGATATTGGCCAGGCTTTGCAAGGTGCACTGGGCAGGGACCAGAGGATATCAGCTGTTATCAAAAGCTTTTTTTTTTCTCTCTCTTTTTGACACGACACTGGGAGTCCTGGGGCTCTCCAAGGTGAAGCATTAAACGTCTCACCAGGAGAAATTGAAGGTATCAATGAATTAATTCTGTTTTTAGCCTATATCCCCATTGTTTTGCTACTTTTTTGTATTCTCATGTATTTTTATATATAAATATACTTAAAATTTTCTGTCGTTCACTTTTTATTAAAGTAATATTTTCAAGACCACAGCTGTTTTTAAAGTGACATGGAGGGCATGGATCATTCCTTCGTTTTACCCAAAAGGTTCTGTTTTAATTCATTTCCAATTGCAGCTCTTTGTCTTGGTAAAGGAAAAAAAATCCACTGCCCCACATGATGTGTAGCCTGTTTCTATCCTTTGTTTTTCCAAAGAAATCTGGTGCATTTAAAGTACACAAAACAACAGATTTGCCTGAAACCCAAAATCTACTTTCCTGTGATGGTTTTAATGATTCCAGAGGCATGTAAAACTTTGTAATGGCCATTCATTCATTCATTCATCTCCTCACTTTTTTTAAAAAACACACGCGACCTCTTGTAGCCTTTTGGCGCTTAGTCAAGCAGGTTAAGGTCAACCAGATATAATTGGATTTTGAAATGTTACAGAAACATGGGAGGAGAGCTGTTTTCTCCCATAAGAAAAGAAGAGCGAATGTGCCTGCACACTGGGACATTCTGTGTTTATGTGTGTATTGTATTTGTTCTGTCTATAAAATACAGTATGTACAACAAGACTTATTAGCTTAAACTCTGCCATTATTGTCATTATGTGGCTGTTGCAAGTTTAACACGTTTTCCTCCTCCCTTCTATTTGATGTAAATGTGTTTACCTTATGGCACTAGTGATTGTACTTTAAGTGCACCTAGTGGAGTTTGGATTTGGGGAACTGAACCATGTGTTAGGGTCCAGTGTTGCATTGTTTTTATCTTTGGCCTACAACATATGAATGTGAAAAAATACATTACAAAAACTGATGTGGACCAGACGTACATATACATAACGGTAGTACAGTATGTGTGTATTTAACAGTAATCTTTTTGCAAAGCAGTCAGTACAGTAGATGTCGCAGTTGTTTTACCAGTAGAGGGCGGTATTGATAGAGCAGTTCTATTTTTTTTTTTTTTTTTTTTTTCTGACCATAAGCTTCTCAGGCGTGTGGCATATTATGCAGACTTCATAAAACACTAATAAAGATTTTTATTCTCATGATTCTGTTTGTTGTGTGTGTTTCTGGATATTAGGAATATTTGTCACTGAAAACATAATTGAGGACTGGTAGGTAGACATGCATTTAGTCTACAAGACATGAGTAATTTCTCATGTATTAATATTATTTCACAGGTGAACACAGGATGCTCCTGTTGCACAAGTTTATCTTGGTTTAACATATCAGACCTTGCACCATAACCCTCTTTATAAAGTGTTTTAATGTTTGCTACTACTGTACTAATATCTGACTTTCTACACTTTTTAAGCACTGGAGGATAGTAACTAAGTACATTTACTCAAGTACTGTTTCTGAATGTTTTTATTGTATTTACTTCATAGTTCTTAACTACATTTCAGAGGCAAACATTTTACTTTTTACTCCAGTACATTTATCTGACAGCTACAGTTTGCAGATTCAGATTTTATGTACCAAATATGATGCATTTCTTACACATTAAACTACTCAACATTGAAAAACTTGCACTGAATGGCATCAATAATGATAATCTGCATACTTACTGTATATTTTGCAGGTTATGCTTATTGATTTACTTGATACTTTCATATCATTTTAAACTGTACAGTCTGATATACTGTCTTCAGTACAAATTTGAAGTACTTGTACTATTTACCTTTCAGATTAAGATTTTACATGCAAAACGTGATCAGTTATAGATTAAATGATCCAGAAGCATATAAAGCAGATAGAATTTGCTCCACCTTAACCAACTACAACATTACATTACTGTTCATCAATACATCAATAATGCATCAATAATAATGGTCCAATAATACAATAACACTGACAGGGCCCATTCTGCCTAATGAATGCTTTTACTTTTGATACCTTAAGTACATTTTCTGATAATACTTCTGTACTCGTACTTAAGTAAAATTGTCAAAACTATACTTTGACTTGTAATACGGTATTTTTATAGGGTGGTAATTCTACTTTTACTTAATTTAATAATCTGAATACTTCCTCCATCAGTGCTACTGTTCATAAGGTAACAGCACATTGCACAAGATAACTTTACTTCTGCTGTGTGTCAATTATGCCCAACAAGCGGTCTCGCTGTCTAGCTGTCACAGGTTTGTCCTTCCTCAGCCACCGTAGGCTACGTCAGAAGTAAATACCGTGAGCTAGCCTACAGCTAGCTACTTGTTAAGACAACATGGCTTTTACTTTGTACTCTCTCATTCAAGCAGCAATCCTGTGCGTCAATGCTGTCGCTGTATTGCATGAAGAAAGATTTCTGAGTAAAAGTAAGTGGCTGTAGTTAGTTCAAAATATGTTAGCTAAAGGCTAATGCTAACTAGCTAGTTGTAAGAACAAAAACTTTTAGGATTTATCGGTGACGACCAGCTTCTAATGAACGGCTGTAATTGTGTGGCAGAGAGGTTGTTCACCCTTTAAATCTAATGAATATTAGTTACAATTTCCTACTTTTGAAAGCCACAAAACATTATTAACAAACAATGTACAGCAATCAGGCATTACAGACTTAACAGAAGGTGGGGAACTAAAATACTGGTATAACAGCAAATATAACAAGCGTTTCTAAAATGTGTTTTTATGTAAAAAACAAAAACTACTTGGTCAAAGCACGTTTTATTCTTCTCCTAATAATGAACCTACATGTCTACACCTGCAGTTGGCTGGGGAGTGGACCAAAGTGTCGGAGGTTTCGGTGATGAACCAGGCATCAAAGTGCAGCTAATGAACCTCATCCGCTCTGTGAGGACGGTGATGAGAGGTGGACACACACACACACACACACACACACACACCTGCACACACCTGCGCACACACACACACACACACACTTAGACACACACATTATTAATTTTAATACAATTTTAAAAAGATATTTAATATTATTACACACATTAATTGTATTACACTTATTACACATCTATATTACATACACACTCTTAATTTACATATTACACATACTCTTATATTTATTACACATACATACTCTGTTACACTCTATATTATTAATTTTATATTATTATTATATATTATTAATTTAAGACATTATTATTATATTAATTTTATGACACATTATTATTACATTTAATTCTATTACATTTTGAGACAGATATTATTAATTTTACACACATATTAATACACATACATTATTACACATTTGTATTATTACTCCACATTCTATTACATAATGACACACACACACACACCTGCACACACACACCTACACGCACACACACACGCACACCTACACACACACACCTACACATACACACACACCTGCACACACCTACACACACACACACACACCTACACACACACACACACACACCTACCTACACACACACACACACACCTACACACACACACCTACACACACCTACACACACACCTACACCTACACACACCTACACACACACCTACACACACACACCTACACCTACACCCCCCCCGGCTCTGATCATGTTGTCTCCTGGCTCTCTTGCTCCGCAGTGCCGTTGATCGCAGTGAATTCGGTCTGCATTGTGCTGCTGCTTCTGTTTGGGTGAAGAGGAGGGAGTGAAGATGTGTGCCTCAGGAACCCTTCTGCACAAACATTTTGTCTCTGTGAAACAGCCTCAATATGAATGTTGTCATATTTGTAAAGGCCTGTGTTAAACAGCACAGTAATTCAGATTGCAGCTATATTTAGAATGGTTCACCTCCCTCTTCTTTTGAAGAGTTCAATGAAATGCTGAAGAGTGAACACTTCGTTTGCTTTTGATTAAAATGCTGTAATTAAAAACATGTTTTTACACTTTTCGGAAGAAACAAATATAACTGTCACAGAGAAGCCGCCTGTGAAATGTTTGTGATATATACACTGGGAACATGTAAACGAACGCTTGAATACGTGCTGTGGTTATTAAAATGCTCGAAAAATAGGAGTTTTTGACACTCATGCGTTTCATTTCCTGAAATAGTAGTCGACGGTGTGTTGTTTGTCCCAGCTCGCTCGCCGTAGCTACTCGCAACAAGCGACGCACTGTTCACTATGTCCCGACTTCCGAAGTGAGTTAATGGTGACACGGAGGATCACTAATGCCGTGTTCCGTTGTGACTATTTGTTTTGAGCAGGAATGGGGTATGCGCGGAGTTGCATTGTTGCCTCGCTCACTGCATGTCCCGTGTATTTAGTTTACGTTTACATTTACTGTTCTCATGAGCTGTTGAAAACAAACGTACTCAACAACGACAGACTTCCAAGTTTCGTGTATCTTTACATCAAATATTTGGTCAAAGTTCTGACTCAGAGGACGGGCTGCTTGTACACAGCAAGTGCAAAGAAGCGTGAGCTCGTTTACACGGTCCTCAACTGCAGGTAAGCACGGTCCACTTCATTTAAACTGTGAAGGAGTTGACTGCTGGTCATCCACATGGTGAGTCGGTGTATTTTGTCTTTCCGAGGCTGGAGACTGTCCTGTTGAGGAGGTTCTGCGCTGCTGCAGGTTATGGTTGGGATTATCCAGACACCGAGTACAGAGACATGCCACTGTGCTTCCCAGAGCTTCTCTGTCGCAGACTGCTGCTTGTGGTGCTAAGTGATGAAAACTTCAGGCTCAGCCCAGCGGGTAAGACGCATGACATCAGCGTGTCTCTTTAAACAGATGTCTTTGCAGATGTCTCACACACCCAGTACAAACACGTTGAGTACATTAGGCCTATATTTAATAATAATAATAATACATTTTATTTATCAAGCGCTTTTACAAGTGCTCAAAGACGCAGTACAAGATAAAATAGATGTCAGTATAAAGTCAAGCTCTAAAAACTACATTAAGCACTAAGACACAACATATAATCAGGCTCTAGACACAACACGATCACACATGAAAAGCCAGTTTAAAAAGGTGAGTTTTTAACAGGGATTTGAAGGTGGGGAGATCAGTGCAGTCTCTGATGGGTTTGGGGAGTGAGTTCCAGAGGGAGGAAAAGGCTCTGTCCCCCCAGGTTCGGTGCTTGGTCCGCGCAGGCAAGGAGAGGAGGTTGCGGGAAGGGGTGTGGTGGTGGAGCAGGTCTGTGAGGTAGGAGGGGGCCTGGTTATTAAGAGCTTTGTGTGTGAGGAGGAGGATTTTGAATTGAATGCGGTATTTAGTTCATTCCCACTGCTCAGAGTCTCATGTTTTATTGGTGTGCTGAGCAGTGGTGTACTGTAATGAAGTAATAATACTTCGTTACAGTACTTAAGTATTTTTTGGAAGTATCAGTACTTTACTTGAGTTTTTATATTTCTGTCAACTTTCACTTTTACTCCACTACATTTTCTAAAGAAAATGTGTACTTTTACTCCGATGCATTTCCCGTAAGCATCTTCGTTACTACAACATAAAATCGGAAGAAATTTCGTAGCCTGTTCCGTGTTTACTCAAGTGTGGCTTTCAGGTACTTTATACACCACTGGTGCTTAGAATAAAATGTTAGAAAATGGTGGTGATATATGAGTTTGAATTACTTTTGCAGGTCTGGTTCGTGTGCATCAGAGTTTGAAAACCCTTCAGCCAGTTGATGAACTGAAGAAGGGTCCGTTCATGCTGCAGGTTCAAGTCCTGGAGTACCGGCAAATTGATGCAGGAGTGGAGGTGGACATCCGTCTGTCTGCCACCTCTCGCTCCGGATGCCCAGTGTGGGAGAGCATCCTGACACTTCTCTCCAAAAACAAGCTCCACAAAGCTGGCAGATGCTCACCCAAGAATGAAAACGAGAGTGAGCAGTGTTATGGTGATTTCTGCTAAGAATGCAAACCAGGAACATAAATTAATATCTTCCTCTTACCTTGACCTAATCACCATAATATACATGGGTGCAGACTCATATTCTTTCTGGTTATGTTTCCCTGTTCTGACAGACCAACCAGATGAGCCTGTGCCAGAAAATGTGAAGCAGGTAGAGCTCAGAGTTCCCGGGACTTCCGGCCTGCAGTGTGTATGGTCCTTTTCTGACTACTCCCCCTACCGGCTCCTCTCTCTACCGGCCAGGCTCTTTGGGTCCAGATCGCAGAACCCAAGTCTCTGGATGCTGTCTGTCTGCTTGGCTGAAATAGAAAAGCACAAAGGTATTTAGATTTAGCATTGGCAAGTAAAATTCTCTGCTGTGAAAAAGGTCTATAGTCATATATTTATTGTGTGGAGTGTTTTCTTCAGTGGTGGTCAGACCTTCTCATTGCTCTGTTGTGTCATCAGGGGTTGGAGTCATCACAGCTCCTATCAACGTCGCAGCCCAGTTTAAGGAGCCTCTGTTGGTACCAGGCAAAGTGACTGTCAAGTTTTGGGAGACGACCAAAAACAGGGGTCAGTCTTCTTCACAAGTCCTCAGCTTCCTCATGCAGCAACATGGAAGCAGCATACCTCACATGACTGGATTGATTTCTAGGTGACTGATTGACATGGAAGGTTGATATTTATAGTTTTGTCAACACTAAATCAAATGCAGATTTTTGTAGTTTTTCTGTTTTGCTCTGTTTCAATTTGGACAACACAGTGTATAATCAATTAAGTGCAACAAAGTTGGTCCAGACAATCAGCTAATCAACATTCAAGTATTTTCTCATGATCAAACATTTTGTAGATGAGAAGTTCAACGCCACTTTAATGTCTGTGCGCTAAGTATTGAGTTGTAGCCAGGAGGTTATTTATTTTTTTAACTTTGGACTAAGCTCAGCTTAGCTAGACTGGCTCTGTCCAAAGTTAAAAAGATAAAACGCCTACCAACACCTGCTCATGGCCGCTGCTCGGCAAGAAATAGTTGCACCCCGTAAAACCACAACTTGTCCTTTTTTACATTTCTGTTTGTGTTCATAATAAACAAATGAGATACAACCTGTTAGTTTTGAGCTTTAGATGTGTTGGCAGATATATTTTTGAATTTTGGACAGAGCCAGGCTAGCTGTTTCCCCGTGCTACCAGTCTATATGCTAAGCGAATTGCCTAAGTAAGCTAATCGCCTGCTGCAGGCTATTGCTCCATATTTACCGTACAGACATGAGAGTGGCAATGAACTTTTCAACTCTCAACAAGCGAATACGTTTATTTCTCAGAATGTCAAACCATTCCTTAAATTATGGCTTCATTCCATTCAGGTGCATCAGTGAATTGTACCACAGTCATCTTACTGAGGTTATTGTGTTCTTGTCAGATATTCTTTTGCACCTAAAAGGATCCTCATAACTGAGAAAGAATTTAAAGACTTCTGATTAGTTTAATGAGCAGGACTTTTTGCTGTATGTTTCATAGATCAACTGTACATGAGCACTTTGTCAGATGCCATGTTTGCTGGTTGACTATACTAGGCTAATGCAGACATCATCCCTACAGGGAATAAAGGCTTTTCAATATTTGATCCCTCTGATATTCCTGTTTGCAGCTTTCATGTATGTGAAGGTCTGTCCTCCTGTATTATTTATAGGAACACATTCACTGCATGGGACTGAGAGAAGTGACTTTTCATGCACCCTTGCACAGCCGCGACATTTCATAAAGGAATAAGGGAGATGGTTTTTAGGATGATCTCTCAAGTGCAAGAGGGGGTTTAATCTGTGGTTTTCTGAGATGATTTGAAGAGAAAACAATGGACTTTTTCCACATTTATCAGAAAAGGATTAAAGGTTTAGTCAAGATTCCCACTCCACTAGTTCATTCCCTTTATTTTAAAATGATAGAAAATAGGGTTAAAATTCAGGTTGGGATTTTTAACAATATATTGAAGAAATAGTTTGACATTTACACATATTTGCTTTCTTGCTGAGAGTTAGATGAGAGGATTGATACCACTCTCATGCCTGTACGCTAAATAAAACACTTACCAGCTCCTCTAAATCTCACAATGTATGGATTAAACAAAGGAGAAATAACATGTTAATGAGTGAGCTTTAGAGGTGCTGGTAGGCAGATTTTGTCAGGGCTAGCTGTTTCTCCCCCGTTTCTATGCTAAGCTAAGCTAACTGGCTGCTGGCGTTAGCTTCATATTTACTGTACAAATATTAGAGTGGTGTCAATATTCTCATCTAACTCTCGGTAAGTACGCATATTATAAGAAAGCAGGTTTTTGTTGTATTGCCTTAACAGTCCTAAAAGTGACTGATTGTTTCCAGGTGTAAATATGTGCAGCTGTATGAAAAAAACACAGGTTAAAAAGCCCAAATAACCAAAAGAAAAAAAACACAAATAAAGCAGTATTGCCGGTGTGATTGCAATCAGTGGAGCATCCTGTGACTGCCTCCCTGCACACACTGAGCAGTTGTAGTTTATAAGATGAGGGGAGGGCGTGTGTGAAGAGTCTGTTTGTAGACGTCCAGACGGAGGAGAAATCAGTTTCACCAGCTGTACTACAGATCAGAGGGACACACACTGGGTCATCCCACCTCTGCCATGTGATTTTCATTACAGCGACTTGGGGAAGAGTTCAACCGCGGAGGGCTTAAGGTAAAAGCATTTTTTAAATATTTGAATTTAAGTGGATTTCTGAGAAAATGTAGATTTCTGTATGTATGATCCTGTATCTTGTTTCATTTTCATGTATAGGACAGTGTTGGGTATGTTGTTAGCAGTGAGACTGATTTAACAGTATTTCTTGCTGAAAAAGGCTAGTTAAATAGTGCTCTAGAAATTTTCTGTCACTCCACAAAAGGAACATGTCCATGAAATGCTTCAGTTGGATGACAGATGTTGTAAAGAAACACTGTTTTTAGGTCAACTGTAAGTACTTGAGATGAAATTGTCTAATCTCGTCTTGCTAGTATAAGTTCCCTCTGCCACAGATAAGCTGTTGCCAACATTTTCATAGCCACAGCTGAGACAAAAACAGCCACCAACCAAGTACAAACTAAAGCGGTAATGCATTGAGTGTGTTTAAATCAAATCTATTTTTCATCTATTGTTGTTCTGTCACCACCACAAGCCACACAAGGAGTGGAGCACGCTGACGCTAGCTTGAACATGTACATTGCTGTTATTATTCATTTATAGAGTCCTGATTCTGTCATGCATGAGTCAGTCAAGTGTAAGAGGGTCAGTCTGTTAAGCTCCTGTATGGAGTGCAAAACACTCCTCTTGAAGAAGCCTTTTAATCTTTTATTTAGTGTAATTATCTCATTTGTTTTAACGCAATTTGTCTGCGTCTTATTTAAATTTTATCGCACAAAAAATTTAAATTAACTTTTCAGCTATACTACTTTCTGCTACTGTAGCTTTGGCTGATTTCTACGGTATGTACCTTTTTAAAACACCTGACATTCTGCCTATTGTATGGAGTGTGTTCTGAAGTCGTAGTGATGCATACATCACTTCATCTGAAATGTTGTTTCTGTGTGGAGAAGGGGAGGGTGTGTGTTTTAGAGAGACGAAACACACACACACACACACTCCTTCCTTGGTTAGAGCACTTTAGAGGAGTTCATCTGTCTCCTTCAAAGAGCTGATCCTCAGGGAATTTAAGTTATTTTTTGCTTCTTTTAAAAGTACCAGCTTCATTTATTTATTCAGAGAGGCCAATACTAAATGACAGCTTGTTCTCTCTTACTGTTGTTCATAAAACAAGTCCACTGCACTTATTACCTGCTCCAGTTGCTGTGTTAGTGAAATATGTGAATAATACTAATACTGCAACTGCACGATAGTAGCATGTATATGAGGGGTGAGTGAAATGGATAAAAGTCTCTGTCACAGTGTATGTCATTTTGTAATGTTGAAAAATTAAAGGAAACATTTGAGTAAATTAGTGCAAAATGATACCAAATACAGATGTGTCCCCACAGGGCTCAATGAATGGTTTGATTAGTATGAAAATGATGTGAATCATGTGCTGTAACAGTCAAAAGATCTCAACCCAAATGAACACCTATGGGAGATTTTGGAGCAACTTGTTAGACCACCACCATCATTAAAATAACAACCGAGAAAACATCTTTTGGAAGGATGGTGTTCATCCCTCCAGTAGCGCTCCAGTGGAAGCAATGCCAAGGAGCATTGAAGCTGTTCTGGAGGTTCATGATGGCCCTACACTTTACTAAGACACGTAGTAATGTGTTGGGTAAGTGATGGCCTTCAGTTTGTCACCTATACTGATATGGTAAATTTAATGAAAATTCAATTGAGAAAATAATAAGATGGAAATGTCTGTTTTTTAGCCACACGAGCAGCATGGCTTTATGGATGGTCATGTTGGCTGGTTGGTTGGTCCACCACTTTGGTCCAGACTAAAATATCTCAACAATTGTCAAAAGGATTTCCATGAAATTTGGTGAAGATATTCATGGTCCCCATAGGATGAATCCCACTGACTTTGGTGATCCCCTGACTTTTCCTCTAGTCCCACCATGAGGTTCACATTTGTGGTTTTTGTGGTGGAAATTGTGTATTTCCTTTGGAGAAGTGAGCAAATAAAATGAAGATTCAACAAGCCATTGTCTTTTGTATATTTAATTAAGAAAAGAATGAAACAATCAGATGAAATGGTAAATAAGAATAAAAGAGGTAAATGAAAGGGGGGGTGCAGGCGAGCACACAGAGTCAATCCAATTCAGTTGAAGGACAGAGATCATACACCAAAATGCATATGAAGCGTCTAACAAAGAAGGAAAGATGCTGTCACATACTTATAACCTCACAATACACAGACAGACATATCGGAGTACAGAATCACCTCTAACAAAGATAGTCTGTCTCCAGCTAAGTTTTCCTGCCAAAGGCTGGAAACCCAGGGCAGATTGTTCCCCAGAGTGCAGCTGTCTTTTCCCCTGATTACAATCTGTCCTCCCGCTGTAACCAACCAAGATACCAATGTACCTAAAACAGAAATAATCTGAGTGTACAGAATTAAGACTGATTAACAGGAAAAAACAAGTTATCACACTAGACATATATATGGGACATAAAGAGAGAAATTTAATTACACTAAACATATCTAATAATAAAGGAAAAGAGAAATTTTGCCCTTACAATTCCCCCTTTGGCCATTCCATGGCCACAAAGTACATGCAAAATTTGTCATGACATCAACGAGTGCACACATTCATCATGTTTAAGCAATCGCATCACTAATTGACAAACTGAAATTTCTGCTTCTGCTGTTTTTGTGGAACATAGACATTCTGATGTAGATGAGCAAGCATGGGGGAAAAGCAACAATTTAACAGGGACTTTCGTTAGAGTCTTGATCTTCGCTGTTACTGTTGTCATCATCTAGACTGCAACCCTGAAAAGGGGGGGGGGGGCCCAGACTGGCCAGGATTGGTTCCCTCCCCTCGGTCAGCAAAGGCTGCTTGACCGTCAGTGAAGCCATCTGATGGGTGACTGATCTGTCAATGGACCTAACAATGAGATCCCTGATACAAGGAATTATGCAACATCCTAACAGGGCAAACAACATCAAGGCAACAATCATTACAGATATCGCAGTCGAAATGATTGATTTCCACTTCCCAAACATTTAATTAAACCAGTCCATTATCCATGTGTCTGCTCCGGCATCTTTGGCAAGTGTCTCTAGTTCAGTCAATGCCTTTGTGAAAGAACCGTCTGGTGCTGTGTTGTTTGGGATGAATGTGCAGCAAGCATCACCAAATATGACAGGCACACCTCCTTTTTGTGCCAGTAACATGTCCAGTGCCATTCGGTTTTGCCATGCCATCAGAGAGGTGGCATGTGTCTGTTCCCCCAGGGCCTGAAGCGCATTCTTGGTGTAATTAGCGAGGCGCTGCTGGTTGTAGTAGACATAATTGATCCAGTCAACATTCTTGTTGATGGTTACCCACCAGAAAAATGCTGACTCGAACCCTGCAGAAATTTGATTCCTGGCCTTAAATTCGTCAGGCACACCCCTGGGGACGCCGATGGAGTCTATGTACACTCTGGGGTCTTCCAGGGTCAGTGACCTCCGTTGTCTAGTTGTTTTGGTTGTTGGTGCTTCTGGGTGAATGGCAACCTCGTATGCCAACACCACCCTAGCACAGACCCCTGTCCAATTCACCGGGAGGACTGGCCTGAGAAGGCCGCCTCCGCATGACCAGTACACATCTGGGATGGCTCTGAGCTGGTTCAACAGCACGTTTGCTGGCACACCGTGTAGGGCAACGGCACTTTCAGCTTTGAGGGCCGGGCTGTCATGCAGGCATAACAGGAGGAATTGGTGACCTCCCTCACTGTGAAGTTTACCATCAGATGCCAAAAGTTAATGCTGTCCCCTGGAGAGTGAAGTTATCAGTCTGGCTGGTGGTGAAATTTGTGTGACTGTCTGACTGCTCACACACAATGATGATGGAAGTCACTATGATGGCAGTTAAAGACACACAAAAGCAAAGGCCACCCCTCAGGCCACACCCCTGTCGCCTGGTCGATTCCTCTCAGCCGGTGGCGCCATCGTTCACCAGTGGGGACTCCCTTCCACACTCAGAAAGAACACAGTTTTCTTGCAGTTTGAGAAGCCAGGGGGCGAGCAGAGCTCTAAACGCACCCCTCCCTTCTCTCCCCAACTGTGATTTTCCAAGTGAGGAGCTAAGAACCCACTGGTTTCAGAGGTACTTGTTGGTAGCATGGTGCTACTAGTTGGAGGAGGGCGCTTTTTTCACCCCTCTCTCTTGATGAGCGGCTCGGCAGGCCGTGTGTTGGAGGAGGGCGCTCTTTCACCCCTCACTCGTGGTGGTTTTGTTGGTCACCTTAGGAGCAGTGTTCCACCTACGCTCCTGACGAATCCTCAGTGCGTTGTGGTGACTTGTTGGCCACTTAATGCCTCTCTTGGGCAGTGGCTTGCTTGTGCGGGGGGATGTCCCCACTTGGCTCTGGGATGGCTTTACAATGGCTGGCGTGCACCCACGTAGCTTTCCCTGCGACCTTAACCACAGTCTCCGTGGTTAGGAGCACCTGGAATGGTCCGTAGTACCGTCTTTGTTTCCAGTGGCGTCTCTGATGGTCCTTGATCAGGACCCAGTCACCTGGTTTCAGGTGGTGCAGATACCTGTCTGCTGCTCGTGGCAGGGCACACTTAACCTGTGAATGCAATGCTGAGAGAGTTGCAGAAAGGTTGGCACAATATCTCAACATATCATCATCACATGAAGTTGTATTAGGAAGAAAAGTCTTTTTGGGCCCCACGCCTGTTTGGGGTGGTTTGTTTCTGAGTCGCGTGCGCATGTGAAACAACACCAGTGGCAGGGCCTTCACCCAAGTCAGCCCTGTTTCATCACAACATTTTGCCAATTTTGTCTTGATGGTGCTGTTTTCTCTCTCCACTGCACCTGCGCTTTGGGGATGATATGAACAATTGTGGCGTATGTCAAAACCCAAATAATGTGTAACATCCTGTTTTGGGGAAGGAAACACTTCAACCCATTTACTGAACATATCAACCATCACAAGACAATATTTCATCCCTTCACATGGTGTCAACTGAATGAAATCCATCATAACATGTTCAAATGGCCTGTTTGGTGGTGGGTGGTCTGCAGGTGGCATATGAATAGCCCCTGAAGCATTGTTAGCTGCACAAACCATACCTTTTTTGCAAAGATCTTGAGCAAACACTGAGAAACCTCTTGTGTACCATGCAGAATTGATGGCAGCACGCATTCCCCCTTTGCCTGCGTGATCTCTGCCATGCGCCAATTTGGCATAGCAGTGAAAGAGGGCACGCTGCAAACAGCGCTTGCCATCCAGCCCCACCCACATTATTAGCAAATGTAGCACCCGATTTAGCCCAACATGTATGTTCCTGTGGGGTGGAAAGTGTTTGTAAAACTGAAACATCAGTGTGTGGCTCGATCTCATCAGGTGTACCTAGCAAACAGGAAAGAGAATAGGTGTTACCAGTCACAGCTGCTGCCTTAGCAGCTGCGTCTGCGGCTGCATTTCCTGCAGAAATAGGATCAAGGTTATTTGTATGAGCTTCACATTTCATTACCGCAATGGCTGAAGGGAGCAGAATGGCATCCAGCATGGCCGACACCAGGCGGTGGTGGGTTTTTTTTTTGGGCTTGCCTTTTGCCAATTTGCAAGCTTCAGTTAGAGGTACTAGTTCTGCTGCCTGTGCAGACAGATTTGATGGTAGTTTCCACTGAACAGTGTTTCATGTGAAGTAACAGCTGTCCGGGGAGCGGGATGCCAATCCGTCCACAAACAGCTCCATGTTTGCATTTGGAAGAGGAGAGGAGGACAGGTCAGGTCTAGGTGTGCAGACCTGATCAATGGACACAATACAGTCATGTGGTTCACCATCTGCTAGAGTAGGGAAGAGAGTTGCAGGGTTAAGAGTACACCTTTTCACCATGATATTTGGCATATCTAGGAGAGTTGTATGATACCTTAACCATCGCTGCGCAGAGAGATGTGATGTTTTCTGTGTGTGTAGGATGTGTGAAACCGCATGCGGGACCATGAGAGTGAGGTCACTGTACCCTACAATGTCACGTGATGCTAGTACAGCTTTTTCTGCCGCAGCTACTGCCCTAAGGCACAGAGGGAAGCCAGCTGCAACCGGATCAAGTTTTGTCGAGAAGTAAGCCACAGGTCTTTGTTTACCTCCATGGCTTTGTGTCAAAACGGATGTCATGTAACCGTCTTTCTGGTCAACGAACTGAGTAAAAGGTTGGTCCGGTTTTGGCAGTCCCAGAGTGGGAGCAGTCTGTAGTGAGCCCTTTAAGTCAGTAAAGGCTTTGTCAGCGTCATCGGTCCAAGTCAGTAAGTCATGCGCATTTAGATTTTTACCATGAATCATGGAAGAGAGAGCTGCCTCCCTTTCTGAATAGTTTGGGATCCACTGTCTACAATATGACGTCATGCCTAAGAAACTCATCATTTGCTTTTTGGTTTTTGGCTTTGGTACAGACTGTATGGCCTGTACACGCTTTGGAGAGAGGGATTTGCCCTCTGCTGTGATCACATGCCCCAAATATGTCACACTGGTTTGAGCAAATTGTAATTTAGACAGGCTAGCCTTGTGACCATTGTCAGCCAGGTGTTTTAGCAAAACAACAGTGTCAGATTTGCATGCTTCTTTTGATGGACTACAGATCATAAGGTCATCCACATATTGCAACAAGATGGACTCCCCGGGGAGATGTAGGCTTTGCAAATTGTCTCGCAGTGCACTGTGAAAGAACCCTGGACTTTCCGAATAGCCCATAGGGGCCCTGCTCCAGGTGTAGCTTTTACCATTAAAGGAGAAGGCAAACCAGTACTGACTATCTTTATGTACCGGTACGGAGAAAAAAGCGTTTGCCAAATCAACTACTGAAAAATGTGTGGCGTTTGCTGGAATTTGTGACAAAATGGTATGAGGATTTGAAACCATGGGTGCGCGTGGATGTACTGCAGCATATACTGCTTGCAGATCTTGAACAAAACGCCATTCGGTTGGTTCACCTGTGTCACGAATTTTCTTCACAGGAAAAATAGGTGTGCGAACAGGAGAGTCATCGCAAGGAACAATGACTCCAGCCTGTAACAACGAATCAAAAACCGGTTTAATGCCTTTTAGTGCTTCCTGTTTTAGGGGATACTGCTTCTGGCACGGCCGAAAATCAGACTTAGGGTGAACTACCAGAGGTGTGGCACCTTTCATCAGGCCTACATCATATTTATGACGCGTCCACAATTCAGATGGCACCTCTGACAGTTCAGCCATGTCAACACGTGTTTCTTTTAACATGGTGTGCGAAAAATGCCCAACCGGAAGGAGCTCAACACTTCTCTTGGCCAAGTCGGTGAATGTCAATGCTGTTTTATATACATCACCTGTCCCGCTGTACAGCGTCCGGGGATCCCCCTTTCCGGGCCTGTAGTCAGTCAGTTTCTTCTGAGCGCTGATCCACGTTCCCAAATCCCTCAACTGCTATCCAGCCGGCTTGGCCAGTGGTATGTGTGGACATGAATCCCTGCACAACTGCTTCTGTTCAGGGGACAGAGACACAGAAACAGCAGCAACCTTTCTTGTCCAGAAAACATGCTTTAAACACAATCTTTCCACTCTCTGGCTTTCCCTATACCATTTTTCATGTTTGGCCTTATGCCCTAGTGAGATAAGTGCTGTTCAGCGTGACTCATGTTGTGGCTTGAAGTCTGTGTCTGTCTGTGTGTGTGTGTGTGTGTGTCATGTTCGTGTGCTTCTAGCACTAGCTGATTGTTTATAGAACATGTTGCTGCTTCTCACCGTCGCCACTGATAGATGTAAAGCACATATCTAGACTATATTTAACTATTAGTTCTTTAACAGTCAAAAATTTGTTTTGTCACTGTTACTTCATTTAATAGTCCAACCAATTTTTCACTTGCTGTTTCACAATCAACTTCCACAATACAACCAATTTTCACTGGCTGTTTCAATCAACTTCCCCAATCAAACCAATTTTCACTTGCTGTTTCAATCACTTCCACAATCCCAAGGATTGACCGATCCCTTTGTTGACTTCACAAATCACAAATCCCCATTTTTCCTCTTCCCTTTTTTTTTTTTTTTCAAGGTTTAATCAATAACTTAATTATATGAACGGATGATTTAAACAACTACGTCAGTGCGCTATGTCTCTGAGTTTGACATTCTCCCTTGTAATACAATCATTGCCTCCTGCAATAATTTAACTCAGCACCTGAATGCCTACTGTGCTACAATAGTCAAAACTCTTAACATAACTCACCAGTTATAATCCCAGGTTTTCCTAAACCCTGTAAAATCAATAGATCTCCAATATCTATTTATCAATGTTGTTAAATTGCCAATATACAATTATTTTCCTTTTGCCGTTCATTTTATAATAAACAGTTTAAGGTTGTGACTCACCAATGTTGTGTATGTGTGTGTGTGTGTGTGTGTGTGTGTGTGTGCACACAGGCTGGTCCGTCACTGGACTCCGTTCCCCTACCTCCAGCTCTCTGTCCGATGTGTGAAATGGCTTGTTGTCCCCCTCTCTGTTGTCGGGACAGTCTTCTTGCGCCAGTCTGGCTTGGCCACAGCCGTGGCAAACATTCAGGCCATAGGCACCTAAGTCACCACCAGAACCTCCTGTCACCTCTTCTTCTGCCTTGTTCCTTATCTTGCAATTGATCTTCTTTATGTTCTGCGTGTTCAGGTATGGTCTGCATTCCCTCACAGACTGTTCAGTTGAATTTTTGAACTGCTTGAAGTTATCCATCAGACATGCCACGTGAGCCATGGGTTTCATTCCTGGACCTCTTTTGCCGGCCTTGCCTCATTGTTGGTCGACATCGTGAAGGAGTTTCCTCCTTTCTTTCCATCCTGGCCGGGTTTTGGGTTTTACATCAGGCTGTGGAGGCGGCTTCGGTTCCACGGTGGTATGTGCAGACATTGTTTCTTTGACGGTGCAATCTTCTTCCTGTGCCATCGGTGCCCTTTCAGTCAGGAGCATATGGAGGGAGAGGAGCGGAATCCAGGTCTGGACCCAACTGGACCTGATTTTGTGATTTGCGTACCTCGGACAGAGAAGGATATAATGAGTTAGTTTGTTCTTGTGTATTTTCCTTCACATTAGTCTGTTTCCATTTTTCCCTTTGCTTGACTTTGTTCCAACTCTTTTCCTTTCTCTCGACTCTTTCTCTTTCCACATACTACAAGCTCTCCTGTCAGCCTTGAATGGTTTGTTTTCTTTGTTGTTATCTGGACATGGCTGCATGCTCCTCTGTGTCTGTCTGCTCTTTTCGTCTCCAAACACACCTTTAGCTGGCTTAGCAGAGTAAAACTTCCCTTTTTTTTTTTTTTGAAGTGAAAAATCAAGAGGCTCGATCCATATTTATCCCGCCGTGTACACAATTCAGACCTACTTCACACAGTAATTTCAGGGTCCCTGACCCTTGAACAGTCTCCTTACTGTTCCCACTCCTCCCTACTGTGATCTTAGTAGTCAAGAGAAATTCATCAACTTCTCTTCCAGGTTTTTGCCCTAACCTTGGTTAAACGTAATTTTAAGGGTCCCAGACCCCCGGGTCCCAGACCCGTGAAGACTTCACTTAAGTCTTCTACCGTGTACTTTTCGGAGTCCGCTAATACTGCCAATCGTTACCTCTTTCAATTCCACTTAATTAAATGTGCCAAACTTCCCTTTTTTGGAAAACCCCAATTGCACCCACTCATCAAATTGCCCCATAGACGTTTCGTCTTTTTCGGTCATATATTTTATGATTGGTGGAAGGATTCTGGGACCCGTGTTGCCCCCAGGCACTTTACTCTGACTTTTGCCCATCTCTGATTAATTTGTCTCTTGTATTACACATAGTATACTGGTCCACCTGTCCGGCGGATACACCAATCACTCTCGAACACTACAACATTAACCAAGACACGTCTGTCTGCATAGGTCGTTTCGTCTGTTGCCTCACAGGATACCGGTCCGGTTCTCTTTCGAACTGGATGCACCGATACCTCCGTGATGCTACAAAATCAATCCCTTATGCGAGATTTCACCGGTGTTCCCCAGATTAACTCTGTGAGCCCCCCTCTACTAATATACAACACAATTATTTGTTCACTTCTCACCGTGGGAGTTCTTTTCCCAAATCCTGGATTGGAGCGAAGACCCGGGCTCCGTCCAAGGACATCTTCTCACCCGTAGGGGGAAATCTTCCTTTGTAAACTGGCCTCTGTTCTCCACGGAGTCCAGATCAAACGTCCAATCCCATCCTCGTCGCCACGTTTGTGGTGGAAATTGTGTATTTCCTTTGGAGAAGTGAGCAAATAAAATGAAGATTCAACAAGCCGTTGTCTATTGTATATTTAATTAAGAAAAGAATGAAACAATCAGATGAAATGGTAAATAAGAATAAAAGAGGTAAATGAAAGGGGGGTGCAGGCGAGCACACAGAGTCAATCCAATTCAGCTGAAGGACAGAGATCATACACCAAAATGCATATGAAGCATCTAACAAAGAAGGAAAGATGCTGTCACATACTTATAACCTTACAATCCACAGACAGACATATCGGAGTACAGAATCACCTCTAACAAAGATAGTCTGTCTCCAGCTAAGTTTTCCTGCCCAAGGCTGGAAACCCAGGGCAGACTGTTCCCCAGACTGCAGCTGTCTTTTCCCCTGATTACAATCTGTCCTCCCGCTGTAACCAACCAAGATACCAATGTACCTAAAACAGAGATGACCTAAAACAGAAATTATCTGAGTGTACAGAATTAAGACTGATTAACAGGAAAAAACAAGTTATCACACTAGACATATATATGGGACATAAAGAGAGAAATTTAATTACACTAAACATATCTAATAATAAAGGAAAAGAGAAATTTTGCCCTTACAGGTTTGAGTGAAATGTCTTGACAACTAGTGGATCAATTGCCATGAAATTTGGTACAGACATTCATGTTCCCCTCAGGATAAATTGCAATTGTGATCCCTTAACTTTTTATCTAGAGCCATAATCAGGTATACATTTTGATTTGTCGAATACTTTGGTTTATGACTGTATACCATAATACCTGCAAAACTCATTCCCATCAATGTCAGCTGTACTTTGGGTTTAGCGAATTTCCAAATGTTAGCATGCTAATGTTAGCTAAATATCAAGGTATTTCAGACTGATCCAAATATCATGTAAATTGTAAAATTCAGAAACACTGGATGTAGTGATGTGCTTTGCTATGTTTCAGCCAATCATTTTGACAGTTTTCCTCAACAGTAATTGTGTTTTTGAAAGAAAAGATCGCTTATTGTATTCAAAAGCTTATTCATAGTGTTGTTATGGCAGCTATTGTTACATCAAAACTGCCAGGTATCCTGCATAGTTTGTTAGTAATAAATTGAAAGCAGCCCAATAGAAGTAACTGGTAAATTAAATAGTATATATTCAGTTGTAATTATTTCCACTACAATCCCCTATTTTCTATTCACTTCTAATAGTCTGATACTATCTTACATAGTAATAATCTTAAATTAAGGATTGTGTCAGGTCCAAAAGGTGTAATTAGTAGAGACAGTCTGTAATTTTCTATTATTGAAAAACAAAATCTTAACTCAAGGCCTACTTACTAGCTTTTTCTGGAGCTTTCAACCATATCGGTCTTCATCTTTGATTTAAGTTTTTTTCAAACTACTATTTCAAAAGGTCAAGAATTAACCTCCAATTTTCTGTTTTGTCTCAGTGCGACAAGGGAAAATACATGAAGAAGCAAGGAAAAGGAAACACTGCCAGCATCACCCTCTCTTCCCCAACAGGGAGCAGCAGTGTGCAGGTCTACCATGACTACCAGAAGGTGGCTTTTAAGATGTATCCCGGGAATGGTCATGCTACAGAAAACGGTTCTCACACCAGGAGAGACCAGGTCACTAGCCGAGATGGTACAGGCAAGATGTCCTCTGTTCCAGACATCATCTCTAACAGCCAGGACCAGGGGTACAGCATGAAAGACGAGAGCACTGAAAAGAACTCCACGTGGATGATGGATTCGAGCAGCCAGGCCTATTCTGGACCGGAGGACAACTCCACAGACCCACACGAGACACTGACAGAGACTTCAACTCTGACCTTTGTGGATGCCCACACCATGGAGGAATCAGCAGAGAACCACAGCCTCCATGGGGTGGAGATGGTTTACCTCAAGGAGTTTGTGCTGATAGATGATGATGATGATGGAGACATGTCGCTAAGAGAGAAAACGGTGACAGACTTGTCTGTCATGGATGGGAGAGCTGCTGACCTGGTGTGCGGGAGGCTGTTGTCCACCTCCAGTGGCTCATTGTCAGAATGTAAGAGGGAATCTCCGGCTCCTGAAGCACCTCCACCTGAGGAAGCTGAGACTGCACATGAAAAGAAACACTGCTGTTTCTGCACTGTTTTATGACCAAGCAGGATGTGAAGGATCGTAGTTTTGAACCCTGCAGCAGTTTGTGTGTCCAAAACACTGCTACATACTGGGCTTATGTGTTCCTGTTGAAGCACAGAGCATATTTCTAGGTATACTGACATACGCAGTGTAATTTTGTTTGCTTATTCAACTTTTCTTTTATTCAAATGTTCAGGCACTGATTTTACAGAGCCATTATTGGACAATAAAAGCACTCAACCAGCAAAAATATCTTTGTCTCAAACGTCAGCCACTAATGTGTTTTTGTAAGACTCCTTATTTACGTAATTATGACATGTATGTATGCTGAGGTGTATGCTTTCTGTTTGATTTACACTTAAAGAATTTGATCATGAAGATAATCATTTTCAAGTTTAACAAACATATCCCTTAAGTCTATTATAACATTTTCATACTAAGAAATGCATGTTCCTGTAATATTTGATCTGAATGACAGACTTTGTGATAACTATGCAGAAGGTCTAGAAAGATCAGGTGCTCACAACAAATAAAGATATTCAATAACCAATTAACATCCAATTACTTTCTCTATGTACACACTTTGTTTGGACATGGGACATGGGATAACACCAACTACAACTTTACTGCAAAGAAATACGACAATGATAAGAATGCACAATGATTGCATCATTATGCAACGAGTGGATCCAGCAATTTTGGCTCAGGTTGCACTGGATCCTGGGGAGCAATGTTTTTACAAGTGGGTCCCTGTTGTGCATCATGCATCATGCACGTGCACGTGGGCACACACGCAAGCACGCGGGTGATGTAATACAAAGTCCTGCTGATGGTTTCACATTGTTCAGCGGATCGACAGTGGTGGTAAGGTGCAAACAAGCGTAACAATGCGTCTGCAAAGGCAGGGAAGAAGAAGACTGCTAGCTAGCACACATGGATGATGGACGTTGAATATAAATATATAAATAAAAAATCGGCTTTGCAAGTGAAAGAAAATGCATGGAACGCCTCAAGAATAGGCAGTGTTCATGTAAGTAATGTCAATATAACCTTTGTTTGTTTACAAGAAAACTCCATAGGGCACCTTTAAGTAAACCCCAAACCCAGATCTGTCTGGAGGCTGACATCTGCTGGTGAAGGCAGGACTGAAATGTCTGCCATGTGATTCTGTTGTACTGTGTGTGTGTGTGACATCACTAAACACCACACTTTCAAGTCATAGTATGTGACAGTAATGCATTTTAGGACTATGAAGTACAGCGTTACTTCAGGCAGAGCACTGAACTGAGTCTTGCTTGCATTAACTAATTGGCATCAGCTGTTTCATTCATGCTTCACAATCATTGGCTCATTCACAGCTGTATGGCAACCAGCTGATTAGTAACATCCAATTATATTCACGCAGTAAAAATAATGTTCATGTATTCATCAATTCTTCCAACAGAATCCATGGTGATGCGTATTTGAGAGCTTCCTCAAAGAGCAGAGCCTTTCCCATAGATCTGACTTGATAACCATTTGCTATAAATGGTCAATTCCTTGACGTAAGTGTTTCTGACTGAACTAGTGGGTTTGCAGTTTCCTATTGAACTGGGTTATTAGCAATAATGGCGATAGACACCAAGTGACAAAGAAAATCCAGTAGAAAAGAAGTGCACTACTGCCATACTGTGTCACTAATCAGGGATCTCATGGACATGCAGTGTAGAAATACCACCGCCATGAGTGTTTAGCCCAAAGATGACAACAAGATAAAAAAGAAGCTTGTTGAATAACCATAGTTTCCTACTGACTAGGGTTAATCAGTCCAGTCCAGGCACTGGTGTGAGGTAGTAGCTTGTTGGTTTGAGTGACAGAGAGACCCCACTAAGGGCCCTGCTGGGCAGAAAGATAGCAGCTCACTAGACTTATCTTCCCCTACCACATCAGGCCAACTGACACCCCCTCAGCACCCACTACAGACCCTGTGGTAGGACCAGGAGGGGTGTTGGTTCCATTGACTTAAAACACCACTTATACATTGATGGATTATAATAAACAATCAATTGAGCCACCTTTAATTTAATATGGGTTACAAACTACTTTGAATACATTGGACAAAGGGTAAGCTGCTCCATGATATTCATAAAGTGGTCTACAATAGCAGTGCCAGTCATTAATATTAGCTTGTACTTGATGTTGTGTCCAAGTCATTTAATTAAAGACACACATAGTAATGATGCGGTTAATGTGCTTCTAAAAAGACACTGTTACAAAATGTCATAATATTTGTAAGAAGGCACACAGCAGGTTCGTTAGGCCAAATATAGCCGTTATCAGTCAGCGCAGGATGAATGTGCAGTACTGAGGGTATCATCAACACATGTGAAGTGTAACTGAATGTGTCAGAGAATGACAGACAAAGCCACAAAACCACCAACTGCTAGAAGCCCATTGAGAAAAGGAGCTATTTGTCAGTGACCTCAGCTCACCCACTCACAGCGTCCTCTCAATCCTGGTTATCAAACCCGCTCAGTGTCATCATGGTCTGCAAGACGGAAGTTAAAAAAACGGAAAAAAGAAGATGAGTATGAGGAGGTTGAGTGTCTGGTGAAGTGAAGAGAACGACAGAGAGACTTGGTGGGGAGAGGATGGACGAGAGAAACAGAACAATGATCGTGGTTTTTCTGCTCTGTGTCATTGCAGGTGAGAATACTGACGACAATTGTTTGTCCCATCGTTCACATTTGGTGATTAATCGATATAATTTATATTTGTAAAATCTTTATGTATCACTGACAATTGGAGAAGGGGTGAAAGATATTGATAGATGTTCCTTTTATCCTCTCAGATATGCTAGCAGAAGGTCACACTCTGGATGTGTGTGCCACCTGCCACACTAACGCCACATGTGACAACAAGTCAGACGGCTCTGGCAAAGTTTGTAACTGCAAGTACGGGTTTGTTGGAAATGGGAGAACCTTCTGTCAAGGTAGGAAAAAAGTTTTTTGTGTGTGTTTGTTTATCATGTGAAGTTAAATGAAGTCTCTTCATCTCAAGCTATATGTATTTTATAATGAGAAAAAAATTTTAGCAATGGGAACTTCAGTCTGAGTTTAAATATTGAATTCAAAGTTTAAAAAGGGAATTCATCTAATGCTCTAATTAATATTTTTATATTAACAATTAATCAAATGTATGTATGTATGTATGTATGTGTAATGTGAAAGGTGTCGCTCGTAGTGACAAACCAACAGAGAGATATCAACCGGCACTGCAGTTCCCTCAGTTCTACGGAGCATTTTAGTGTCTTTCAACTCTTTGTTTTGGTTTTACCACTTGCAACTTTACTGTTTTGGTTCAGTGTCACCGCTCTCATCAGCAACATTTCTGGCAGCAGGCAGCTCTTTTTTTTTTTTTTTAGCAAAATGCTCTAAAGATCTGCAGTATGAATGAATGAATGAATGAATGCCTTTATTGTCATTATACAAGTACAATGAGATTAAAAGGGTGTACACCACCTGCTCAGCACCAAACAGGAGACAGACAAAGTTAGCAACTAGCTAGTGGGCATTGTGGGGCATATAACAGCTAAAGAGCCAGATATTTCCCTCAGGAGTTGGTACACAGCAAAACAAAGCTAAAAGGTGAATAATGGACTTACATTTGTCAGTTGGACTCAGTTACAACAAACACAACTCCAAATAAATGCTAATGTTGCTCTGTGTCCTTGATGTGTAAATGACCCACTGTTTGCTGACACATTCGTCATATCAACTTTATAAAAGGTGGTAATATGTCAATGTTGTGTTTAAAGTTTGTTCCTACAGCCCTACTAGTGAGCTAAATGCTAATGTCAGCATGCTAATATACGCACAGTGACAATGCTAGCATACAGATGTGAACGAAGCATTACCATGTTCACTATCTTAGTTTAGCGTGTTAGCATGTTTGATTTTAATTAGCACTAAAGTACAGCTGAGGTAGTTTAAGTTTTTTAATCATAAAAGTATTGGACAAATGAAAATTTTGACCTGATGGTGGCGCTAGATGAAATGTCAGGAGATCACTAAAGTTAGTAGGATGCATCCTCTGGGGACCATGAATGTCTGTACAAAATGTCATGGCAATCCATCCAATAGACCTTTTTCACATAAGACATTTTGACTAGTCATAGCAGGAAAAACAAGTGGAATTAACATTAACAATTTCAACTCCTTCTCTTCTATGATGAAGTGTAATGAATATGTTTTTCTTCCAGATAAAGATGAGTGTCAGATAGGAGCCAGTAAGATCTGTGGGCAGCACACCACCTGCCACAACACATATGGCAGCTACTACTGTACCTGCCTGGCTGGCTACAGCCCTTCTAACAACATGGCCATCTTCATCCCAAATGATGGAACCCACTGCCAGGGTGAGTTTAGGCTGTGACCTGGGTCTTTTTTACAGTAAAAGGTAGGTATGTAAAACATAATTACATTTATGGTCACACATAAGAGATTAAAAAATGAGAAATGACAACAAATGAAATAGTCAAACAGCCAATATGGGACGTTTTTAACCATGTAATTCTATATATAATGTTACACATTTTGTTACTATTTCACTACAGTCCTTTGTAAATAATTGGGTTTTAATTTAGTAATATATTTTAGACTATAATCACAAGTACATACAGAGGCATCTTATATTAAAAGCTTAACTATTCATTATTCATTATTATATTTCAGAGAAGTAGTCAAATCTCATAAACCAAATAAAATCAGTGCAGAGTGAAGACAGGACTGAAACTGGACTACAGTTGGGACCTTTACCTGTAAAACAAGCTTTACAAAGCGGGTGACATTATGGTTTTTATGTTACATGCTCATTTACCATTGGTTGTGCAGACACTGACGAGTGCAGGATCGAAGGCCTGTGTGGAGAGGGAGGTCTATGTAGGAATCTTGAGGGCAGTTTTGAATGCAGCTGCCAGCTGGGATACCAAGTCCACAATGGAACGGAGCCATTCGACCCTCACAGAGACAAAGCTTCCTGCAAAGGTAAAACTGCATTAATGGGATTTGGATAAGCATACTGACAGTTTTGAGTCTATTCAATTCTGTCACTTTTGCCTTTTGAGTGAGTCTTGTACGTTCTTGTCCCACTCAGTGGTTGACTGTGGCCGGCCGGCTTCAGTGGAGGACACAGTGCTGCTGTCAGTCACAGGGACCACATACGACAGTGTGGCCATGTTTGTCTGTGATGAAGGCTTTGTGTGGAGGAGCGGAGACAACAGTTCTGTGTGTGGAGCTGATGGACTGTGGAGAGGACCCACCATGGTCTGTGAAGGTAACAAAACACTAGCAAAAAAATAGTCTGCCTCTCTCCGCAGCTTGTATTTTTCTCTTCTAGCATAAATATTCATTATCATTCATCAGCACATTGCGACTCTGTATGTTGCTTTCTCTGCTTTTGGGTTGTTGTTTATGTGATTGTCTGTCTTTTCAGGAGTTCTTAAGTGTCAGCCAAACGTTTATAAGATAAATGTGAAACACATAATAGGGCTGGTTGATATATATCTCAAATCTATAACTCAATAAATTGTCACATTTATCTTGATAAATTGTATCATAATAAAATAAATTTAAAAAAAAGTATTTTTAGTCACGCTAGCTGCATCAATATCTCAACAAGTGTTGGATGGATTGCCATGAATTTTGTACAGACATACATTTTACACTTAGGACTAAATGTCACATCCCCAGTGAGAGAATTAACTTTTCATCCAGCGCCATCATCAGCTCAAAATTTGTCCAAGACATTGGTTTATGACCAAATACCTGCAAAATGACATTCCCATCAGCCTCAGCTGTACTTTGTGTTTAGTGCTAATTAGCAAATGTTAGCATGCTAACACACTGAACTAAGATGGTGAACATGCTAAACATCAGCATGTTAGCATTGTCACTGTGAGCATGTTAGCATGCATACGTTAGCAATTAGCTTAAAGCACCACTGTGCCTAGGTGCAGTCTCACAGAGCCGCTACACTGTAGACAGTGAGTTAGTTAATTAAGTTAAACTCTTAATAATATCTAAAGATATTTTTTTGACTTTAATGTTCCTTCTTATGTTGTGAATATTTAATGTTATAGAGAATCGTCCAGCCCTAATAAATAGACTGGTTGCAGCCTCATTGGAAACTCACATACAGTATTCATTATTATCAATGCAACTACACTAGAGAATAGTTTGTATGAATGTGTCGATCATGAGCGTATCGTTCATTGAACTATTCTTTTGCTATGAACTAGTAGTAACAAGAGTAATTCGTTCACTTTGGCCGTGCCTGCGCATGCACATTGCACAACAATAATAATGTATGAGCTTCATTTTACACGTTTTACACCCCCCCCCCCGCATTAAGGTAATCCTTAATGTTTTTCTTATCTTTTATATTTGGTTTAACCTTTTCTATTATGACAACTCACTCCTACACTGGAAAATTGCTTTATCACGTAATTTCTGCAGACACAAAGAGCCCATCAATTGACCGCACATTTACAACAATACCACGTAAGCAGTTATTAGTGCTTATAAAAACAGAGCGAGCATGATCAAGGATAGGTTCACAATTTTCTGTCTAAAAACAATAGGACTGTGGATTTTGTCCTCCATCACCTCCATTGCAGTCACATTGGGAAGAGATCTCTTCACAGCCAGTATGCACAGGATGAATGACTCCAGCAAGTAAAACCTGTTTCAGTGTTCATAAGGGCACCTGACTATTGTTTTAAGACTTAAAAGGATGATAATGTAATGAATCTCCCACGGATGACTGCAGGAGTTTTTAAATCAGCTTCAGGAGCACAGGGATCATCACAGGGAAACTGAGTTCCTGGAGATTTTCCAGCTAATATGGTTTCATGCAGCATGTCACTGCTTTGGCTCTCAGATGTTGACTGTGGCTCTCCCCCTGCCCTCCCTCACTCTCATATGCTGTGGAATAAGAGGTCAAGAATGGGCACTGAGGTGCTTTATCAGTGCAATCCTGGATATTATAATGCTGGAAAGGGCAATGTATCCATCTGTACTGCTGCCGGACAGTGGGAGAGACCGTCCGTGCTCTGTCAAGGTACAGTCACTGTTTTATCACATAATTTTAGAGAAACAGTATCCTCCTTTTTTTTCTTTGCACAATTAAATGCCAGAATAGAGTAAACTGACAGAAAATTTATCTGAATCCTGGTGTTCATGTTACATGGTTGTGGTGCCTGTTATTCCTTGTAGAGACCTTGTGTGGAAGTCCTCCTATAATTGAATCCACTGAGCAGGTGTGGAATAGTAATTCAACCCCTGGCAGCACTGTGCTTTATTTTTGTAAAGATGGCTTTCATAACAAAGGAGGACATAATGTATCGATCTGTAATGAAAACGGTCAGTGGATGCCCCCAACTTTGTTGTGCCAAGGTAATTTAAACAATGAATGAAACTATATTCTTTTCAAATATGAAAAGGCAGGAAAATATTTGTAGTGTTTTCTGTCATGGCTTATTGTGTAGCTAGTTTTAGCAAATGGCACCGGCCTGCACACCCACACAGGTGTTTTCACTTATCCTGGCTTATTAGTCTGTGCATGCCCACACAGTCCTGAGAAGAGCCAATCAACACAAGTGAAATCACCTGTGTGACTGTAGCATGGAGTGGCTGCGCAGGGCAGAGATCCTTATGTAAACATTACTACCACGTTCGTCACATTTATAAGAATTCAAGAGAATAAAACTTGTATTTTATGTACTCAAAATGTTTTTGTTTGTTTTTTTGTTGTTTTTTTTAAATCTGTATAACCTCCCTGTGTATATCATTTCCTGTCCCAGAGATATTATGTGGGGATCCTCCTATACTGCCTCACACTGGGCAAGTGTGGAATGGCAGCTCCACCCCTGGAAGCACAGTGTCTTACTACTGTAAAATAGGATTTTATCACAATGGAGGGCATAACATATCATTGTGCACAATTAATGGTTACTGGACAAAACCAAACATCTCATGCAAAGGTAACAACTTGCTCCAAAATGTTTTTAATGCTGTGATTGGTTTTGTTTCCATTGCTGTTGTCCAGAGTCAATAATAACTGTTTTCCCTCAATTAAATAATGCCATTTCCATCATTGTAGAAGTTGACTGTGGTGTTCCCCCACCCATCCCTCATTCAGTCATGCTGTGGGATAATATCTCCGCTGTGGGCTCTCAGGTTGTTTATCAGTGTAACTCTGGATATCATAATGCTGGAGGGGGAAATGTATCAGTTTGTACTGCCAGCGGAGAATGGGATGGAGCCTCTCTGCTCTGTCAAGGTGATAATGACTTTAATCTACACAAGTATTGGGTTACCTGCCTCAAATAAAAGTAATGATGCAATCCTCTCAAATGTTGACAATACGTCATCATTTGCATGCTGTAATTGCACAGTATGAACTGCCATCATTCAAATGCAATTTTAACCATTGTTTCAAGACGTAAAATGTATCTAGAAACTAGTCTTATTGATTTTAACATTGCAACATCTATCCTTCGACCCATGAGCTACAATGACTTGCCGTCTTTTTGTTACAGAAATCAATTGTCAAGAGCCTGTTTTTAAACCTCATGCTAAAATGTTGTGGGATGGCACATCACACATTGGCACTGTGGTGTATTACCATTGTGAGGAAGGATATTACACCAGGAGCCTGAAAAACTACTCAGTATGTGGAGAGAATGGACTGTGGGAAGATATTGATCCATGGTGTGAAGGTGCAACCTTTAATGACAGATATATTGATAAACTACAGTTTTTATTTCAGAATATTTGTAGCAATTTGCACAAATTATTTAAAGCAATAGTGTGACATTTTGGAAAAATACCCTAATTTGCTTTTTTTTCCTTTTTTTTTTTTTTGCTCAGTGTTAGGTGAGAAGATCAATACCACTCAAGGCTACAGCCATCAGCCGGCTAGCTTAGCTTAGCATAAAGAAAGTAAACAGGGGGAAACAGCTAGCCTGGCTCTGTTCAACAAAATCCAACAGTACCTTAAAAGCTCACAGATTAAACACGTTATATCTTGTTCATTTAATCCACACAAAAACCGAAGTGTAAAAATGACACATTGTGGTTTTACAGGGGGGTATGTGCTTTACTATTTCTTGGCCTGGCGCAGTGACTTCCTGGAGTCTACGCTGGTTGCCAGGCAACCTCAAGTTGACAATAAAGCTCCAGCCACTGCACTTGGACAAATATTACATGCGTTACCTTTGGACAGAGCCACGCTAGCTGTTTCCCTGTTTCCAGTCTTTGTGCTAAGATATGTTACTGGCTGCTAGCTGTAGCTTTACAGTATATTTACTGAAGAGACATCAGAGTGATGTTGATCTTTTCATATAGCTCTCTATGAAATTGAATAAGCATATCTTCCAAAATGTCAAACTCTTGCTTTAAAATATAAGTATTAGTATATTGCTATGCTTTGTAAATGCCTAGTTGAGGTATGGAAATGTAGAACAGTGCAGTGTGCAGAGTGTAGTACTGTACTGTGTAACCTTGCATATTCATTTGAGGATTTATTCTTTGCATATGAGGCACACATAAGTGTAATATGTACACAGAATATATAAAGAGAATTTGCTACTAGTTCTCTTTAGGTTGCATCTCCTGTTCAGCTGTCATGGAGGATTGGTCTGTGCTATTTGTGTTTTTCCTTTGTGATGTACTATATGCACAGTCTGTGCTAATTCATGTCTGTATGCAGAAATAAGCTGTGGTCCCCCACTAAACCTCCCCCATACTAACCTCCTGTGGGATCACACCAGTAGACCGGGCAGTGTGGCGCTGTATGAGTGTATGGATGGATTTTACCAGAAGAGTGGAAATAATATTTCAACATGTTTACTGTCAGGAGAGTGGGGGAAAGTATCTGTAAAGTGCAAAGGTACAGTGATATTCTCTACACATAGATAACATTAACATGTATGTTTTTGTTGATGCTTTGATTTATCTGATGGAAACAGTTCTATATTGTTTCAGTTGTGGTTAGAGGCTCGCTTGTATATTCCTGCTTGGGCTCCATGTTCTGCACTTGTTGTAGGTTTTGAGGTAAACTGAAGTGAATAATAATGTTTTGTAACTTTCATGTTATCCAGAGTTGTGCTTTTAAATTTATTTCTATGGGTCCATCCACTGCTGAATGAATGTTGAGGAAACAACAAATGCTGCATGTGATTTATTTGACTTCACACAGCAATGCAAGACATTGGGAAGCCAAACAAAGATAGACATAGATATGTGTGGAATATAATGTGCATAACCATGCTTATATAGCCCCACAATACTTGCAAATTAATTAGTTAACAATCAGTGCCATTGTTTTCCTAGCTAAATGTGGCCCGGTTCCCTTCCGTGACAACTCAGAGGTGGTGTGGCATAACAGAAGTGTTGTGATCCACCGCTGTGTGGATGGATATCACAGCTGGAGGGGCAGCAACATCTCTGTGTGTGGCAGCTCTGGGGTGTGGCAGAAAGCTACACTCAGATGCATAGGTGAGTAAGAACATAGCAAGTGAACCTAACTCTACTGGGAACATCTCTAAATTGTGATGTTCAGAAAATAAAAGCATCTGAATAGGTATGCTGCCTTTGTGATGGTATTGATTTGTAATATTTTGTAATGACAAATAAAAGGTGAAGATTTGGTGTACCATCACTCTTTTCGTTCCCACATCTCTTACAGAAATAAAGCCACCTATCAATCACCTATTTGTCCTCAATGAAAAATGTCTGCATTGGAAAGCAGAGAAGTATGAGGAGGATACAGAAGTTTACAAGGTAACAGGAGATTTCATGATCCTACTTTCACTGTAGTTGCTGTTCATCACCATTTTTGTAGGCTACTTATTTGCCAATTATTATTTGTCAATAATTTCTTATTTTCTGGTTATATGTAAATGTGAATTGACAGTTTAGCATTTACCATGTAATTACCGTACTGTTTTTTTGTTGGGTTTTTTTACCTTTATCTATGGAGGGTTTTGTGACCCTGACTGATGACACATTCAATGTAACCATTCCAGGTGACATATATAGGATCCAGAAACTACCAGAGGTCCTTTCATGATAAAAGGAAGCACTTTGTGAGCTCCAAGGCTGACCGGCTGGAACTCTGTCTGAACCTGCTTCCAGTCACAAACTACAGCATCTCAATCACTGCAGTGTCTTCCAGATTCACAGCCACCATCACCACTAACACCAGTTTACCAGGTATCACTGCACAGCCTTAAATTTACTCTACTCTGACAGAATGTTTTCCTGGAGTTATCAGCTTTCTGGAAATATAATAATAATAATAATAATAATAATAATTATGATATTGCCTTTGATGCAGTCTGCTTTATACTGAGCATTGCACATCAAATATTATAACATTTGACAGTGCCTCCAGCACCAGTTGTCTACTACAGAGAATTTGAGACTCCTGTACCAACTTTGAGGCTACGCAGATCACCCAACACACTGGACCCAATAAGGTAACAACCAAGATGAGGTGAGATACTGTATTGGAGTCATATGATGGCAGTCAATGGAACACACGGATTGGGGATGTGAACTGGGAGGTCTCTATGTACATGATATTTAGTGAAATATTTCTCAAATATCTCATTAAAACCTCTTAAGATAAAACACTCGTGCACAGTCATCCTTCAAATGACTTACTAATGTCCCCAATTTATAATGCTGGTTGAATCTTTATTATTCAGTACAGTACTTGCAGCTCTGTTCAATACTTGATTCAGATTGGCCCATGAATGCATAGAATTCACTGTACTTAAAAAACAAACTTTAATAAATAAATTGAAGCATGTATAAAAAAAATCATAGTAAATCTAGTTCATAGCACATTCATGACTCCTGGACATAACGCTTTAACTGCTACATTGAACATGCATGAATATCAAATCTCCAAATGCCAAACTAGATTTGAGGTCATTTAGATACAGTGTCACCATTACATAGTTTGTCCAATAGAGAACAATGATTTTTACACTGTAAAATGTCCAGTTTTAGTATGAACCTTGGTCACAATTCCTTACAAACAAATCTGAAGCTGCCTTTAGATGATTAGAAATTTGCTCTTCGCTCACTGCGAGGTAGGGTGCAGAGCATAGTGCAGACACTTGCAGAGGCAAAGCACAGCGCAGGTATACGCCATCAAAGAGTGCCAACTTTAGCATTGGATTTAGCTAAGTACGTAAACTATATGCCTAACCTGGTAGCCCCATCTGACTGCTGACATTCCGCCATGCATTACTTTTCCTATTATGTCATGACTTCAGGGAATTCTGAAACACAGAGTATGAGTTTTTAATCACTCTCTACCTCCCCTGCTTGCATGTGTTGCTTCTGGCTACTTCACATACAGGTGTTATCTCATTGATTGCGCTTTGAAAGTCAGCAGCAAACAAGGTCAAAGTATTCATACTATTTGAACTTTGAGCGCAATGCTCGGTGGCAATTTCAAACGGTGTGCCACGCCTAGTTGGGCACCACCACTCTCCCCATAGGAAAACAATGGCACAGCCAGCGCAGAGCGGTTTTACTGCTGATCGTGTGTGGGGCCCTTAAGGGAGCCCTATAAAGATTGTTTGTTTTTGTTGTGTTTTTTTTTTATTAATTACTATCGTCCGATATATAGTTATCAGATTTTTTTTAACCCCCCCCCAATATCTGTAACAGTGTTGGTCACAAAAATCCGGTATCGGTCAGGGTATAATACTGGCTGAATCACATTCATGCATGTCCCATGTTACCTTTATGTTATGTTCAGGTGTTACAAATCTTTCATGCCATATGGATAGTAGCCTATTCATTTGTAAATGAATATAAAGCCATTGAAAAGAGACCATATCATACTAATAAACCTAAATATATAATTTCCAATAATCAATTGTGTGTATACTGGTTTAATTACGTAAAGATCATAGTGTGTCTAAAAAAGACCACATTCACAAAAAACCCTCTTAACCCAAATCCCAAAATGAATATGGCCATTATATATTCAAGTTAAAATGTTGTACCTTCAAAATAACTGATTCTTTTGTTCTTCATTTGGCAGTTTGTACCAAGTGTTTGTGCTTCCTGTGGAGGGGATTATGATGTTTGACTGTTCCTCTCCTGCGAGCTTAGACCCCTCAAGCCAAATAAAGTCCTCAACAGAGTACATCACTGCTCAGATTGATGTCGGACATATCGGGACAGAGATGAACTTCACTGTAGGGGATGAACTCTACTATGGAGGCTTCTTTAACGCCCCTCTGGAGAATGGCAGGAACTATTATATCATCTTACGAGCTGTCAGTCAGTGGAAAACGGTGGGTGCAACTACTATACAGTATGGTATAAAAATGTATTGACTTAGAAACTGCATCAGACTTTACATTTTACTTGTTAAATCACCTGAATGTTTTCTCTCCTAGGCTTTAAAAAGTTCCTGTGTCCTGTGGGCTAAAGTAAAAGGTAATTCACTGGCCAGAATACCCAAACCCTATAGTGTCCTTTTTGAAATTATGACTTTTGGATTGAGATTTCTTTTGGAAATGTAATTTTATCTTGTTACAACATTCATTCATTCATTACAGCAGAAGGCAACAGAAAGTATTTTAAAATGCAATGTCTAATGCAGAAAACAAGCAGATGTAGAAAGTACTAGTTACTCACACACAGCATTTCCTTGTTCCAGGTACATCCTATGTTCTGAGGGTTTCATCTCTGTCTGCTGCTGCATCAATAGGACTGATTGCCTTGGTCATTTTGGGTGGATACAGTTTCACCTGGTATGGAAGACAATACAGTACAGTGCATTACCCACCCTGTTAATGTCATTTTATTTATGAAACAACATTGATCTATTACTGTATTAATTCATTCAAATGTTCACAGTCTTAAGTCATTCTAGCGTTTCTAGAATTTCAAACATGCAATACATACTGGATATTTCAGTTTTAATATTATTAAGTTTTATTAAAACCATTCCTGGTCATAATAGTTAGGAATGGTGATGACTGCCTGCAAAGTAAATATTCACTTTTATTTTATTTTAGGTGACAAAATAGAGTAATCCTGTATATAGTAAAAAGGGCCCTGTTACATTTCACTAACAAATGACTGTACTGTATACGCAGATGTTTTGCAGTTCAGGTAAACCACTGCACAGGACTTATTATTGTAATTTAATGATCTGGTTTCCCTCTGTCTTCTTTTCCAGGTTTTTCAAGAGGACATGACACTCCTCAGTGCTGATACTGACCAGTCTTGACTTCCTACCTGTACATTTTGTTTTGTACTTTTTGTAAATAATTATAATAAATCTTTTTCAGTAGATGTGTACTTAATGAATGCGTAAATGATTATTGGATGTGAACTTGGTTTCTAAATGGGATGGCATGGTTGGTTGGTTCTCAGATTGTCCTGGCATGTCATGATTCTAAATCTGAGTTCGAAAAACCTACAGGTTCCAAGGCTACTGAACACAACCCCTTAAATCATTAAGATGCAGACCCCCATCAATAAATACATACATGCAAGCATTCAAACATGATGATTCATGTCTTAATTATGTATTAAGCCAGTGGTTCCCTACCTTTTTGATTTGTGACCCCTTAAAATTAAGTAATGCCTACGTGTGACCCCTCATCGCATTCCTCACATTTATCTTGGGACACCCCTGGGAATATATCCTAATTTTGGTAATACTCACCATAGTCGACTGTAATAACTGGATTTGCCACCTTTTTCTTTTATACAGACTTCCCCTGAAATCCCCTATATGTTACATGTATAAGGATACCTTCAGGGATCATTATAGGAATACTGGAATAAACAGAGGATATTTTAAATTAAAAAAAAATAGTGTTTAATGATGACACTGAAATCATGATTTATTGTATACATCTTAATATGAGTGCTTATGTTCAGATGTTATAACAGTCATTTTTGCTTATTTAAATGTACTTGAAGTACTTGAAGAGACCGGATAAGAGGCGATCCCAGAAGTTGTACTGGGCCTTTAAATTGGTTTTGCATCCGGAGCAGCTCCTTTATATTCCAGACAGACACAGGCCAGTGTCCTTCCGATGACAGCCCACATTTGACGGGTTAGTTTACAAGGGGTTAACAGGTACAACACTTATTATCGTGTCAACTAAAGTAAAAACATAGAAACATAGCTACTTAGTTAGCTACAGTGTTGCATGTTATCAGACGGACTGAGATATCAGCTGCAGAGTGGAGGAGTAGGCCAAAAGGAAATATGGAGGCGACTTGTGATTGTTTACATACATAACGTTGGACGGCTAACGTTAGGCATGGAGAGTCCGCTTATACAAGATTATTTTTTTGTCTTGCTGTAACCCAAAGAGTAATACCCAGGCTTTCCTCAGAAGAAAGCCAATACTTTAGTATTACGTTACTGGTGGCGCTAAGCTAACATTGATGCGGCCAGGTTCAGTCAACTCGGACAGCGAAAACCAAGTGCCAATCTCCGATTACAAGTTTAGAAAGACAGCTTTACATTAATGTCTTGTTTATCGGCAAACCTTAGCAACACTATAACTAATACAGTGTTTTAAACTTTTTTTTTTTACCATTTAATGTAATTCGGCTTTCAGCTGTAAGCATTATTCAACAATATTTAATCATTTTTGCTTAGCCTGCACGGTGCTCGCCTCTGTTACCACAAAGAAAAACAGTTAGCTGCAACGTAAGCTAGCTATAGAAGATGCTACAATTAAATATTTGTTGTTACCATTTGTTTGAGTGGACGAACGCCAGCTGAAGAGTAGACAGTGTTTCCGACAACGGTATTTAATTAACTAACTAGCTTATGAAACAGACACGCGTGCTGGTGTTAAATCGACAGGTTTTCGAACCGAGTTTGCTTCTATGTTCTCAGTCTCAACCTATCCATGAGAGCAGCATGTGCCACGTTTGATGAAGCTTTATGGTAGTTACATAAATCAGCTCTTCATCTTTAATTCAAATGTGGGCTGTCTCTCTTAATGTGATATGATTAATTGCCATGCCTATGATACAGAGTTTAATGTGAGTTGTGTATTCTTTGGCAAAATCCTGCTGACTTCTAAAGTACAATAGTTAAAGACTAAATATCAGATTCACACATTTTATAGTGGGCGATTGTTCAGGAGAGATGATACAGTCTCTATATTTAAACTAAACAGGTGCACTGTTGCTGCTGCTGCTGCTGCTGCTGCTGGCCCTCGGTTCACTATGGCCCAGAACCAGGTGATCCTGCAGTTCCGCTTCGCCACATTTGGGGACTCCATGCTACAGAAGATGAACCTCCTACGACACCAGAGACGCTTCTGTGATGTCACCGTACGCATCAACCAGCTGGAGGTACCTGGTCACAAGGTAGTGTTTGCTGCCGGCTCCTCTTTCTTGAGGGACCAGTTCATCCTTCAGCAGGACTCCAGGGAGGTCCAGATCTCCATGATCCAGGAGGCTGAGGTGGGCCGGCAGCTGCTGCTGTCCTGCTACACAGGTCAGCTGGAGTTTCCTGAGCTTGAGCTGGTGCATTACCTGACAGTGGCCAGCTTCCTCCAAATGGGCCACATTGTGGAGCAGTGCACTCAGGCTCTCAGTAAGTTCATCAAACCTCAGCCTGCACGCCAGCTGGAGGTGGACGTGGATATGAGGAGGGAGGAGGGTTTATCCTCCCAGGCCCAGAGAGAGCAAGAGCGCTCTCAAATTCGGACTGTCCATCAGGAGGAGGAGGAGGTGGAGCAGGTTGAGGACGACAACGATGGAGACGACGATGACGACGACGACGACGATGATGATGTGATCATACAGCCTAAGTCCCCTCTCCAGATCTTAGGCAGACGTCCAAGGCAGAGTATGGTGGAGAGTGACATTACTATAGTAAAAGTGGAGTCTGTGTCTGACGTAGCAGAAAACTCCATCACTGGTCACTTCCCCACCAGCCCACCTGCTGCCCTCCACTCTCCTGAGCCCCAGCACTCCCTCATCAACTCCACCGTGGACAGTCGTGGCAGTGAGATGGCGGTTCGGCCTGGTGTGGAGGGATACCCGCTCAGTCCCCCTCCTCCATCTCCTCCCGCAGAGAAACACATTGGCCACCAGAGGAACTACGACAAACCTCTCCAGTGGTACCACCAGTGCCCCAAGTGCGCCCGGGTCTTCCGCCAGCTGGAGAACTACGCTAACCACCTCAAGATGCACAAGCTGTTCATGTGTCTCCTCTGCGGCAAGACCTTCACGCAGAAGGGCAACTTGCACCGACACATGCGCGTCCACGCCGGCATCAAGCCCTTCCAGTGTAAAATCTGCGGCAAGACTTTCACCCAAAAGTGTTCTTTGCTGGATCACCTAAACCTGCACAGTGGGGATAAGCCACACCGCTGCAACTACTGTGACATGGTTTTCGCTCACAAACCAGTTCTTCGCAAGCACCTCAAACAGATCCACGGGAAGAACAGCTTTGACAATGCAAACGAAGGCAGTCTGCACGACGGGGGGCTTGACTCTTTTTTATAAGATTTGTTTGTTGGAGGCCATCAGTCATTTAAATGGGCATGATGCAGACTTTCCCTCAGATGGGACATAAACAATGAGTCATCCGGAATTCAGCAGTTCAAGAAACTGACACAGTTTACACAAAGCTGGAGCGTAGAGTTATTCTTTGTGTGAGAAGCCACCGATTGCATTATCAAAGATGGGCAGATGATCGAACATGATGGCTGGTTTCCCAAAGTGTCAGCCTCATTCTGATGGGTTTAGCTGGACTACATTTCACTGTAGCTTCATTACTGTGGGCTATTTTTTTTTGTAGATGCCTTCATATCGTACTTGAAAATGCAGCACTGAAACACAAAACATAATGACTGTACTTCATTAGTTTTATTGATGATGATTAACATGTCTTTGTGTCTAAGTTGTCCAATGAAAAATATCCATATGTATATTGTGTATACAGTCTACTGTAGCCTTTCTTTCTTACCTGTGTGAATATGATAACATGAACTTCATAACTAAAAGAAACTTGAAAGAGGAAGGGGTGAACACTATTTTATTGAAGGCAAGCTACACTCGTGGGAAATGGGATGCCAAAGTGTCTATGTGAACTGAAATGGTTCTTTTATACAGACTTTATATCTGAGGTATTATTGGACATTGTATCTGTCCTGTGTTCATGGAAGTCAGTGTGTGTTAGGAAATTAAAAACTTACTCTTAATCAATGTTGCTTTGAAGTGTTCTTATTGTGACACACTCCTCTCCACCAGTCATGCACATCAGAAATCAGTATTCATGGAAATATAGTGCATCCAACATCTAAATACTGCATTCCTGATGTTAAATTGTGTGGAAAAATGTTATAAACATAATTCCAATGTAGTGAATATCATTATTTACGATGCAGAAGAATAACAGGCACGTGTTTCAGCTAATGCCTTCCTCATTGTGAAGGCTCAGTTTAACAAGCTTTTTGATCAGTTACAGTTTGCAGTGTGAGTATCTGAAAGTGGCATGTAAATGTGTGGTGAGTTGTTTTAACAATGTGTCATTGTGCCTGCTGAAGTTTATTGTCTAAGTGTCTACATCCCAGGGAATAGATTACTAAAGCAGCAGTGCACTTTTTGCACATTAAAGGGACAGTTTCACCCTCCTGTCATGCACCTTTCACAAAATTAAATACTTAAATTATGTGTGTGTCATATATCGAAGTTGTGGGTGTGTTATGCTGCTGTGGTGACTTACACTGAAGTATGAACACGGGAGCAACAGCACCAGTCATCCAGAGTGCAAGACACCAGCCTGACATCAGTGCCTGTAACAGCTGACATGCAGGCAGAGCTGGTTCACTGTGTCACCATCTCCTCTTCCTCCTGCTCCTCCTCCTCCTCCTGCGTCAGTGCCTCTTAGAAACTGTCGTTACTTTGGAGACAAGAATTGGACCCCTGGTTATACACAACAGAGGCTCCTATGACTCAATTAGCTAAGGAATGGACAGGACATGCAGTCCTATGTTGAATATTATGAATGAATTTGTTACATACTGTAGAAAGATTTACGTATGTATTTTAGTTAAATATACAGTGATAGGAGGTATCAACAATCTGGTGAGTGCAGTGTGTTTGGCATGTTTACATCCGTATGGACATATACTGTCATGTACTGTGTCCTGATAATGTAGCAGCTAAAGTATTCAGATTTACTCCACATGTACAGTAGCATAATACTGCAGTCAGATCAGGTCTTTATGATTCATTACAACAGAATGTATGCTTTACTATTACACACCACAGACCAATCAAAACCTTCAAATATACAATATGTAAAGTGAAGCTTAGTGTTTATTTTAACAATATCTCACAGGTTTATTTCACAATAAACATAAAGTAATACCTCTCCAAATGTGCTGAAATTAGCAAAATGGCAAGTGTTCATTTGTAGTCTCAGGCCAGTTTTAATTAACGGCTGCTTGGCTACAATACCAAAATACAGTATACATGTCAGTGTTCAAATACAAGCCACAGGAATATACCTAGACATGTCTTAATACTGTAATATCGAGGTGATAACACTTATACATAAACATTTACATAACAGTTATTACTATGGTCCAACACTGGTGAAAGGACAAGGACTCCCATTAGAAATATTTACAGATGATTTTTTCTGAAGCATGATAATAATAATAATGTCTTTGCCGATTCCACTCTGCCTTCTTTTTTATTACATGTATGTTTATCATTGATGTATTTTAGGTTCTCTGGATCTGTGTAAGAGTGCTGCAAAGATCAAAAGTGGTTAGAAAATTCACTTTCTCTTTTCAACGTGTGATCAGCTCTACGCAAACATATTTTTGCACTGAATCATCCCTGACTCACCACTTTTAGTACGGTCAGAAAATGTAGAAAGTGCTGTTGTCCAGCCTATACTATATATGGTTTGTTTTAACTTACTATATGTAAAACATGCCAAGCCCAGAGATGTGTCTATGCAGTGGATATGATTTGAATACAATGATTTGAATAAGTGCAGCTGTGTCCACTCATCATTACTGAACTGTCCATCACTGGTGTGTGGTGCAGCGATGAGCGAGACTACAGGCTGCTGCCAGAGCTGTCTGCATTATGTGTTTGATTATCAAACATCAAAAGCACTGGTTATTCCAAACATAGGGGTAGGATGTGTCTTCAGGTTCGCCCAGCTTCTGGTGGTGCTGTATGTGGTGGGGTAAGTGACAAAAAGCTTTGATGGGGGAACATGGTGTTACCACTGTACTGGGTTGGGATTTGGTAAAATGTGGATGTATTGTTATAATGAGCTGCCTGGTGATTTGTTATGGCTTGATTGCTTTGGTAAGATATCATTCTGCTATAAACCTGCAGGTATGTGTGTGTGGTGCAGAAGGCCTACCAAGAGAAAGACTCTGTCATCAGCACCGTCACCACCAAAGTGAAAGGTTTTGCCTACACTAACACATCTGACATGGACCCTCGATTTTGGGATGGGGCTGATTATGTTATCCCACCTCAGGTTTTTAAACATACATTTTATCTTTATTAAAAAAACACGCACACAAACTTAATGACCCCTCTCCACTTTAACTTATCTTCCGTGGTATATGACATGGAAATTGTGCTAAACTGATCTGCACTGTTCGACTGTGAGTAAGACGTTTCCACTGCCTTGTGACATCTGTGCTTCTCTTCTGTCTAACAGGGTGATAATTCATTCTTTGTGTTAACGAATATGGTTGTTACCCCCCATCAAACTCAGTCGCGTTGTCCTGAGGTGAGTCACTACCTGATATGACATCCTGTGATATTCCTGCTCAGACAAGTTTTAGCGTGAAGATGGTTTGTTGATTCACAGCATGTCATTAGAGTTTAGGCTCATTTCTAATGAGTCTTTTAGAGTTGCAACTAATGACTATTTTCATTGTTAATTAATTTTTCATTTAGTGTCCCAATGAATCTATTCTAATCATTTTGTGTAATATGTCAGAAGCTCATTTTAAAAATGTCACATTCACTAGTTTCCAGATCCCAAGGCCACATCTTTAAATTGCATATTTTGTCCAACCAATAACACAAAACCCAAACATGTCCTAACTAGGATGATGTAATCCTTACTTTTGGAAAGCTGGCACCAGCTAATGTTTGGCTGGTGCCACCACTTGGTCCAAACTGAAATATCTCATCTGTAAAGTGCCTCAAGTGAATAATGTAGCCAGTAGTTCCTTTTTTAACACTGGTGCCATGTTGTGGAACAGCCCTCTGCTACACATCAAGATATAAAATATGAGAGGGGCTTATACAAGTCAGATTAGGATTTTTTTATGGAACAGGGTAACAGATTTATAATGACATTGTTACTTGTTACTATTTGTTTTTTGATGTGGGAATTATTTTTTATTTCTTAAATTGTAGTGATGTTTTTTTGGGTCTCGGGATTGTGTTGTTTAGTTTTATGTTGAATGTCTGGTGCTTCTTTGTGTTTTCTTTTGGCTTTTAACATCTTGGGATCATGTTGGAAATAAGTGTTTTTACTTTAACATGTTATCCTTTGGATTTATTTTTTTTCTGTGTCTGATAATCCATAAATCAAATCAAACAACTATTGGAGGGATTTCCGTAAAAACTCATGGTGCCTAGATGAGGAATATTAATGACTTTGGTGACCTCCTGACTTTTCCTCTAGCGCCAGTCAATTGCAAATCAATTAATCTAAATATTTCAGTGCCAGTAGGCTGCTGGTAAATCACAGAATGTTACAAATGGATAAACACCAACCTGCTCAGGCCAATCACTTTACTAAAAAAGGTATTCTGATATGGATGTACACATTGCCTCATGCTAACAGGGTCACATCAGTTGACAGATTAACACAGGTGATTTCTCCTCCAGCTTCCAAGCCCATCAACTACTTATGTGGAAGACTGTGACTGTATCCAGGGACACAATGATCCTCGAGGCAATGGTAGGCCTTCCTCACAGGGTGGCATCAGATTGATATGTGTTAGTACATCAGCTGTAAATGATGTGATACCAACCACACAGCAAACACCACCTGACATTCATTTTCCCCTCAGGTATACAGACAGGGCTGTGTGAGAACTACTCCACGACTGTCCAGACTTGTGAAGTGATCTCATGGTGCCCTCTTGAAATAGACACTAATCTGCCTGGGTAAGAATATATGCAGTGTTGTAGTATTCAGAAGTAATAATGTAGATATGGCTTGACAAGTTTTGTCCCTGCCCCGCAGACGTGCACTGCTGGCTGCAGCAGAGAACTTCACTGTGCTGATCAAAAACAGCATAACATACCCGAAGTTCAACTTTCACAGGTCAGTGCTTCTGAATGTAACAGAAAGATGTGTGGAGAGGTATAGGTTCTTATCAGTACAGTATATGCAAACACACTGTTTTATTGTGTGCCACTGTAATATCAAATGCATGTCTTCTTCGCTCCCCCAGAAGAAACATACTGCCACATATTAACTCCTCATACCTGAAGAGGTGTGAGTTCAGTCGTTCAACAGACCCTGACTGCCCAATATTCCGCCTCAAACACATCATTTCAGAGGCTGGAGAGGAATTTCAAGACATGGCTGTGAAGGTACGCCCAGATATATATATATATATATATATATATATATATATATATATATATACATATATATATATACATTTGAATTTGTCTACACTTGAACAAAGTTGGATAGTAAAATTAAGTTTTATTTTATGTTTATAAAGGGTGGTGTCCTTGGTGTTATTATTGACTGGAGCTGTGACCTGGACTGGTGGGCGGGGAAGTGCTACCCAAAGTACAGCTTCCGCAGGCTGGACAGCAAGAATCCTGACAATAATGTGGCCCCTGGATACAACTTCAGGTGAAACCATTTCTAACAAACCCTTATTAATTAATAAATGGATTAAGCTGAAAAAAAATTGATTTTTTTTAAAAACCCTGCTTTTAGGTTTGCAAAATACTACAAGACCTCAGATGGAGAGGAAACTAGAACCTTAATCAAAGCATACGGGATCCGGTTTGACGTCATTGTATTTGGAACTGTGAGGCCTGAATAAATCTTGAAATTGCAATGACTTCATTAGCAAAATGTATGTGTGTCGTCTTTGCTTTGACAATATCTGTGGGGGTTTTTTATGCTGCAGGCAGGAAAATTTGGAGTTGTACCAACCATAGTGAACTTGGGCGCAACGTTAGCATTCCTCAGTTTGGTGAGTAGACATGCTCAGCCCTGCACTTGAAACATGATAAAAATGCACTTTTCTAGAAAAAGCAACGATACACAGAATTTGAGTGTTTTCCCGCAGGTCCCCTTGGTTACCGACTGGTTTATGTTGACATGCATGAGAAAAAGAGATATTTACAAAAAACATAAAGTCACATATCTAAATGAAGATGCTGACACTGAATCAGTAAGTGACTGATATATCAGTTTCACATTTTACAGGCCTCACTGCTGGCAGTAATTAGTAGTGAATAAAAGATTTATTTTGGGGGGTCAAGCATTACTCCACAATTAATCTGTTTCTTTTTATTTTTATAATACAGATGTCAATGGGCACCACCTACGGAACCCAGTAGCATGGTCACATCAGCGTGGGAACATTTTTCTGCAGAGGGATCTGAACCTGCTCTAAAACAAACTGACATGAAAACAGAGATTTTCAACATCATTTGAATTCTTCAATAAAACTGGTTAAATGTGTAAATGTGAAGAATGCGTGTAAGAAATGACCTTACAAAATTACCTTCTAGTCTCAGTCACAGATTAAAGATTAAATGTGTTTTCCGAGGTTTTAAACAAATAAAAAGAAAGAAATATGACTCCCCCGCACCGCATGGGGGCGTCGTGACGTGACAACATAGTCAAACACAAGAAGCTTCTCAGTATGCTAGCAAACAACAGAAAAGTGAAGCAGAAGAGCCTTTTAGATTGAGGCATCGTAACAAAAACTTGCTTAAATAGATTTTTTTTCCAACTTTTATCCCTTATTTGTTTAGTCAACTAATAATGTATGTCTAGCAGTGGTGTGCGTCGAGGAGCTAGCCTCGCTGTAAAACAGACTAGTTCGTAGCCTGACAGCTACATTTGCAGTAGGGCAGCTGGTTTCTTCTAGTTAGCATCGATGAGGAAACCCAACCCCGGCTTAAATGCTGTAAATGAGACTGGCCAGCTTGTCTGAGAAAGAATACAACACAGAATGACAGGTGAGTGACACGACCTGATGTCAAGATCTTCATACCTACGAACTGAGCTAGCTAACGTTGTGTTTTTTGGGAGCAGCGTCAGTGTACGACTGTAAAAGTGTAATAATGACACCACGGGTCTCCTCAGAGGATGCCGTCCTGCTGAATGTGCCTGTCATTCGGCAGCTGTACCACTGGGACTGCGGGTTAGCCTGCTCCAGGATGGTCCTGAAGTAAGTGCACAGTGCAATCATACATGTTAGTCCTTTTGCATTATGTACTCGGCTGAAGGTGTTCTTAATAACTACAGTCATCAGCATTTTGTCATTGTACGACCCAATGACAAGGACCTGCTTGACATGTATAGTGTAACACGGGTGCACTACAGGGAGTCACAGCCTCTGACTGTCCAATCTTGCAGGTACCTCCATCCGGTCAGTGATGAGGAGTTTCAGAGAGCATGCTGGGAGCTGAAGCTGACCGAGAGCGTGTGGACTATTGACCTGGCCTACCTCATGTGCCATATAGGAATCAAACACTGCTTTTGCACGCAGACTCTGGGTGTTGATAAGGGCTTTAGGAATCAGGTACTTTGCTGAGTAAGCCATCAGAACTGTCATGACCAGATTTGAATTGTTCTCTGTGTGTGATAGTGTCTTTTGTTGTCTTTTGGTATGGTTTGCAGTCCTTCTATAAGAAACACTTTGATACAGAAGAAGATCGCGTGAACGAGCTCTTCCTTAAAGCAGATAGCAAAGGTGTGGTGGTGAGGAAACGGTGAGTTTTCTGTAACTTCTTATTCACTCGGACAAGCCACCTGCTTTTGCCTTAGACAAAGTAAACCTAACACCTGAAATGTATCTGTGGTTATCTTTTCATAGTTCTGTGACTGTTCAGGAAATCCAGTCTCACCTGGAGCAGGGCCACGTTGCCGTAGTGCTGGTCAACGCTGTCGTCTTGACATGTGAACTCTGTTCGTCGCCCGTCAAATACTGCTGCTTCCTGCCTGTGGGCCAGAAGTGTTTCTGCAGGAAGCCAGAGTACCAGGGTCACTTTGTGGTAGTGTGCGGCTTCAACAGGACCACTGGCTGTATTTTCTACAACAACCCTGCGTATTCTGACCGTGAGTAACCTCATATGTCCAAAGCACAAGCAGAATGTGGCAAAACAGTATGTGAATGAAAAAACAGTATTTCAATGAGCTGCAGAGGAAAACTTACTGAAAAACAGTCTAAAATACATTTAATGTCACAATTTTTAAAGTATAATGCCAAGAGACAGTGTGTCAGAAGTTACTTCAGGACTTGGATACCTGTAGCCCTTTAAGACCTGTGAAGGGATTTTAGTTTTCTTTTTAGATTGAAGTAATGTTACGACAGTTCCTGTTTCTGCCGGAGTTCATCCCAAAGCCTTGCCACTACGTTACACCTTAATGAAGGGTGCTTCATTCAGCTGTGAGTGTACTACAAACAGAGTTACACTCCATGACAGAGTGGGAGTCCGGAGGGTCCGGTTTGAGAAAGGCCCACAATGAATTCGTTACCCTTGGGCTCTGACAACTTGGAAGAGGCATTTTTAATTTTTTTTTACTTAACAGTTAATGGATGTATCTAAAAAACAATCAAGAAAATTAGTCTGACTGCTACTAACAAATTGTGTCTTCAGTTTGGAACTGACAGGTGTGTGTGTGTGTGTGTCAATCAGGGGTGTGCTGCACCAGCGTCAGTAACTTTGAGGAGGCTCGGCGGAGCTATGGGACAGATGAGGACATCCTGTTCGTCTTCAAGGAGAGTTGATGGACCGTGACGGTGGATTGGGATTTCACTCTTCCTCAGCTCATCATTATAGTGGCATGACGCTGCAGGTCAACAGTCTTGGACTAGCAGCCCCCTCCTGTTGCCCGTCGTCGCAGATCCCCTGGGCTTTCCTCTCCGGTGCTAATAAGCCCAACTGCTCACTTGAAAAGCACGTAGCTGCAGAATCACCGCGCTCATTCCCTCTCATACAGTCAACACTGCTCACCCCGTTAAGAATTAACAGCTGGGAGGTTCAACAATCTAAGTTGAACTGTTTATTTTTTGAGATGAGCAGATGTGTTGAAAGGAATTTTATTGCGTTTTTGTTGGATTTTAATGACTGTCGTTGCTCATGTATTGGAGCTATTGAAGTATTTCAGACTTGTGAAACTACAGTGGATGAAATGTGAGAATCGTGACATAGGAATAGGAATTACCAGGAAATAGTGTGCACATAATTCAGGGCTGATGACGATAGCATTTAGTATATTCAATTTATTTGTCCTGTTCAGTGTTGAAGTCTAAAGCCTCACCTCCACTTGCCTTTTAAAAAAAAAAAAAATCCTAACTCACCTCGGTCACTTTTTATTCTGACGATTCTATCAGCAGGGAAAACAGGAAGCAGTCGTGTCTTGAGAGTCTCAGGTAACGAATGCCCTAAAGTGGGACTAAACTAGTTCAATGCAATCCTCTCAGTAGTCTGTCTTTGGAACTCGGTCTGCCTGCAGAAGAACATGGAGAGTGGATTGTCCTACTGGCATGTGAACTCACCAGCTTCATTCACTTCACTGGAGGAAACGGCTCGTGTTTCTAGATGGATGCATTGTTTGGTTGTTTTGATCATGTGGCAGAAAAAAGGTGTAATTTTGACTCGATCATGTTCTCTGTTGAAGGCAGTGTTTACTAGGTAATTTCCTCATTGTCGTTATTTGTTAATTTTGGTATTATTATGTATATGTTTTTTGCACTACACTTTTCAAACCAGACATAATTATGTTATTTAAATTAAAGATTTTAGCATGAAATCGCTTCTCTGAATCTGTGAAAAGTGATTTCTTCCTGGTCGTGCTCTTTGGTAAGAACAAACAGCACGTTTTAAACCGCAAACTTTATTTTTTATTAAACATAGATCTGCATTTATTATATGTTGTGATTAAAGGATTTGAACATATGCTCCATCCTTGTCATTTTTTTTCTGGCACGTGAGTATTTAATGAGGCATTTCCACCTTAAACCTCATTATATACTAACATTTTGCCAGAGATTGACAGAATAAAATCAGATCTGGGCCTTGTTTTTCATACGTGAGTTATTAACGAAGGCTATCATGATATTATCCAGCTAATATGACCCTGTTAATTCTCATCTAGTTAACTTGGTTCTTTGGAGGATGGATTTATTAATCCTGATTGAAGTTATCTTACTCAAAGTTTTTGAAGCTGAGGAACCTACTGTATCTTTATTAAAGCATATTCTTATGAAATGTTACCTATAATCCCCCCCCAACAGGTGCATCAAAGCTGACTGGAAATCAACCAGGTTCTGTACATGCGCACACAGTCCTGAGAGGACATCTGTCTAATAAGAGAAAATATTCTGTCATATAAATGAATAATTATATCAACATATTTCTATTGGCCCCTCTGAAAATGAGTTAATGTATGAGACCTATCTTAAAACCTGAACCCATGAACCTGCATGTCAGCAGGTTTGAGCTTAAAGCGAGACAGTTAATTTTTTACACACCTTTTTATTTTCCTCTTACTGATGAAAAGTTGAATTCATAAGCAATAAAACAAAACAATACACTCCGCTCCTACAGCCTTACTTGGTCTGGTTTGACCCCTAGCTTACAGTAGCCAATGTTAGCAAACTTAAGATAGATATTGCTGTGTAACTGACATTTACTAAGGCAGCTCACTGACTGTGGCTCTCCTCCACTTGAGCTACAGTTATAACACAGTCGTAGCATTATCCCATAATTGTCATTTGTGGCTGCAGTGGCCATTCAGCAGAAGTTACATGGTCTCGCTTTAAGGACTTGCTCTGTCAGCAGGTCCAGATACAGGTTTGACTTTAAATTTAGTTTTCTGCGATAAAGTGATAGACATAACAACATGGAACCAATCTGACAGACTGACCAATACAAACAGAATGTTGAAGAAAAAGAAACAAACTGAACTGTATGTGTTTCATACTCTTATGGACTATAGAGGAATATCATCTACTCCTTCACTATGTTGGGTTTGAAGTCATGCCTGACAGCCTTGGAAAGCTCCTCTGCGTACTCAGCATACCGCCCAGTCATCTGCAGAGAGGTACATTGAACAGGTAGATTAACAGAAGTCCAGGAGAATAGACTACCATCCAATCACCGCAAGAACAAACACACCCAGCCTTTCTTAATGTAGGTCAAAATGGGACATACAGGGAGGCTGCCTTTGTTATGCCTACTTATATTTACCTTAAAACTCCATTTGTCGCTGATTTGTCTGTTCAGGTTGAGATCCATTTCTACCACCAGTAGCCCGTCACGGGTCCTGGAGAGCCCCGGGGTGCGGCTGCCATCAGGAGCAGCCACATAACTGGATCCATAGAAGTGTCCAAAGTCATGGTGAGCTGCAACAGTCAGGAGAGAATAATTCACCTTGCTTTGTGGGACCAAACATGACTGAGTAGGAAAAAACAAATGAACTGACAGATAAAATACTGCTACATTACAAAACTACACATTTCTTTATTTCTTTGAGCATTTTAATCATTTATTAAATTATCTCGTATGTTTCTCAGTTTATTTGGCCATTTAATGAATTCTTTAATTCATGCATTTAATTTTCAATAAGTCAGGTTTGGTCTGGTTTACTAGACACATGGTTAGGGGATTTTGTGTTTCTGTGCTGAATAACATTCAGGTTATCCTTAAAAATAAACTACACATTTAGATTCAGCTTCTCACGGTTCACCATACAAGTTAAAGAAGTTAAATGAAAATGTAGCCAACTTTCTCAATTCTAATTTTAAAAAAAACCTCTTACCTTTTTTTCCATCACCAGATGTGAATTCACTTTTGAAATGTTCCTGTGTGAAATACAAGAATGCACATGAAGTCACACAAGCTCCCAACAGTGATCATAGAGACACCTCAGCAGGGCCAAAGCTACTGACACTGAGCTCACGTCAGTTTCAGCGGTTTGGAAGGTTCACAACCTACTGCTATGTGTAACATTTTGGGAAGAATTGGGTGTGTGGACATAGTCTGCATTTTTGTAGCATTTACCCAAAAAAAACCTTTTATGAAATGTTTGAATATGATGAAATAGTATAAACGTATAAATCACTTTTTATGCAAAAAAAAAACACATGTAGGACTCAGGACATTAGAATGTCTAAAGTTTTGACTACAGCCCTGCACTTTGAGTGTCACAGGCACAGTTCTATGTGCTGTCATATGCTCATTTATCAGACATATATGTGTAAGATTGCAGTTATAGAGACTGACTTACCGTCCCAACGCGGTTGATTGCACAAGTGAAACAGTGGTTAGCTATTGCTGCATTCCTGGCCTCTATAGGCCACATGGGCTCACTGTAGAGAAGAAACAACACTGTTGTTTATGTATTCAAGCATAGGAAGACTGTACATGGTGCAAAGAGAGGGGGAGAAACAGGGTTAATGGGAGTCCAGCAGCTTATTGCCTCAGGGTCCTCTAGCAATTGCTAATACAGCCATGCCAGAAATAATACTTATATAATACTATACACTACTATACTATACTATATAATACTGCTCCATTTTGTCTTTTACCTGAGAGCTCCAACAGTAGCTGAGGGGTTGAAGATGATCTCGGCTCCATTCATACTGTACATGAACCAGTTGAGAGGGTGATGGCGCCCGTAGCAGATATTCACAGCTATCTTCCCAAACTGTGTCTGGAACACCGTGTGGCCTGTGTCGCCCTCCATATAATATGTAGACTGAGTGTAAAAAAAACAAAAAAAAAACATAGTGAACACAGCAGTTTGCCTGATTTCATACGGGTGCAGTGGATCATATAGTCTAACTGAAATCACATACTAACCTCATTAAAGTCTCCGATCCTGGGAATATGGTACTTCCTGCTCTTTCCCAGCACATTTCCAGAGTTGGAGATCACCACCGCTGTGTTCCACAGAGTGCTGTGCTGCTCTTCTCGCTCCAGAATCGGAGAAACAACTACCATGTTGTATTTTTTGGCCAGCTAATGACAGAGTCGCAGTGATTATTCGGCTTGTGTTGTGTAGTAAAGCACGTCACTGCACTGCGTCAGACCTCTGTAATCTCACCTCTTGACAGAAGCGTGTGGTGTTTCCTTCCTCAGCAGACTCTGCAAACTCTGTCCATGGTTCTTTCTCGCGGGTGCAGAAAGCAAAGGGCATGGCTGTGGACAGCAAAAGACAGGTTAGTGTCTTTTACTGGCTCATATGTAATGTGTAGTTCTGGCTCATGAAAGCACCCACTCCAGGTCTCCTGAAAGCAGACGATGTTTACACCGCACAGGGCTGCTACCTCAACGATTTCACCAATTCGATTATGCATGGCATTGATCTGTGGAGGGGACAACAAGAGGAGTTACACCAGTCACTTTTGATAGAAATTAATTCTATCAAATGTACAGCATCCATCCTGTCTGTCCACAACAGGTCTGTTTGCATGTGTTGTTTGGTAAATAACGTGTCTGAGTCCTGACCTGGTCCAGGATGGGGGCATCAGTGGGCAGAACAATGCGGTGCTGAATGAGTCCTACGCGGATCCTTCTGGAAGGCCTAAGCTGTTCCTGTGCTGCTTCAAACCTGTAACCCTTCAGCTCAAAGTCACGCTCGCAGGCAGCATCCACGGCACATGCCGGGAGGTCCAACTTCCTGTAACACACGAGTCTATTACCACGAGATCTCTGTCAGGGGTCTCTCAGGCCTTTAAGTCAATAGTGAGAAGTGAGCAAAACCTTTGCCCCCCCAGGTTTTTGTCTTTTCTGCTCAGACAGTCAAATCAGTGTGTGTCCAAAAGCCACAGGGCAGAGATCTGAATATTAAAGTCTGTTACAAGAATTTACAGTGGACTCAAACTGACTAATACACGGTACGTCTAAGTACACCACACGACCCTGATGATAAGAGTTAATCATTTAGTCCGTCAACAGAAAATGAGTTTGATAACTGATTCTTCATTTAAGTCATTTTTCAAGAAAAATGCCAAACCTGTGCTGGTTGCAGCTTCTCAGATGTGAAGATTTTTTTCTTTTGTCTGTCATATTAGTAAGTAAACTGAACATCTTTGGGTTTAGGACTGAACAATAGTTTTTTTAATTTTTTTTTGTTCTCCTTATTCTCCCCTGTGTATAATTGGAGTTGTGACTAATAAATGAATAGAAGTCTGGACTAATTCCCCTCTCTACTTTCAGCCTGTGTGCTGCACACATATTCAGCAATAACACCATTATTAAAATGTCTAGAGTAATTGAGTAATCCTTTCTTTGGACAGGTTAAGGGTTGTGTGTTGTAGCATACAGCTCTAACAAAACGGACCAAAGTCCACTCAGCAGAATAATCATTTACTAAGAACAAATTGAGTAGAAAATAAAAGAAAATAAATGATAGGATCTATAGGCCTGGTTCACTACAGTTAAACAACTCACTTTGTGTCCTTTCCGAACAAAATGCGTTTCACCTCTGTGAGCTCGGCCTCTGGCAGATGGGACTCCAGAGACTTCTCCAGCGATTCAAACTCACATGCGGACATTTCTGCGCTTTCTCCGGGTTTGCAGCTTCGCAGCAGCAGCAGCTCGGTGTCTGCCGGTAACGGACTGTTTTATCTGTCACGCTCGTTATATAATCATCTGCGTTTTCACGTAGTCTGACGCAATTCAGGATTTATGGAAGAAGAGCCTACAGAGTCCATCGGCTGGTCAGGGCGGGTCATTAATTAACCCTGTGTATTCTCCCGCCCAGCACCTCACTGTTCACTCCACCACACACACACACACACACACACAAGTTTAATGTGTCTACCCAATTTCCATCTTTGCGCTACATTTACTTCTATCAGGGAAACCTTTTACTACATTTACTGAGGTGCAAAAACTATTTAATTTGCAGATTAAGATTTGATAAAACTATTGAGTTTATGATTATGATGTAGCCTGTAGGTCGTTTTCACAGAAGACTTTGACTGAAAAGCACAGGTGTTAATAAAAATGAAGCCAGTAAGTCATGACAGTGAGTCAGCGTGCACAACACCAGGGGCCTCAAACTGAAGCGGCTAAACTGAATTCAGCCATCATCAATTTGATCATTCCCACCTGTGCTTTCCTTACTGTGACATGGGGGCCACAGGGGACACCATGTTCAAATGACTGATTACCACCACAAGCAAAATTCAGGTGAGTAAACCAGTTTCTCCCTGAAGGGTAGGGAACAAATAAAAATCACAACCTAAGAGTACGATAGCAAGCTTTGAAAAAAGTATATGTAATTATAAATCAGCTAAAAAAACAGAGGTATGGTCCTTTGGTCAAGTACAGTATCAATTTTACATGTTGCTTGTTAGAATTACAGAAACAGCTCACTTCAGCCTAAAAGTTAAACAAACCCTTCAACTAGTTCACAGAAATGATGCCAATTAACTAATGTAGGCTACATGCAACTTCAGTGTTCTGCCTAAACTGCCACTGTGCTCTATACAAGGCTGGCTCACTTTTCTTGGATTTAAGGAGTACAGTGTGGTTGTATGTTGTTTCAGGTTTTCTACAGAAATCTGACATTCATTTGACAGCCATAGTTTCTTTTCAGATTAAAATGTTACAGGTAACACATGAAATGCTTTTTAAAAACAACACATCATTAAAGATTAAACCAGTGATTCCCAACTGTTATGACTTGTGACCTCTTGCATAAAATCAGTGTGTAGTCGTTGCTCCTCATCATGTTTCAGATGTCTATGAGTTGTTGCAGTTCCACCAGAGAGACATTTCCCCTCTAAACTTCTCACATGGTTTCATTTCAATAACTGTTTGAGGTCCAAAGAGGGCATATTATGCAGCATTTCACAATAAAGCAAAGATTAGAGAAAAGTTGTATCAGAACTTTTTTTTTTCTTATGTACTTTCCCATCATCTCATGACCCCTCAAATGTATCTTCTGATCCTTTGGAGGAGCCTGACCCCTAGGTTGGGAGCCACTGAACTAAACTAGCTAACTGTATATAAAATAGTTAAACTACCTCCACCTTGACCAGCTACAACAGTGAAATGCTGCTCTAATATTTAAGTACATTTTGCTGATGATACATTTGTACTTTAACTCAAGTACGATTTAAAATGCAGGGCTTTTGCATTGTTGTACTGGTACTTTTACCTAAGTAAAGGATCTGAATACTTCTTCCTTTGTACAACTGCGAGAGTGACATGACACTGTGTCTTTTATTTATATAATTCACACATTTATTTTATTAAAGTCGATCTCAACCATTTTCTAATATACACTTACTTACAACTCAGTTGGTGGTACAGATTACTATAATAAAAACATACATTTGCTAAAGTCTTATATCTAAATGCATTTAAGAGATTGTTTGCATAGATACAGGATATAGCTAGGCCTTTAGTCTATTCATGTGGTTGTATGTTGTTTCAGGTTTTCTACAGAAATCCAACTTAAAAGTCTGTCATGACTCATATAGAAACTATTTCATTTGGTGGCTTATGTTGTTTGCAGAGATGTTTTTGCTCCTGATTTGCTTGGCAGGACTGCTCCTCTGTGTCCGTCCTCCTCTCATCTTTCTGTCTCGCTCCTTGTCAGGGTTTGACAGTTTCCTCAGCAGCTCTACAACAGAGTTGAATTGAAATTGTAAACAGGGGTTTGACCAGCAGGAGGCCTCAGAGAGCCACCTCAAGTCTGCACTGCTCAGTTCCAGTCGTGTTTTTTTGTTTGTTTGTTTGTTTGTCCTCTGCTGATGGTTTTTGTTACCTGTTAACTCAGGATGACTCTGGCTGAAGTTGTTTAGGAGAGACACATATCTCTGACCTCCAGTTTCATCATCTCCTGAAGGGAATAAAAGTCAGGAGCTTTAATGTGTAATAAAACAGCTGGACAAGATAAGAGTCTGTCAGACCTTACCCACAAAACATAATACTTTTTGTTACTGTAGAAAACTTTCATGAGCAGCAAATCAAGAGTTTAAACTAATAAATCCTCCAAAGTCAAAACATAATATGAAAACCTTTTAATATACCATATATATTTAGGATTGTAATATGATAATCATTTTGTCGGAAACTTTAAAAGGCACCATCATTTGCTTGTGTTTGGCCTTATAATTAGCCCTTTTCCAAATATTAGATATATAAACTTGGAATCAAACTATTCAGGCCAGAGACAGTTAACTGGACGAGGTTTAGAAGCCTAGATGGACTCACTGCACACTCGCAGGAGGATGTAGTATTGTCTCTCTATCAGCACGCTGCTGGCTAGAGCCACACTTTGCTGCCTCCCCTCCAGGTTCATCACTCTACCACTGCTGTCCATCAGGTCCACGCACTCTACAGGAAGAATGTTTTTACACAACATTTAACATAAAATGTTTTGTACTTACAACCAAAACCTGATGAAAGTAGTGAATACATGACATCGGTTTACAAAAGTTCTCTCTTACTTCTCAAGTTATGAATGCTACAGAAGTAAGACTACAGTATGGGAGTTGGTGCTTTAGGTGCATTATGTTACACTCCCAAAAGGGAGATAAAGGGGAAATAAAGGAATCTGAATGGCCAATTAAGTTTCAGTAATGGTTGTTTTAGCCCTAACTTCTGCTGTTACGTACCTTTGAAGTCCAGATTACACTTTTCCTTTAAATGATGGATGAAGTTTATCAGCTTACAGTTGAGGTTGAACATTTCCATCCTGCTGTCTGTCAAGAAAAATATCTATTTAAAAATATAACATTGCACATGAAACTTTGATTCTTTCATTCTTCCTGTACTCGGGCATTTACTCTTGTAAAACAAACCAGTTCACTGTCATACTAAATGTGGATTTCTAAAACAAAGCAACCATTTACCACCATAGTGAATATATTTTGCAAAGTTTTCCAGTAAACTCAAATAAAATAATTAATCCTACTCCACATCAACAGTGTAATTGGTTTAAATAGTTTCTACTTGAAAAGCAGAGATAAATAAATATATCCAGGGACTTTACTCACCTCCAAACAGGATAGTGACAAACATGTTCTGGTCCTGACTGCAGCTAAGCTCCACCAGCACTGCAGTTTAAAGCATCTGTTTACTCCCAGGGAGTAATAAGTTTCTCCTTTGCATCATCCTCCTTTTCCAAGCTGAAGCCTGTTAAATGAGGGGTTAAGGGGCTGCTGTTGCTTGTATCCATGGAGTCTCTACACACAGACAGACTGGCACTCTGGACTTTATAGTTGTTGGACAGTGATGTCAAGACTGACGAAAAAAAGAGGCTTTATTGTTTCCCACCACAGATTGGAACTAAGAAATGAAATGGCCCGACCCAACACTGTTTCTTCTTACTGTAATACCACTGAAGGAGAGTTTCACTCTGAGTTCTGAAGCTGGGAGACAGTCCAAGTTTAAATTCAATTTGGAAGAAAAACAATCCCCAATACAAAGCTTACTTAAGAAGAACTGTAATCACTATTATCTCTCAATTCATAATGTACAGTTATACGTCACAGTGCTAAATGTGGGGGCTCTGTAGCCCAATCAGTGCTTAAATGAGAACCGGCAAGATCCTTAAAGCGGCTATAATCAATATTTTTATATTAACAATGTATCAAATGACAATGTAAAAACAATGTGACAATGTGAAAGGAGTTGCTCGTAGTGATGAACCTACAGAGAACTATCATCTGCTCCCATCGGCTTTATGGAGCTTTATAGTGAGTTTCAGCTCATTGTTTAGCTGTCTGGCCACAACTTCACTGTTTTGGTTCACTCTCACTGCTCTCGTAGCGCTGTTTTTGGAGAAAAAGCTCTAAAAACCCACTGTACTCTGCCTGCTCAACACCGACACAGTTAGCAACTGAAAAAAAAACAAAGCGTAAAAATAACCAGCCAAGAAATAGTCCGGCACATAACCCGTTGTAAAACTACAACTTGTCATTTTTACAATTTGTTTTTTGTACCGATTAAACAAACGAGAAATAGCATTTTAATTAGTGAGCTTCAAAAGTTCTGGTAGATTTTTCTTTGCCTTTGGACAGAGCCAGACTAGCAATTTCCCTCTGTTTCCAGTCTTTATGCTAAGCTAAGCTAACTGGCTGCTGGCTGTACATTGGCTTCATATTTACTGTACAGACACGAGTGGCATCAATTCTCTCATCTCACACTCATAGCATGAAAGCAAATTTTTCACTGTCAAACAAATCCTTTAATATAAGGCATTGATTAGAGCAGCTTTAAACAAAATGAATTCTAACAAATAGACACATTTATGGTTCTTTTGCAATGACTAATACATTTTCTCACTAGATCTCCAATACAGCTGTAATAGTCTAGAAGTTTGAATCCTAACCTTGATATGACCCAGCTGAGGAGACTGTGTCCACACAGGACAGCAGCAGAGCACGAGGACTCAGGAGGTCTCTGTGGTGAATCTTTAAAAAGAGCACTAAAGGCCTCTGGGGAAGCTTTCAAAAAGAAGTGGGCTCTGTGCCCTGTAACCTGAACTCACAGGGGAATTATGATAAGAGCTGGGAAAATAAAGAACTCCAAAGATAGTTTGATAGCTTAATTAACCATTTCCCAGAATCGACAAACCAGATCCCTGACTCAGTTCTTCAGACTTCCACATGTAATATGAAACATCACGCTGACTGGTGGGAGGCCTGGAGCTGTTCCTACAGCTACTGAATAATTACTGGAAGGATTATGGCCATTGCTGAATGCAAATACAGTAAGTACACTTTGAAAATGTAAAAGGATTTATTTAAAGGCAGGACTTTGTGCTAGCCTGCTTGTGAGAACACAGATGGCAATAGCTGCACTGGACTGAGGATGAATTCACCATGAAATATAAAAAATACAACTTCTTCCATGAGTTTAAGTCTAAAATGAAACCATTCACAAATCATTTCCCATCATTCATCAAACTATCTCAGAAGTCAACATTTACATGAATAAAACTTAAATAAGCACAGTCAAGTCACATTGTCACAAGGTTACATTTCAGCATTACATTACCAACTTTGCTACTGGCACAAACATGAAAAAATCTGAACACTAGTGAAAGTACTGTTCTTGTTTTTTAGTCCAGCTGGGTGCAAAATGAAATCAGAACACATTCATTTTCTGTTGGAACGCACGTAAGTCTCTGCCATGAGGCTAAACTACAATGAAAAAAGGAATCAGCTGAATGTGAAAAAGGTTTGCTAAGAAGTTTGGTGGTGCTGTCTGTGCACCTTGCAGGTCCTCAGGATGGGGTGAATCTAAAAATGGTGCAAGTGATGGTGAAATACTGCATAAGAAATAATCCTCCGCCCATGACCCATGGTGGTGGTCTGAGGTTAAATCCATCAGAGTGCATATGTATCCACATCCCTGAAAAATTGAAAAATATATCAATAATTTAAGATTTTGTCTCAAGCCAAAGGCCTATTCAGACCAGAAATGACCAGAACATTTACTCTCACACTATCTTATATTATTTTAAGAGAGTGAGCGGTCCACACTGTCCCTTCTCTCCATACTGAACTGAGCTTTGGTAGGTCAAGCAGTTTCAATGGTTCATTGCATTTGTATTGAACTCTAACTATCCGCAAATAGGAAGTGATTTGTTTGTTGAAATGAATGCAGAGCCATTTTGCGTGTGCAAAGTGCCTGCACCTTAAAGAAAGAAGTGTCATTCGCTCAGTCGATTTAAACCGCTCTTGGTCAGTTACGAAGCAGCACAACCTTTGGCCCACTGGCAGTGCTTTTGGACTTTCAGTCTGGTTTAAATTAAAAGGCACTGTGTTATCTCAGTGACATTCGCTGTCCATTATCAGTTTACGGTGCTCCCATTTCTATTGCAAAACAGGACTTATCCAAGTCCTTTGAGAGCTGCTGCCGGACTGACATTTTACTGCAAAGCTCCAGAATACCAGTGAATGATCCCTCCTGTGCATGTGCCAGGACACCTTTGCCAGCTCACTAAAGCAACTCTTCTGCTTGTTGAACAGTGATGCAAGCTGAGCTGAGCGGAGCTGAGGTTCTGTTTGTCCTTATCCTCCACGACTTCTGGTCCAGTTGGTCCTGCTGCTGCTCCGCATGCTATAGATGATGACCTATGGGGATCTGCGTCTGTCTGAGGGCTTGCAGTGGAAAAGGGCCCATCCTAGGACAGTGGGAGATGACGACTGACAGAGGGGGGTGGGATACTGCCACCAGACCGCCCCCTACAGGAGAGATGTGAGTAGGGCAGGGGTAGGAGCTTTCACAGCTACTGTTGCTGCTGCTGTGTTCAGTGAAAAGGTCAAAGCTGAGGCCGCTTGCCTTGAGTCTGATGGAGTCAGTGATGCTGTTGTGAGTGGAGTTGCGCTTATGGCTGCTACTCTCGAAGCGCTCCTGCTGGCCCAGGATGTGGCGTCGGATGATCTTACGGAAGGTTTGTCGGAACTCCCGGATGCGGTAGGCGTAGATGAAGGGGTTGACCACAGAGTTGGCATGGGAGAGAATAATGGCCACATACATGATCCAGAGCGGAGGACGATCGCACTGAGGACAGAAGAGGGTGAAGCAGTTGATGATGTGTAAAGGCAGCCAGCAGACCGCAAACAGCCCGACAATGATGGCCAGAGACTTGGCAGCCTGGACCTCTTTCTGCAGCGTGGAGCGCGACTTCTCTCCATGAACCGCTTTCACCTCGATCAGTTTGAGCTGGTGGCGGGCGGCCATGAAGATACACAGGTAGATGGCCAGCATCAGCAGCAGGGGAATCAGCACACAGGCAAAAAAGTTGAAGTAGACCATATACTCCATGACCACCACCTCCTCAAACAGGCACTTCATCAGGCCTGGTGCACAGGTGCTGTTGGAGCTCTGGGACAGCTTGTGCCAGCCCATCATGGGGGTCAGACCGATGATGATGGATAAAACCCAGCAGATGGCGATGATGCCTCGTGCCCGCTGGCCCGTCACCAAGCTGTTGTACCTGGAGAGGGAGACGATACGAACATCAGTCTGTCGGCTCAAAACTCTGTTAGAGGCCGTACTAAAACATCTATAGTCATTATAAGAAAGCTTCCAACAATTATCTCATGTTAGATACAAGACCGTACACTAATTAATAATCTTTTGTATACAGTATATGAAGTTCCCCTTGACTTATAGTTTACTCAGCTGATTGCTCTGTGGAAGCACTTCCCCCAGAACTAAAAGAGAAAAAACAAGCAAACGAAGTCTTTCAGGACTCCTCAAAGGAAGAGTCTATTTTGAGTGCAGTGTGGGAGAGCAGCTGAGATATTTGGCTTGTTTCTATCACATTCTTGAGATGTTAAAGTGCAAAGGTTAATGTTGAAAAAACAAGCCCCCCCATCGGGGATGCAAAAGCCCAACCCAGAGAAACCCTCATATATCTTCAGCAGGAGGATGAGGCTGTGTGAAAACGGATAGCTGGAGTCCTGAAAACAGGAAGGCCGAGCTTGATACGGCTCTGAGGTTCAGAGTTTTAGTATGATGAGGTCACAGCTTGAGCTACAGCCTCACTGCTGGTCAGCGTGTCATTGGGTGACAGGTTCAATGTCTGCAGACTTAGCATCCTTAGCTAATTTGAATGCTAAGTCGAAGCTAACGTTCAACATAAACAGTATGACAAGAGCAGTAAAATAATAAAGTAAGATTACACAGGGGGTTACAGTCTGTATAAGCAATTAGAGCAACATTTATTTGATTGCTCCGGGGGGACATGGCCTCATGGGAGACGCCATTTATGGACACAGCCAAGACGTTCTGGTTCAAATGTCATGTAATCACTGATAGATAGAAATGACATATGAAGTTTTAATGTGAGACCTCCAGAATAGTCCACTGCCTGGGACTAAGAAACACCTTAGACTGAGACGAGAAAGGCAAAGAAAAGACAACAAGTTATGACACATTTTAAATGCACTCTCTCTGTTTAAGAATATTAAATCATGCACTTTATTTCATTTTATTTCTAAAACATATCTTTCCACTTTTTCTTACTTTTCTACCATGCTGAAGAACTTTTGGTACCACTTTCTAAAAAGGTTCCTTTATAAAGGGTTTTATAAGTTGTAACTAGTGTTTTATTAATAGTATTATTTATTAATAGTAGCTAATAGTTAATGGACCATTTACTAATGTTTTATAAATCAGTTATTAATCAAACTATTCAGAACAACTTTTGAACTTTTGGGTTGCCAGGTTGTGAATAATGCCATGGGTGTTTTTTAATGCAGTAGTAAATGTTAGTAAACCATTAATAAATGCTCAAGGATTTCTAATTAGCCTTCTACTCTGCAGTTGTTAATGTTAATAAGTCATTAATAAAGGGTTTTTATTCGATCAAGTCTGCAGTTGTACATGTTCAACTGCAGACTTGTAGTAGTAGAAGTAGTTCTTCAACTTATAACTGATCTATAAAGCATTAATAAATGATTTAATAGCCATTAGCAAAGCCACTACTTACAACTTATCTTGCTCCTCTAACTGCATGAGAAGTCACAGCCAGACTAACTAAGAATTCCCCAGAATTGAGACCTCTGAGTCACTGACCTGAGCGGGATCTTGATTGCAATGTAGCGGTCTATAGCAATGGCCAGCAGGCTGAAGATGGAGCTCTGGGTGAGGACCAGCACGAAGCAGGCGATGAACAGGCAGCCGTAGAAGTTGGAGCAGAAGCCGGTGCTGATGACAATGGCGAAGGGAATGGCCAGGACGCCCACAGCGATGTCGGCCACCGCCAGCGACACCACGAAGAAGTTGGTGATGCTCTGCAGGTTGCTGTTGAGGCACACGGCCCAGCAGACCAGCACATTGCCCAGCACAGAGAACACAGCAATCAGCAGCTCCAGGACAATGTAGAGGACGGAGGCGACGGGGTCGTCCGGCATGGTGAGACAAACGGCGGGGTCACTGATGAGGAGGGAGGAAACCTCACCTCAACGACCATAGCTGCAGCCTGGCAGCCACTAAGCTCAGCCTGCTTGCCTCCAACACCTTCAGAGACATCCACCAGATTCCCCAAGCAGCCGTGGCAACTCCCTCACACCTGCTCAGCTGTAAAAAAGCTTTATTCAACTTCAGATAAACCTCCACGCACAGGACACAGTCGCCGTCATCCTCTCCTGGTGAAAAGCTCCTCTGCTGTCCTCTCCCCTCAGGTCCTTCCCCTCAGCGGCTTTTTCCCATGAACTTCTCGAGGGGCTGAGATGATGCCAACAACGCACATCACTGGAACATAATGTCGCTGGAGATAAAGAGGTGCAGAAGTGAAAAAGAGGAAACGCTTTTACAGTAGGAAGTGACTTTCAACAGAGATACACTTGCATCAGATATAGAGCCAGCCAGAAGTGTTGCAGGACTGTGTCAAACATGATGAGTGTTCCTAAAAAAAGTAACTATTTCCTCATATGTAACTTCTAGTACTCTGAAAAGACGAATGTATTTGTCAGAACATCAGGGTGAAACTGAATTATTACATTTCACATATTGATCAATCTTTGATTAAAATAATAGAGGCTCTTCCTTGACTGCAGGTTAGCAAAAACAAAAACTTAAAAACCTAAAAATTTATATTTATTTTCTTTCTTGTGCTGGCTTCAATCAACATTTTGAATCAAATATTTTTTTTCCTTTTATGGCATTTAAGGCATAAATGTCTCCCAAAATTCTCACTACAAATGAATAGGTAGGTGGGGTCAAGCTGCCTTAAAGAGCTTTAGATCTAAACACTTTTTCAGAGGCTTCAACTTCTGGAGGAAATACTTGGGCATTCAAATGATCAAATTCAAAGATATCACCAAAAGCTTCAGCAGCTTCAATATGAAGATTAAAATTGCTGAAAACCCCATTTGAGTCTGCAATATCAGTCATGTGCGTGTTCAGTTTTTTGGGACTTTGGGTTGCTGATGTTTTCTATAAACAGCCCCTCTTGACCCTGCAGAGGAGCAGTGGGAGAGCAGTTTGTTTAGACGTAATCAGAACGTGTCGGTTAAATCTGATCAAACCACACCCACACAGTCCTGAGTGTTAAAGGTTGGGTAGGCAGTATTGTTATGGCGTCATTGGCCAAAAAATCCATATTAACCGTGCAGCATATTGTAATTCAAGTGGTCTGAGAGCAGACCTCTACTTCAGCCCCCCCTCTTGGCTCTGTTTTCAGGCTTCAGAAAGTCTATCCCGTGACGGTAGACTTTAGCCAATCACAGGTTATTTCAGAGAGACGGTGTGTTCGTATTGGCTAAGCTACAAGAGCAGATGTGTGTACACGTCCCTTCAGACAGTGAAAACCTGATTCAGTGGAGGAAAATCCTGCCGAAAATCCTGAAACTTGTGATAAATTTCCAACACCTCCTTTGCCTACAGCCGTGTATAGTACAAAACAACACGTCCCGGCTCCACACGGAGCTTCAGGCTCATTATGTTTGATGACATGGCGCTCATAATGACGAGTGGCAAAGACAAACAGTGGGGAATAACTCTTGACAGGGGACAGTGGTGTGTGTGTGCGGTGTACTAGCCTCTCTTCCCGCTGGTGGATGGCGTTGCAGCTGCCTCTGAAGCCTGGGGCGCTCTGCTCTGCAGCCGCGAAGCACTGGAGAGGTGTCTTTGAGAAAACAAGTCACGGCGGGAGGGACCGCGGTCTCGGTGAGGCTCATGCCGTGGAGAACGAGCCCTACGAGGGACACAGTTTCACTGGGGAACCGACTCCTTCTGCTGCCGGTCGAAGTTGTGGGTTTGGTGGGAGGGGCTTAGCGGAGTGATACGAGGCAGCAGAGAGAGAGGAGGAAGGTCTTGCCTAGGCTGCACAGATTCTGCCTACCCCAGCTTTAATAACAAATATTAATTAAGGATGTTTTTTCCTAAACCTTAACTCTGATTAATCATTGTTTAGTCATGAATATTTAACGTATTAGTGAAATATTTTAGATGTGAAACCAAGTGTTCAGAGGCTTTAAAGCTGCTATAATCAATATTTTTATATTAACAATAAATAAGATGATATAGTGTAATGTGAAAGGAGTCACTTGTCTTGACAACCCACAGAGAATCAAAAGTCGACTCTGAAGTTCCCCTCAGGTCTACCGAGCGTTGTGGTGTCTTTTAGCTCATTGTTTTGGTTTTTCAGCCCTTAGCGACATTTTCTGATGAGAGCCAAAACAATGAAGTTACCATTTTCAGGCTACCCATGCTACCTCCTCAGCACACTCTGTACAACATATCAACCTCTCTCAAAACAGCTGTTGTACCTCGATTCTCTCCCTCAGAGAACATTGGTTATATAGATAACTTCCAGTTAGTGACTAGCTGGTGAGCTTTTAGCCGCTAAAGAGCCTGATATTAGTTGGCGGAGAGCAAAACTAAACTAAAAGGAAGTAAACGTTGACCTTACATTCACCAGGTAGCCAGAAACATGACTGAATAAATGCTAACGTTGCTCTGTGTCTCCTGGATGTGTAAATTAGCCGCCGTTTGCAAGCAAGTTCGCCATCAACGTAAGAGGTGGTAATATATCAATGATGTGTTTATAGCTTGTTTCTGTTGCCCCCAAGTGGCCAAAAACTGTTAATAACTGTTAAAAACTGTTAATAGAATAAAAACTTACATTTAAGATCACTCCAGAGGTCTTTAAGAGTAGCCTGTTGGTGTATTGCATGGCGGCAGTACAGAGACAGAGGAGAACATACACCTTCTCATACATGAAATAACTATATAATGTATAAGGCAAAATAGGGTCGTTTTTACTCACTATTTGCAGCTGGTGCATGTTTTCTAAGCTGTAAATGTCGCTTGATAAATGTGTCTTATTCTTCACTTTTAGCGAATCATTTTTGACCCCCATGCTACTGTAGGTCTTTGGGTCTTTAATGCTTAGAAGTCTGATATTTGTGGCTCCTGGTCTATTCTCAGTTAGTGACTCACTGACTTAGATTGTCTGATATCTGTGAGCCATCGGCCATAAAAGGCTTAACAAACAGAAATCTGCTGTTTTTGTGGTGATGAATTCCCTCAGAGGGAATGTTCCTTGAGGTTGCGTCGAGTTTTCGGAGATAACAGCTGTGCTGGAACACAAAGGTCTTTGCTCTCTGAGTCAGGGTTTTCCCTTTGGGTCGGATGAGACCTTTTTATTAATACCAAAGACTTGTTATTTCAAGGTCGATGGTTATCAGTAGGTTGGGTTTTTTTTTTGTTCATTCAGTTTGACTTACAAATAAAGTTATTGTTGGTCTCTTTCCTCTGAGCCCTGGGTATTCATTTGACTTGATGTCAGAGACAATTGGTGTTATATTTCAGTGAATTAATGTTTTATGCCGCAGCGGTGATTCCAAAACAAAAATCCCAGAGGACAGTAAAGGAAATAATCAGTCTCTGAAAACTACGGCAGTGATTCTCCCATGCTAGCAAGGCATCCTGCAATAACAAGCTGTCCTGAGACAACTCCAGGGATTATAGTAAAACAAGGGAAAGCGAGGTCATTCTTAAGTACAGGCTTGGGTTCACATTAGCCACTTGAGGACATGACTTTTGCTCAGAAATTGAAATTCAAACATATCTTTGTATTCAGACACAAGATTGAGATGTTTGGTCAACAACACGAGAAGCACAGGAGGAAGCTCTCAGCTTCCTGATAATAGACACTGTCACTGTACAGTGCCGATGGACACTCAAAGTGACAACAAAGTGATTAGGGCTGATTATCCTCTAGCAACAGCAGCTCTGTTGACAAGAGTCTGCCCTACTGACGTATCCATGAGCTAAACATGTTCCACACTGCCAGCTGCAGGAGAGCCAACTGATAATGAAAGTACAGCTGTCATTTCTGTGCGACATGATCCACTTTACTCTGTCCCAATAGTTCTACTTGGACCCACAGTCAGATTAACACACTAGAAGGCCCTGGGGCAAAAAGTAGCCGTGGGCCCCCAGTGACTCCCTCTTTGTGGTAATTTAGTGTAACACACATTTATTTTATATGCACCATTTACATTTTGACACAAACCCCACATCGACCAGCAGATAGGACCTGCCTTGAAGCACTTATCATTTGATTTCATATTGTACTCAAGGCATCACTATTCCAAAGCAAATTTGAAATTATTCAGATTACCATAAAACCAACTGACACATTTATAGGGCTTTAAGGCCCCCCTAAAGTGTAGCTGTAGTCCACCCCAGTTTGCAGTCACACAAATATATGTATTTTTATCTGTGATATGCTCTAGGAACTACACAGTGCCCCCCCCCCCCCTTTTTTTTTTTAGAGAGACTGCATTACTTGAGTGCAATATAAAGTCCTTGGTTTGTAGAGATGCCCTATGTCAAAATCCAGTTTTAGAGCTTTATCAGTTCAGTTATTAGGGGAGTGTTCAATAGGGGTCCAACAGCAAACATGTGCCCAAGGCCCCCTAACAGCTTGATCTAACCATGTCATTAGATGCTCAACACTGGGCCCACGTGATTCACATGATATAACCCAGGACCTACACGTTTGTTTTCGTCTGAATGTGAGTTTAAGAAACTTAACATGTGTTTTAGGTCTGCCAGAACAGCAGACAGCAGGTAGGAGACGAGCTTTGGACATTGTGACATTGTGTGGTGAAAAGTACAATTACACCCAGAAACAGGACAGGGACTTCATGGACTCACGCATGCTGTGGGGACACTCACGGTAGTGAAATGTTTCAGATGACTCCTGCTTGCTTTTGTTCTCACAGGTGTGGAAACCTAACACCCAGCGTAGTACACCCTGTACCAAACATCACTTTACCGCGTTCCTCACACATTGACCGCATGCTTTCAGCTGCTTCCACTTGTGCGCTGCATGCACTGCGCTTTGGTATACAGGCACCATTTAACACGTTAACATCGCATGCATAAAGTCTGATCAAACTTACTATAATGCATAATAAAGTCCAATAATCAAAATCTTAAAGTATTACTGATTTTATGCAGAATTCAACTTTGTCAGTTAAAATGACTCACCTTTTTTTCTTGATGATCATCAGGCAGAATGTAGATTCCCGTCAAATGTGACTGATAAATGGGCCTATCTCATAGCACTTTGTAATTTAAAGTAGGCTAATAAAAGGACGCCCGACCTCAAAATGATCGTCTTTCACTTCCCACTGAGAGACAAGTGTGAAACTTCTCCAGTTAATTGGTAAAACAAGCCGCCCGCGTTCAGCCCACAGTGCTGGTTAAGCGCAGGAAATGAAAGCGCATTCCAAGTCTGATCAATTCCTCCTGCTCAGAAACACCGCTTCTTCAGTGAATGACTTCAGGCAGATGAGGCTCTCTCTCTCTCTCTCACACACACACACACACCCCTCCCTCATAATAACATATTCAGCCTGATCGAGGCTCCGTTTCCTCTGCAGGGGCGGATCAGTTAAAAGCCTGTTGTACATTTGAGTCTGTTGATGATGACACACATAAGGCTACACTTTGTGTATTTGTGTTGAAACCTGAGAATCACTTTATTTCGACATTTTCTTAAACTGGAAGACACATGCAGTTATTACTCAGTGCCAGACCCGTCACAGTCTAATTACTGTTTAAATGAGACGCACTATTTAATAATCACTGTAAGTTGACTTATTGGCTATTTCTGAGCCACAGGTAAAGCTGAAACCACGAGCTAAGACATTGATGACAACACAAACATGGCTGTTTCAATGGTCTTTTATAACTATTGCCAGAAAAAATAAAGCAACACAATACCAGACAGCTTTTTTTTTTTTTTTTACAACTGATTATCATCGTAGTGTGCACTTAATACTGTAGCTTAGTCCCCACACACACACACACACACACACACACACACATTTATTCATTCAGATTTAACTTTGCCCTTTTAGCACTGCATGTAGTGTGGTCAGGATTTTCACTTTGAAGGAAAAAAAAAAAAAGATTCCACACCACAAACAAAATGTAGCATGGGTTGTATATAAAAAAAGGCAACATGGAAACAAAAAGACAAACTAAAGCAGGTTCAGTGGAATTCTCAGAGCATTTTCAAGTAAACAAAAAGAAAAGTAAATGTAGCGTGATGAAGTAGACCCAATAAAGACATAATGCACTGTTCACATTTGCTTTGCTTGTTGTGGTAAAGCTATACACTTAAAGGGCATCATCTCGGGTCCCAAACAATGTAACATGTCCCTCACGGCTGCATCATGTGGAGGTGGAATGTGCTTTTTGCCAGCCGTCTGGTCTCTCCTCAGCAGGCCGGGCTCAGTGTTCATCAATCACTCCACATCAGCACGCGCTGGACCTCGTATAGTCCCAGGATCACTAAAGCGTGATCAAAACACATTCCACTTCCAGGATGGAGAGGCTTCAAATCTTTCTAGACGTTCCTGTCGGGAGCAATAAAACACGTGGGCCAGCGGTGGAATCAAGCAGACCACAATAAAACTGCTGGCTGATAATCCTCAGCATCATGGCATCCCAAAGCCCCATCAACAGAGAGCCAATGCTTTCAAATGTCATTAAATAACTCACTCGCACTCTCTTGTACACAAAAAAAGAAACTGTCATCGTTGCTTGTGCTAACTTTAAATCACTGAATCTCTAATGCAGCTGTACACATTGTGGAGATGCGGCTTGGAGGGCGGCACGGCAGGATGTGCTTCTAAATCGAGACAAACATGTTGTGTCTGATGTTGTAACCAGCTGGTAGCTTCATCTGATCTCAACCAACAGTGTATAGTCACCTATTCACCAGACACATGAGGGGATTCAAGCAGCTTCCCACAATCGCTCACTATCAGTGTTCCTCATGAGGCACAAACAAGACGGGCCTTGTCTTAGAAACTACGTTCACGCTGTGACACGCGCCTGCCTGGTGGTGGTGAGGGAAGACAACCGCAGTTTGAAACGTCACAGTTTCCCCTCGCAGAAGCCTCGGCTAAACTGTTAAGGCAGGGAATTAGGTGTGGAGTACAAAAAGCTTATCTCAGTGCAGCTACTTAACTGTGTGTAATAAATTCAGACACACAAATAAAGCAGTGACCTCACTACAATGAATGGAAACCATGCAAATAAATAAATGAACTTGGTATGTTGAGGCACGATAAACACACAGCAGTCAGACAGCATTACATGGTAACTCTATTTTAGCATTTATAAGCAGTATATAAACATTTAACACATGGTTTATAACACACTAAAGGTTTGTTGTAAGCAGATATGTTTATTAATGTATTTGTCATCAACTCCTGTGTGACACCCATAAGTGGAGGCTGCTGTATAAACAGATGACAATATAGTAAAACCCAGTTGTAATAACATAAAATGTCTTGATAGAAGTTATAATTGCTGACAAATACTGTACATTAATAAACACAACAAAAATGTCCTTATAGCTGCTTACAACTACATTATAGTGTGTAATAAACCACTTATTGAATGTTTGTATACTGCTTATAAATACTAAATAGGGGGACTTAGTGTTACCCACAATATTAATGTTGCTGACTGAAATCGGACAAATGAAATGATATTGTGTGCTACAAAGTATCTCTATAATAACGGTTAATCATACTAGGAATTTCAAAACCTACCTGTCTAACCCAGTATCAGTATTAACACACAAAATAAGTCAATGGCACAATGACTTGTCCAATCACCTGTTCGTATTGTGTCATTTATGTGCAGCATGAATGGTTTTGCAACATTTGCTGATGTTAAAGGAATTTTGGGAAATATGCTTGTTTGCTTTCTCGATCAGAGTTAGATGAGAAGACTGATACCACTTTCATGTCTGTGCACTAAATATGCAGCTAGAGCCAGCAGCCAATTAGCTTAGCTTAGCATAATGACTGGAAATGGGGGGAAACAGCTAATTAACATGTTACATCTTGGTTAATTTGTACATACACCATTTCCATACACCTGCTAGGCGGACAGAGTCAAGCTAACTGTTTCCCCCTGTTCCCAGTCTTTATGCTAAGCTAAGCAGCTTCTGGTCCTAGCTTCATATTTAGCTTACAGGCATAAAAGAGGTACCAAACTCAGTAAGAAAGCAAATAAGTGTATTTCCATTTTAATGAGATGCTGCATTGACCTATAAACGTGTCTTCACCTATGAATCTGTCACTGCTGGTTTCCAAAAACTAGAGCACATTTTCCCAATAGGAAGCCCCTGGTGGGACACTATTTTTCTAATTAGAGCCCCAGGCTGATACAGTTTAAGGCTCTCTGATTTAAACAGAACTTAGCTTGTCAGTCAAAACACATTTTTATCAAGAAACTAAATGCTATTCACTCATATTTTGGTTGTGATGAAATGATGCGGTGTGCTATATGTGCCTAATGAAAGAAGTGCAAGATGGCAAATGCAGGCCTATAAAATGCAAACACTCACATTATACAGTTTAACTCCATACACATCAAATGAATATTAGTCCACCTTCCTGAATCTTTTAGTGAAAACCCATCATAAGAGTGTGTTCGCACTTGCTGAACTCAAAAACAAAAAGGCTCTGAAACATATTTGGCAACAACTCCTCAAATCTTCAGCTTCACAAACTGTAGTGAAAAGACACTGCCTCTGCGGTGGATTGGCCCATAGGGAGAGCTCATCTCCTGGTCTCCTGCATCAAAACTCACACAGGCACTTTATCCACTGAAAGAGAGGCATCTGTATCGTACTGTAACATCTGGAAGACGTGGTGCAAAAAGGCTGCGTTTGTCTGAATTCCTTTCAATGGGAATCCTCAAGGTTGTGGGGGAATTCCAACATCACTGATGCTTGCCGTTATTCTGTAGAAAGCTGGTGTTTCCCACAAAATCTTCACAACCAACAAAAGAAAAAAAAAACATTGTGACTGTTTATGAAAATGACTCCTCCTGCAAAGCAACACGGTGAGAGTCAGACTTGCAGGAATTCCCCGTTAACACCCTGGAAACTGGGCTAACTGTGAAGGAATATTATTTGCCAGGAAAAGTCAGGTAGAAGGCACTGAGACTTGGGTTTCTTTTTCATGCTGCTCCTTCAGACGTGAACTGAAGGAAAAGGTGATCTACAGGATGTCATTGCTGGTCAGTTCATACTTGGTTCACCAGGCTTTCACCAGAGTTACTTCGCATGGCTTACTAGTGTAACAGTAGACATACAGGCTCTACACAAAGCGCCTTTGACGCTGCACTGGGAGGATGGAGTAGCTGTGTGTGTCCAGTGAGATTCTGGCCTGCCTTGAGTGTTGCTAAATACTGTGGCCCGACATGCAGCGTGACAGGGTGTTGCTGTGGTGCGGGGTTGGAGGGTCAGTGAGGTATAACAGTTGACCCGTGGGGTTGAAAGGTTGCTGAAAGCTCAGAAGGGCTTGCGTGGCTCTGATTGTGCTGCAGGAGCAGGGCGAGTGAGACGGTAAAGTCAGGTCTCAAAGTACTTGTAGATGGCTGTGACATAAGTCATGACACTTTGCCAGTCCGGCCTCTCTGTGTGCACCATCTCGTTTATGTCCTGGAACAGAGAAAGAGACACTTGAGGAGAAAAAAAACATACTGCTAAACTGAAAATTTCTGTCCCACCAAAAACACTACATATTTTAGATAAAGAATTGATTTGGTGAGTGTATGTGGAAACAACTGAACCATCTCCTTAATAAATGAGCAACACAAGTTGTGTCTCAAAGCTAAGCAAGAAATCTAGTAAGTGAACCTTGAGTAAAAAAAAAAAATTACCTTCATAATCATCTTTACAAGGCAATGGAAATGTGTTTTTGACAAGGCTCACACATTAAATAAAAACAAACACTGCCTCACAATTTAATCTGATAAGAATATATACTTATTAGACATCAATGGAGGCTATCCTGTATAATGTTTATGTATTCAACCCTTTAACATAGAGTTAGTAGAGTAGAGTAGAGTTCGATGAGCAGATCTATACCACTCTCATGTGTGTACAGTAAATATGAAGCTACAGCCAGCAGCTGGTTAGCTTAGCTTAGCATATAGACTGGAAACAGGGGGGAACAGCTAGCCTGGCTCTGTACAAAAGGTAACAAACTCAGCCTACCAGCACCTCCAAATCCCACTAATTAACATGTTATATCTCATTTGTTTAATCTATACAAAACCTCGTGTAAACTAGTTGGGAGTTGTGTGCTGGACTGTTTCTTGGCTGAATGCAGTGACTTCCTGGAGTCCTGTCGTTGCTCCAGGTCTTCACTGAAGCTATATAATGTTTACATTGAGTGACAAAGTGTATTCAAATCCAAGTTTCTGTGTTTGTTTTTTGCTGAACCATTCCATCAAATGAAAATATTCTCGATGTTTTGAGCATAATGTTATGCACACTTATCCCAAAATGTGGGATCTTTGGAAACTTTAGGATCTCCACTAGAATTTAAAATAAAGTTCTGTGGGTTTGATCAATGTCGAGCTGTACAACTTGGGTTTTTAACGACTGACACACCGACAGGACAGTGAGCTTTATGAGGGTTAAAGCAGAACTACAGACGCCACACTACACAATTGTGAAACATAATGTAGTTCATCTCTGGTTAATGATTAGAATGAGCAATGTCAGTGGTTGAAATGTATGTACATTATGAGTTAGGGAAGCATATCATAGGATGGAAAAAAATAATAATAGCAGTACAGTTTTTCCATTATTTTGGTTTTACTCATATTTATATGAATAAAGTCATTTCATATTAGTGTAAAGCTTACCAAAGTGCATTTGATGCCCACACTCTCTGCAGCCTGGAAGGCTAAGGTGAAGTTTCTCCTCTGAGAAAAGAAGAGAGAGTCAAAGTTAAACACAGTGGAATACTATGACTAACAGTGGTAATGATATGGTCATGATGGCTTAAAGGTCTGGGCTTTCCTGAGAGCTCTACTTGCCTTCTCCTGGCTAGTGAGCTCCTGGTAGGGGATGTGTGCGGGCAGGTAAGTGTGGAGCACAGCGCAGAAGGCCAGGCCATCATTCCAGCTGCTGCTGAAGTTTGTGATATCAATGTTCTGAAAAACAAAGCCACGATCCATTTAAACTTTGATTCAACTCGACAGAACATTTACAGTCCAGGACAAAAATCGATGGAAAACCAATTTCTGGGCTTTATCCGAACTGAGAGGGTACAACATTTTATCCCAGGTCATGAATGTCACGGGCAGCCACTGTGCATCACAGGCTTTCAACAATATTTTGGTCCCAATAAATTCAGTTGTCATGGAACTATTTAAAATGATTTAACCACAGCAGCTCGATCCGATGACAGTCCAGAAATTTTATATGAAGTGAATATCAGCATCACTCATCCTTATCACATTTATCATCTTTTCCATCATCAGCTGTCATCTGACCTTTGCAGGGGCTGTAAATCTGTGAGTTTAAACAACAACTGAGGTTGTATGTAACTAGATGCTCGGGTCTCCTCCGTGCTACAACTATAATCTAGATAATACGCGATGATTCAGAGAAGCCTTGTGTTTTTGTCAGGCAGGATGTGCTACATCTTGCACACTTCCTGGAGAGGAAGCCATCGAAACCATAACCTACATCAGCACAGATCGAGGTTGCTCATGACATGTTGGAAAAAGACAGATTATTGACTGACTTCTTTATTGAAACAACGCGTTTGTTAGGTCACACTGAGCAGATACACCAGTTCCTCTTTCTGAAAAAAAAAAACAGCTGCTCTATGAGAGTTTGCGGCCTCCAGAATTTTGGGAACTGTAGTATGAAACTGCACTTGCTATTACCACCAGTAACCGCAGATGTTGCCAAATCAGCCGGGACTGAAATCTTAAGCATTATAACTCTCATGCTACACCCGACTTTGGCACCAGCTCAGAGACAGTTCAGCAGACAGGGTTCAAGATTCACATTTGTCTCACTGTCCAGTCATAAAATGATTAGCCTCTTAACAATATGTGCTGGTCTAATGCCAAACTGCTCTAATTACTATGAAAGATTACCTCCTTTTCCTATTTTGCATAATTCATTAATTTTTAACTAAGCACCCAAACAGACATAAACATCAATTTCAAACATGTAATACAAAGTAAATAATTCTATTATAAAACTCATAAACCAGTGGAAGGAAAAACTGTGCTGCTGACTGTTTTTGTAGCACTGCAGAGACTGTTTTCTTTAGTTATCTTTGCTTTTACAAAACATCAGCTCATCTTGTCGCTTTTGACGAGAACTGGCGGCACGCCACAAAACATACAGTATCGCCATATTTAATCCGGGGAAATCCATCCCGTCACAAAGGAATGATCTTATTTATCACTGCCTTCTTCTGTAGTTAGCGCCTCCATTTTTAACCAGAATGTGAAGCTCGTTTGAAATTGCGACCTTTCGCTAATGACAGCGACACAGAAAGATATGATTGGCTGTCATGTGTTAGCCGTTATAGTCAAGTGTAAAAGAGTGTTCCACCGATTTAGCGTCGCACTCCTATAACACTGTTGGACTCGTGATGGACAGTTTTTTGAAAAATGGTCTTTTTTATTCCATGCATTCTACTTTCTTGTCAAAACCTGCTGCCTACATTACCCACAATGCAACTGCACTGCCAACATTTCAGACAGAGATTCAGGTGTGTTACTGGGGAGAGGCTAATGTAGTCTCAAAGAGCGGGCTACAGAGGTCCAGTAAGATTGCCTCTTTCTAACTCCACACCCCCAGATTTCTTTCATTTTCAAACTTGTAGTCTTCAGCCCCAACTGACGCTGACTCAAGTGACATCACTTGAGGCAGTTTATCAGACTTCACACAGCTCCCTCTGGAGCCACGAAAGGCTTTATACAACTTTTTCACATATGCAGTAGTAAGAGTTCCTCTTTAACTATGTTTGTTATTTATTGTCAGTTTCTGCCAAAGCCATTGCAGAAGAGTTATAGACACTTGGTACAGGAACCTACCTGATAGCCCTCCGTCTTCTTCTGGCACCACTTTAGCAAAGCATTTCTCTTGGAACCTCCATACTCTCTGGCCAGTGCTGACAGCGGGTCCTTCCTCTCTTCTCTGCAACACACGATCAGAAGAGACATGTAAGCAAACACTCTGCCGCAGTTTGAAAAGATGTACTATGCCAGTAAGGCAGACAGATTACAAGGTAAGCATGTTTGCTTAGTGAGTTAGGAAAGCTGTCACGGGCTCTATGTTTTGTCAGCAGACCAATCACAACCACAGTATGAGAAGGTGACGTCGCACAGGCAACTGACAGTTTAAAATCTCTGACGAGAATGAAAATAGAGACAGTGCCTTTAAACGGGCAGTGTGAGCACATTTGCTGGATCACAGGCAAATAACGCAACCCACTTTTACCAATGAGTACAACATACAGGTGAGCCAGTGCCCCAGGAAGTGATACCTTAGGCGGCTGCGTGCTGTTGGGGTGATGGAGGCAGTGGGGGAGGAGGAGGACAGGGAGAGCGGGGAGGAGGCAGCACTCATGGCCATCAGGGAGGTTGAGGAGGCCCCGTCTGAAGCCGACATGTCCCTCTTTATCTCCTCACTGCTCCGGCGGGACACTGCTCAGGACAGGAGAGACAATTACAGATTTTTATTAACTTAACTAGTGAATGAGTTAGTTTATAACAAGTTTATAATAAGTTCATGTAACTTAACCAGCATCTCTAACCTGAGATTGCTTTGGTTGAGTCCATGTTGGAGACCCTCTGGAGGGCAGACGGAGGCCGACTAGCTGAGGTTCCCCTGAGGAGGTGCTCAGCTGTGGATGCATCACAGTATTTACGTGTGTTTCTATAAGGGACTTCCTCTGAAATTAGATGTAACAGGGTCAGTAAAAAGTCACATTCCAGCCCCTCTGAGTTCAGGAAATGGTGACGAACAGGGCTGCTTCGCTCAGCAAGAAAACAATAAATCAGAGAAATGTAAATGGAACATTGGCCAAGTCAGCACGTTCACATGAAACACTTGAACTCATTACTGATGAGAATGAACTGAGCAAAATTCTACAGTATGGAGTGCCTCATTATTTCCCTCTCATCATCCACTCTAGTGTTTTGATGAACTAAACCATGAAGTCAACATACAGTAAACCTGCTCACTCCCAACTCCTGGGAAAAACTGTCACTTTGTTTCTCATGAGGGAGGGGGCAGTCCATTCCCGTTAATCGCTACGATAGTTTACTGTGACAGAGGACAAAGGACCTTATTTAAGAGTTCATTATTCTGCCCTTTTACAGATTTATACCTACATTTCTGCGAGTAAAAGTTCTGAAATGGTCATTATTTATACAGTATATGGAGTGTATTTAAATGATCACTGCCTCACCTGGCATGGTGATGTCTGTGTAGCTGGGCCTCTTATCACTCAGGGAGGAGAGCGGCTTGGCTGCTGACATAGACCCACTTATGGAGTGTCTCTGAAACAGCAACAAGTAACAGCTTTCTGCATTACAAATCCTGTGAGTGGACTGGGTTAAGAATAATACAATATAAAATATATAAATCCAACATTTCTAAATAGCAATACTCCACAAAGTTCAAAGAAAACCAAGTATCTCCACACAGATGTTTTTCAGAAAAACTGAAGGAGTAAGTGTTTTTTTATTGATGGAGAAAATTCTCCTACTTCCCAAATGAAGAGAATTAAAAACAGTTGGATTATATGAAAAATGCATCATCACAAAGCTGAAGACAGAGCTGTTTTCCCTAGCTCATTAAAAATGATGTTTTGGAGATTTCACAGGACAGCAACAAACCGGAAATGATGAGTATTTTGATTTATTATGGTTATTTTACCTACAAATTATAATCTCTCATATGTTATGTACACTCACTCAGTGTTACTAGAAAAAGTCATTTGGACCAATATTTAAGAAAATGAATGTTCGCTGTGTTCATCTTACTCCACAGTTCCACAGACACTAATTCAGATGAGTTTAATTTAACAAAATAGTCAAATTGTCATCTCAAAGGCTGTGTTATTTCTAAAACGTCATGTACAAACCAGAGGCATTTTCCCACAGTCTAACTTCTCATCAGTTTGTCCAATCAGCAAGGTTTGAAAATCAAATCATTATAGAGGTCCGAAGATTTGGAGCTGTACGAATTTATTTTTTACCTGTACTTATAATAAGTCTAATATTTATACAAAATGTGTATCAGAATGAGTCGGCTAGATGTCCACATCTGACATATACTGTAGTATACTGTAGTCAACTGAAGCAAACTTCAAGTACTGCTGAGGCACTGGGTCAATAAAAAACAAGAAAGATGAAATGGCTATTCACCTAAGGACAGGGAGTGTCTCATATTTACAGTGTACGCAGTTAACTGACACCACTCTCACCAGATCAACTGACAATGAGTGAGCAGGGAAGGCTTTGTTTATTAGGATATTAAATGCATAAGCTGCAAATGCAAAAATAACTAAAACTCCCACGCACTGTTGCTCACTTGTACCTGCATTATTAACAACATTTCGAAACAATTACCTCCATAAATTTGTTTGTTGATACTACTTCGATGTCTGTCCTCATCAAATGTTGTTTTTTTAACGCTGTCTAGTAAAAGCAAAGACATTTCACATTGTGGACAATAAAGTTCCTAACGAACCACTAAAAAGTGTGAAATGATAAGGTGTCACAGGGGAAAAAAGTAACATTTTAGCAACATATTCATCCAAAGCCTTTCCTCCTGTACCTGTATGGGTGAAACAGCAGCTGCTGGGGGCGTCTTCATGGGACTGGGGCTGAGGGGGGTGCGGGGTAGCGGGGCAGCCGAGGCTGTCGGAGTCACAGAGGCACCATTGGTAGGTGGACCTAAGTTTAAAGTGAAAAGGAACAGACACATAGAGCTCAGTTTAGACCTGCTCCACACAAGAGTGTATGTGGTCTCTTGAGGTCATGAACTGCGTCAGGAGCCGTGTCCATAAAAGGTCCTTCTGCATGAACAAATGCTGAGCTTAAGACCAAAGCTGAGATGGTTGGCAAAGACAAAATGACCTTACTGCAAAATAAACAGAATACACATCGGTTTTCTCTGATAATCTGTTCTATCAAAAAAGCTAGGATTTTTTAAATCAGTCTAAAACAGTGATGAAGGTCTCAATCAAAAAGCATCTTGACAAATGACTACACACACAGCAATGGGGAATAAATAATTAAACATGTTCACTCTGGGAAATCAATCATTTGGGAATATGAAAAGGTAAATTATTATCAAAACCAGCAGCAACATGTAAAAGTGAGGGGAGTGGAGCATGTTATGATTGCATGCTACCTTGTGAGGCACTGTCGAAGCTCTTGATGAGTGTTTTGACGGTGGGCGAGGGCTCTGAGGAGGTGGAGGACCGCCGGCTGAGACCCATCCCCTGTCTGAGAGCAGCCAGGTCCCTCTCCACTGCATTCATGTAGTTGTACACTCGGCCTCTCTCCTCCTCCTGCCTGGGAAATATACAGTATTCCACTCAGTACGTACACTCAGAGCTCCTGTGCTGTCTACATTGTGGTTCGAGAACTATTCAGTTTTTATTACACAGCTTTGTTGAATGGTCAATTACGGCATTCTACAGCCTATCATTGCTAAATAGCAGAGCGCTGCTGTGAATAACAGACCGTTGCTATGGACGCAGTTCTGATCATAGACTCTGGAGGACCACATCCAGTCATATCAATCCGCAGAAAGAAGTCCGGAAAATCTAACAACGTCAGTTCATTGATACTCTGTGGCAAAAAACATTAGTTTTCCCTGACTCCATCAGAAAACACCATGGAAGATTTTAATATTTAATATTAATTTTAACATATGTGGAAAGCGCAAAACTTTTGATTCATGATTCATGGTTTCCCAGAAAGGAAAAGAAAAAGAGAAGAAGAAAACAGCGCAGAAAAGCAAGAGAGGTTCAAAGACACAAAGAGCCGGATGACAAAATTGAAGAAGACAGACATGAAGTAAACACTAAACATGACACAGTATGGGCTATGGCAGTGTTTAAAGACTGGTTAATCAGCTAAGCAGGCAGCTCATCTTAAATCAATATTTTGTGTCAAATGATTGATTTCTTTAGTAAGTAGCCGTGTAATAAGCGTGTACAGCGTGCAGGTCGTTATTTCCACAATAATGAAATTATCCCTTTTATATCATGGTGAAGGGACAATTACAGTGAAACTGTAATTTAAGACAGATCATTTATCATTTGGTCTGTGAAGGCAATTTTTTCAACTGTGGGATTCATCCGCATCCAGAATCATAATCAAATTAGCAACATTAAATAAATCTCCCCTCATTTTGTTTACAATCACAAGACAGGCGATGCATCAGCGTGACTGGAGCTCTTCCACGCAGCTCTCTGTGGCTCTTACTTGCGGCTCTTGACCTCGTCCAGCTCTTTGCTCAGCTTCTCGTTCTTCTCCAGGGTTTCCTGCAGCCGGCGCCGCAGGTCTCCAATCTCCTCCTGTGCTTCGGACTTGATGTCGTTAGCAATGACGACGGCTGTCTGCAGATCAGCCTGGAACTGACGCCACTCCATCGACTCCTCCTGCACACACACACACACACACACACACACACACACACACACAGTGAGACAACAGCAGAGAGCTCAACATTATTTATGCGAAATGATACCTTGGATCATTAAAGCAGTGTTAATCTTTTTTTTTGGCCACTTGCCACAAGCTACAACACCTGACATATTACCTACCACCTTATAAAGTTGATATGGTGAACGTGTTAGCAAACAATCACTTATTTACACATCTATCGGACATGGATTAACATAAGCATTCATTTAGAGTCGTGTTTATGGCCATCTGATAAAGTTTTAGCTCTGCTTTGGTCTCCACCAACTCCTGAGAGACATATCTGGCTCTTTAGCCGCTAAATGCTTCGCTGTGTTCACCAGCTATTTTGCTAACTTTGTCCGTCTGATGTAACCAGAGCGTTTCTCTGTGAAAACAGCTGCAGCCTGCTCTGTCTGGAGACGGGCCAATGGCAGAAGAGTATTTGCAAATACTTCTTAGCATTGGTTTTAACCAGTGTCCAGACAAATGTACCATTTGCTAAGTGTTAGCCTAAAATTGTTGCAGTTTGGTGTACTGTCTTCCTTTGTTCTAGTGTACTAAAAGCAAACTAAAATAAAGAATTTCATTTAAATACTATTTGACCCCAGTCTGCCCTGGTCCTCAAGTAGCCCAGTGCCCCCCTGCAGCACTCGTACCCTCAGTCTGCGGTGAAGAATCTTAATTTCTCTCTCCATGTCGTGCTTCTGGTCCTGCAGCTTCTTCACAGAGTCTGAAATAGGAAGTAAATACATGTTGGTGGTGTTAATGTCAACAGGCCACAGAACAGACTGACTTCACACATATCTTACTGCTGTTAGTCTGAAGATTCACAGTTAGAGGACGTTTGACAAGCACTTCATGGCAGGGGATTAAGACTTTTGAGATATGATAAATTGTTAATCAAACCAACTATCTTAGCAGATGGTTGTTTTTAAGTTACCCACAGCAGGATCTCTAAATGATCACTGGCTGCCTGCTTGAGTAAACATGACGGTAGAAAAACCTACTAGCCAGTCAAAGTTTATCCTCTTCTGTGTGTCCAGCCTACTTACTCTCGAGGTCTGTGATGATGAGGTTGTCGTGGAGTTTAAGAGCTCGGTGCTGCTCCACCTCATCCTCCAGCTCAAAGATGGTTTCCTTCATGTCTGCGATCTCAGTCTCCTTCTCCTGCAGCTCGGCGCGTTGCTTCTCCAGCGCGCGGTCCTGCTCAGCCATCTGCTGCTGCACCTGCTCCTGGAAGTCTCTGTATTCCCTGTCCAGCTGCACACGCACACAGGAAGAGGGGTATCCTTCACTTAATTAACAAGCCATGAATTCATTAGGTGACTAATGTGCAACAAAGCTCCGGCAGTGTCATACTGTAATTTATAGAGATGTATTCTGTGCAGTGTGTGACTTAACTACGCATCTGTTATCCTCTACCTAGTGTTGTGTTGGTGAGGAATGCTGAATTTGGGACGTTTTCAAGGTCAAATCTGGGTCTGCTCCACAGACAATAAAAGGCGCACTCATTATGGTGACCCAAAAAGTCTTGCCTGAGAAATTAAAGTTTAATTTAGGTCAAACACATCAATTTAGTATCGTACAGCTTCAGGAAAAGGATGCCCCACACACGGCATCTCTGTAATAACCTCCAATTTTACATCTAAAGCTCTTTCAAGTTTTAACTAACCTTACTGCAAGTCTCCTGCAGCCGGGTGAGTTCACTGTGGGCTTGTTCCAGCTCCTCCTGCAACTTTGCCGCCTTGGCCTCAGCCTCTTCTTTCCCCAGACGCACTCCTTCCAGCAGCTGGCAGATGTCATTTTTGTCCCCAGCGGTGTGAAGAGAGTACAGCTCGGCCACCCTCTGCCTCTCCTGGTCCAGCTGGGCCCTGCAGCGGTTCAGCTCCGCCTGGTCATTGCTCACTGCCGCCTTGTACTCTTCAACTGCGGCCGCCATGGCAGCCCGACCCTGTCTCTCCGACTCCATGATGCGCTCCATCTGGTGGTTCCTCTCCTTCAGCGCTCCGATCATCTCCTGGGCCTCAGCGTTGTCCTGTTCAGCCATCTTCAGTGTGTTGGACAGGTGTTGTTGAACCCCCAGCAGCTGCTCTCTATCAAAGCGTGCGTTATCGGCCAGGTCTGCGTAGCGCTGCTCCAGCTCCATGTAGCGGCCACTCTTGATGTCCTCCTCTAGTACGTACGATATATGATGCTCATCCAGCAGAGAGCGTAGGTACTCAATCTGTCGACCGTACAGCTCCAGCTTGTCACTCTGCTGGCACAGGGAGTCCATGAGGATCACCTTCTCTTCACCTAGCCGCTCGTTCTCTCCGTTGAGCTCCTGGGTGATTTGCTGCAGGTCAGCCAGCTCCTGTAATGTGGCCTGGAGCTCCTCAGCAGTGCTGTGCTGGTTCTCTTCCATCTGGTGGATGCGCTCCGTCAGACAGGCCACTGACACCTCGCTGGCATTGCCACTGCTGCCCCTGCGTGAGCGCTCCCTGCTGGGAGCGCACTCCGACTCCGAAGATGAGGAGGCTCCAGACGGGGCGTCCAGGGCATCATCACTAGAGGTAACGGCCTGGTACACCTCGCTAGATTCACTGTCGAGGTTGTCTGCTGAGCCTCCATGCTGGTGTCCTGTGAGCAAATCCTCCAAAGAGCCGGGGGCAGAGCCTTCCACTGAGGAGGTCAGCGTCCCCGTTCCTCCACCATCGCTCTGCCCGCTGCCTGCTGCCAGGTCCGGGCTCAGGGAGGCGTAGTTGAACAGCTTGTCAGAGGCATCCAGCCTCTGCTCCAGAGAGAAGCCCAGCGCATTGAGCCGGTCTTTTAGCATTCGGTTCTCACTCTTTAGCAGGTTGAGCTCCTCTCTGATGGCCTGGTTCTGCTCTTGTAAGAGAATCAGAGTGGACTCCACGTCAGCTGCTGTGATGGCTGAAACCTGGGGCTTCTCTTCCTCCCCAGGTTCTTCCTGCACCGGTGCTTCCTTCCCTCCCAAGCCAAGCTGGGCCCTCATGTCCCTCAGCTCACTGCGAAGGTGGAGGATCTCCACGTCTTTGCTTTTAGCCAAACCCACCAGGTCTTTTACTTTGGCCTCCAGAGCAACCTTATCGCTGATCTGGCCGTCTGATTTAGACTTGCTCATACGGCCTTCAGACTCTGCCAGGATCTGGCCACGAGAGCGCTTCCCCGAGGCCACATCACCTGCTACAGTCCCTGATACTAACTGCTTCTTATTGGCTGAGGTCCTGGATGTCCGGAGACGGTCTCGTGATGAATTTGGCTCCTTGGAAATCGAAGATGTCGAACGCTTGGATGAAGTTCCTGGTAAGAGAGAAAAGGGTAATCCTTACCCTTAAGTTCAAGCATTTTCCAAACTTTCAAGACTTTGTACGAACCCTGAAAAGATAAAAAGAATATCTAGGCATGGAATATATACCTGATGTTGTCTTTGGCTTGCTGTCTAGGTTGCTAGCATTAGTCCCAATGGAGGCAGTCCTCTTGGTCTTGGTGACGGTATTACTTGATGCAGGATTCCCTCCAGCCATAGCTGCTAAAAGATCATCATTGCTTTTCACCTGGAGGCACAAAAATTCAACAAATTCACTTACAGACATGAAAATAAAATCAAATTCAAAGCGGCATTTATCATTTCTAATTGGTCCATGCATCACGTGATGAGCCTGACCTTAGACAGAGGTGCAGTGGTGCTGGTCTTGGCTGCAGGCTTTGCGATCCCAGTGATAGCCGTGGCCTCTGCCTTCCCTCGATCCCCACTCACCTTACTCACGGCTGGCCGGACCGACTTCTTCATACTGAGCCCTCTGATGCTGATACATCTACAGCTCAATCTGTGGACAAAGGAGGGAGGAGGAGAAAGGTAACGTATGTCAGTGCGCAGAGTGATAGCTCCAGTTTTCCATGGAAGAGGAATTCTTTCCACAGACGCTATTCCCTAAACACTGAGACCACATTGAACAGCTGAGCACTTCTAGAAAATGTGTTTCTCTCTGACTGCCTCTATGATCTGAAGTTTATTCTAGATAGTTGGTGTTTGGGAGGTAGTGGATAATGTTACTTATCCTCCTGATCCCTACAATAATAAGTTAGTGTAGACGTTGCAGTTTAAACATGTTGCTTATTTATATTTATATGATGATACTTGGTACTTGCGATACAAATCCTTTTGTCTTCACTGCAGTTACATTTGGTAGCTGTTAAGACAGCTGCAGGGGACCACCCCAGATACAGGAATGGTGGGTAAACACTGAAATAGAGGCTTTCAAAGGCCAGCCAGTATCTCCACTAGATGGCTCTCATGTGTTGGTGATAGTTCAGTCAGTTCCAAGTTTAACTTGCCTGTCAGCTGCAATGACGATGACACTGATAAAGACTTAGTTTAATCTGTGTGGGTGGTTGCTGCTGCTTTCGGGATGTATATTCATTTATGGGAAGAATGTGGTCTTCCCACAAAGAGCGGCAAGAAAGGGTTTCTCTGGCATAGTGTGGGACCATCAGCAGGGCCAAAAAAGGAAAAGATTCCTTCACAGATCAAAGTGCAAGCTCAAACCAACTCAACTGCAGTTTTCTGAGGCAAAAATGTGAGTCAGTTAGTCTGTTGCTGGGCACCCAGTCTGATGCGCTGCATCTCATCATCATCTTGAACTGCCAAGAAATCATTTAGTGCCATGTTTGTGCAAGATGTACTCATACCACTTCACGGCTACCGTTGCTCCACTTAAACAACCCAGAAGAGATTCCTAAAATGAATTTAATGAGCATAATTTGGTACGTGTGTGATGTGTATTGCATTAGTAACAGATAACACAAAAATATTCTACCTTGGAGTTATCTGGTGTTCATCTGGCATTGAACTAGGTGTGGAAACTGGCTGTAACCAAATAACAAAAGCTTGTATAAAAACACAGGAGGCTTTCTTCAGTCAGTGTTGTTCACATGTTGCGGTCCAGGTCTGAGGAGAACCTGACTTGATGCCACAATGGCAAGAAAAAGTGATTTTGGACACAGCTGGAGACAAAGAGTAAGTACTTTAGCACAGATTTTGGATGTCTTGGAGTTCTTTTTGCACTAAGGCTCTGAAGAGGGAAAAAGTGAGCTGACGTTATTTATTGTACACAGGAAACCCCAGCTACAATCTGTCCCAGAGTCAGTGCTCTGTTGTTTTCCTGAGCACAAGTTTGTTGTTGGGACACACATCAAATACCAGCAGTAAATCAGACTTTAAATAGAACACAGTGAGAAGCTGACCAATGTATTGTAGCAGAAGCACAAATGTTTAGACAATTCACTGACTGAAACCGTTCCTTGAATCTTAGCTAAATAAATACACACTACAAAAATGAATCAATATATAAAATCTCATACAGCTGGAGCAGGTGGAGATCTGTACATAATAGCTCACATCTGAGCCATATATTGTCCGCCTTCTCTCTCCTGATACTTGCAGAGTATCCAAAATAACCTGCTACTAAACCGCAACTGCACTCTATTCGAAAAACAAATAGTTTTCTAATAGATTTCAGCTGTGTTTCCTTGGTACAGATGTTACTTTAAATCTGTCATCCTGCACCAAATCTTCCACTGCGAGTCCTCAAAGTTATTCATTTCTTTCTGCCGAGACGATATTTATTTGGCTTCTTATTTCTGTCAGGTTGACCTTGGCCTCCAGTGACGCAGATGCTGAAAAGGGTTCAGCTATATCTAATTCATATGACCTACCACAGAAATACACAGGCCCCAGCATTGAGGAAGAGTTATGAGGAGTTTGATTGGACTTAAAGATAAAAATGTGTTTTTCAAGTTGCAAAACTTGAAATCTTTACTCAAAATAACGTCCTTACAGTACAAACTCTACTTTCATAGAATACTTTGAAGCATTTTGTGTTTAAATCTTTGAATGTTCATGATTAGAATATTAATTCTAAGTTTACACCATGCATCTTTCTTCAGGCAGTGTCTTTTAGTATGTTAAAGCTTTCCAAGATGAAGGCTACTTTGATGTGCGTCTACATCCCTGCAGGCCTCACCTTATTTGGAAGCTTTATGTCATGGCAGAACTTTAAGAACATGTGTTTGACGTTTCATGTCTGTACTGTTCTCACTACATGTTACCCAGACCTAGACTTCATGTTGACAGGGTGCAAAGTTAACTTTTTTTCATCCACCAGCCAAATGGCTAGTGAATGTTCAAATTTTACCAGCCACTCAATAGATTACCATTGTTCTTTTTTTTGGCTGGTGGGTGAAGCACATCTACCAATTAATTAATCATTTTGTGCCCTAACAGGTTATCTTAAATTATACATGCAGTGAAGCTATAAATAATTGCCTGGAAAGCTTTTGTTGTCTTTTGGGCATAAGGAAGCAAAGAACATTCAAAATGTGTATCAGCACCACTGCAGCTGCTCATACAAGCCACCAAGCAAGTAACTTCTCCAGCTAAAGATACAGAACAATCATTTGGACTCCGATTGCTAAGGAAGATATCATCTCTTTCTTTATATTACTTCCCTACCTTAATCTATCTTTGTACACATAACTCTACACTGCCTGTGTACTGCACGTATTTATCCATAACACATACGTTTGGCAGGGCGTTTTCCCTGAATACTGACATATGCGCTCAACAACTAGCCAGTTTTCTGAATAGCTTGAATGTGTGTCAAAGCAGATGTCTGAAACAGAGAGCTGCTAGCTAGAGCACAGCTCTTTTCATTGGATCTGAATAGACATGGGAGCGCAGGCTGGGGACCAGCAGTGCAGCTAAATGGGGCAGAGGCAGTCGCCTTTTCCTTTCACTCTCACTCTGCAAAAAGGCTTGTGTGTGTACCATTTTAAAGACTCTTAAAACAATAATTCAATAATTATTCATACACCATGAAATGTATACACGCTGGCCTGTTAGACTCACTTGGTTCAAGTTTGGAAAATGCAGACTAAACATCTGTGATGAATCACGCTGCATCAAAAACAATGCTGCATCTGTGATGTCGAAACCTTTTTTTTTCTGTGACTCGACATCATTGAGCTGATTGTTCATGACATCATGATTGCTAAAATCTTGAATAAACAACACAGAATTGAAAAGGTCAGAGTCCAGCAGGGTTGTCTGCCACTAGCAGACATTTTCTGAAATATTAGCCAAGGTGATTCATTACCAACTGCATAAATCTTGTTGCGCTGATATTCAGAATCTACAAAATACAAGCAACGACAAGGATATGGTTATTTAAAATGTACTAATATTGCCTATTAAACATAAAAAAGCCCATCACTATCTATCAATAAGACGATGCTATGAGAGGATAAACAAAACACTTCAACTCAACTTTGAAGAATGTAAGCTGCGCTTCACTAGGCCAGGAGCCAATAGCACTTGTCCTGATTCAAATTAAATAGAGCTACAGTGTTTGATTTCAGTGTTAATGAATGCAATGGATCTGATCCAAGGCTGACCGAAAGAACAAGTGTGTGTGGTGTTCTTTTACAGACAGCTGAACAAAGCATGAGACTGAGACAGAGGACGCAGAAGAAACAGCCGAGTGAGAAGGGAAGGGGGGGGGGGGGTAGCAGTGGTCTAGTAACTCATTAATACCCCTTCCCTGCTCCCCTTCCTTATTCATGCTTTAACTGCGGGGAGGCACTTCCTTGCCATAACATCAGCTTCCTGCAGCGGCGTCTCCAGTAAAAAAAAAAAAATTTAAAAAGTAAACCCTACAAGGGTGACAGTGTGTGCAAGGACCAGTCTGCCTGAGACAGAGCACACTCTGTCAAACCTTGAAATGAATTTGCCAAAATATGCCTGACTATTAATATACAAGCATGGAACGCAATTAAACAAGCCATTTTTTATGATGCAGCCTTCAGTTAAATGACGATGACCAATGTCAGTATTTCAATGCTACTGTATATTTACCTATCTGGCAACATCAGCATTAACCTGGCATTGTAGAAGGAAGACCATCCACAGTATTAATATTTGTGATAAATCATCATTCAACTTCCACTAAAATTGAATCATGTTTATTAAATTGAATCAAACCGAGCATGCGTTTGGTCCTGACCTGTGAGTTTGTCTTGGAAATACATTTCTTTCTTTCACCTTGTTCAGTGTCACTTGGGGGCGAGGTTTCCAAGAGTGGAAAATATTTTTCTAAAAACAAAGCAATTGATCAGGCAGAGCCAGAAGGAATATCTCATAAGTCACATCTACTGGATATTGATTTAAAGAGTGGGCTGTGAAATGTTTCCAAGCTATTCCACGAAAGTTGGGAAACATCTGTGGTCACCTCTGGTTAAAAAAAGAAGATTTTAAATGAATTGAGTACGCAAGAGAGAGGAGGATCTAGACACACACAGACAGAGCCTACACCTCTGCAATAGTATGCCACTCGGGCCAGCCAAGGCACTGACAAGATGCAGCACCAGCTCACTGTTGACTCTTCTCAGGGGGATGGCACATTTACATTGTTCTTGGCTACACCTACATTAGCAGCAGCACGGCTAACGTTAGCCCTAACAGTGTATCATTCAACTACACAAGCACATACTTTACCAACCAAACCTTTTAGGTAAAGACAACTACCCGACTCTATGGAGTAAGCAAACGTCGGTACTATCTTGTCAGAGACCAAATGGCAACTTAAAACCAAAGAGATAAAGAGATAAACCAGCTAGCTAGTTAGCTATGGTCAGGCACACAGGGCATTTTAGTAACTTCACTTCCTGTTTGGCCAGACGCTTTCAAAACAAAGGCACTAGACGCCTAAACACAACCCTTCGACAACTTCTACTGAAACTATAATATTTATATCAAAACTCCGATAACGCGAGAGAAGTTGAACCTAGAGTGAAAATAGAGGTATAATAGACAGAGGTACCGTACAGTAAACAGATAGCAGATGTAATATGGTTTTATACTGCAGATATTTATTGCCAGGTGACAAAGATATTTTCAGGTTATTATGCAGAGTCAAAAGCTCTGAAGACCTAGCGTTATCAAATTAGTTTCAGATATTTATAGGTAGTCTTGCCAAGAGTACTGGCCAAACTAACACTACGCCCAAATGTATCACATAATTGCTTTAAAACCACTGCCGAGACGCACACTAAGTCATGAATGACACATTTGAAGACTTATTTTGAAATAATTCATAGTCCAGATCCAAGTGATTTTTTTTACCTTGACAGCTGACCAAAAATCTGGTTTGGGGGTTAAAACAATAGCTATCGTGCTGTTTAAAAGAAACGAAACGAACAGCGCGAGTCTGTGCAGTTAACGTAACTTTAGAGCAGGTTTGTGTGCTTCCTTTCACTCAGTTACTTTACCTCGGCTGTCAGTAAGCAATGGCAAAGCTCAGGCTGCTAACAATGTTAGCACAGCCGGCAAAAAGACAACGCTCTGTTAGTAAACCGAGACAATATTCATACCTGAGGTTCTCCTAATGTTCCTCTTTGATAGGCTGATCAAGGTCCGGTGACGGTTCATTTGCGGTCGCTAACAGTTCGCCAATCCACAACTTCAGAGGGCAGGCAGCATCGGTTTCGGATGTCAGCCCCTTTCTGTTGGCAGCAGCCGGATGATCCTCTGCCCCCTCCTCTGGTTGCATCATCTCAGCATCACCCACCCTCTGTACAAGAGGGACAGTTTACTGCCTCCACCCTCCAGGATGTTTAACCACCCTCCAGTGGTTCATGTATTATTGTCTCCAGATTACTCCTGGAGCTGGGCCAAATGTCTGCAGGGCACCTATTCAACAAAGTCTACACACCACATTCACACACCTACAATTAGAGTAGAGAATAACCATTAGTATCTGCGGATTAGCGCTTAATCCCCTCTCAAGTTTGGATAAATCTTAATTTCTAATATATCTCACACCTTAATTATTATAAGACTATAAAGTTATGTGAACATATGGTCATGTCAGGAGAAAACATGTAGCACAAATCTTTTTTTCTTTTTTTTTTTGGGTGAAAACTTAGGTAGACTTACTTCTTAATTTACCATTACATTATTGCAAATGTGTGGATTAACAGGTCAGGCAGGGGACACACACCCAGCGACCCTGGAGCACCAAAACCCAGTTTGTTTAGTTTTTAATTTACATGCTCATCACTGTCTTTACCAGTCCTACACTGAGCCATTTGCATCTCTAGTAGAATACATACTAGACAAGGTCACACTAGAAGAGTGTCCTCAGCGTGTTGAGTATACTTACAGTAGAGTATGAGTTTAGCACATTTTTATAAAAGAGGACTGAAACATTGTTTTATTATGTCCAGGCTCAGCAGAGTTGTGTCAAACTTGTAGTCCGAGTATGTTTTATGTCACACTAACAAATGACGCGTTTCAAGAATAATATTACCAAGTTTTTATTTACATAAATCATACATACAAGACCCACTAGTCATTGCTCGTCCTAAGAATTACTAAGAGTTATTGCTTATTTTACATAAATCACAAGCCTTTAGGGTTATAGTTTGTGCTAACAAGTGATTGAATACTTGTCGTGATTTGGAAAAAAAGAATATGAATGAAAGCACACAGTGTATTTTCACATGGCTTTGAAAGTAATACTAGGTATGTGGATGATAAGCCTGTTAATAAACCAGGAGACTTGGATATGAGTGAATCACTGTGCTCCAAGGGTCCTACTACGGAACATTTGGTATATACTCCAGGTGCTCTCATTTCTACAGCAGTGTGGTGTTGTCCTATATAGACTACAGAGAAGGAATGCAGAAAGCAACACATATACATTAACTTTAACTGAATAAATCAAATCAGACGGAAGCTAAAAAAACAATGTGGACACAAAACATATGAGATATGGACAAAAGACAACTGCGGAATGAAAATGATACACAGCACAGTATACATTCCATGGGTGGAAGAATTAGGCCTCGCCTTTTCCTGGAATGATTTGCCTTTCACTTCTCTGTACCACCTCCAAAAATCATCTACATGAAAGTTGGCTCAGACACCACCAGAAGAACCTGTGATCTGAATAAGATCACTATATAAACTGTATAGCACAGATAACAAAACGCTCCAAATGGTTGGGTCAACATGCCTGCATGTTGCTGTTTGTTTAACTACAGTTTTCAGCCTCACACGTTTAAAATCTGCACAAAATTAAGAGTGTGTAAACATCAGGGTAAATGAAATGTTCTATTGGTCATCAGCAGGGAAACATTGGCACACGTGAGGTTTCAACCAAGTCAAACAGTTCTGGGAAAAAACATGTATAGACATGAATAATATAGGTCCATTCATCCATCAATCATCCACAGATATACATCTTACAAAATACAGCAGAAATCCCCCTCTGTAAATATGGAGCTAATGTGCAGTGTCAAAACAGGGCAGTGGAAAATATTAAAGTACAGTAAATAATGCTTCTTGAAATTTAAATTAAATTAAAAAAAGGAATGATATATTTTGTCCATACATCATATAGGGTTGTCTTTTACTGACACAGCAGGTAAGCATGTAAGTAAACAGAAGACACATGCTCATCACATCTCCAGAAGAACTGGCTTTGGTCATGGTGGCTGTTTCCAGTTTACAATGTGCTGATGGTTCCACCTGGTGGCTAAATTAAGCATCCTCAGAGTAAAGCAGCAGCATCCACCTCATTAAGCAGCTGACATCCCACCTCTGAACAGAACAATTACAGACTAGTGCGTGATGTTCCCGTTATACTTCAGTAGAGAAGAGAAGGCTTTGACGTTTGCTGTCAGGTGTTGGTATGCTCTCCAGCTGAAGGAAGTAGAGAAGGACTTGCACCTACGGACACAGAGAAAAAGGTGATCAGACCCACACATGTAGCCCAAATGTCTCACTTTTCGATATCCTGACACGTGTTTTACCTGAGCCATGACCTCTAGAGACCAGCTGTCGTTCATGGAGATTGGCTGTGAGCTGTTTGAGATTTTGCTGTCTTTTTCAGAGGGCCGAAGCAAAGTGGGACCAAAAACTGTGGCCAGATTGTGCAAAGACATCTTGTTGATGCACTCATTTTCACTCACCCTGTAAGAACAAAGCCAAAAATAAGTCAAGTCAGGCTTTAGCAGCAAAACCCCTGAGTGCATTAAACTGAGCAATTATGAATTGTATTTCCCAGAAATCAGAAACTTTTCATCTATAATAGGAAGAATGTGTTATTTCATCCTTAAAAAGTGACATGTTCTTGACTTAAGGCATATAATTTGTGTTTTGTAAGATTTTCATATAGTACTATTACAACCACCCATTACTATTGGTTAGCAGTTACCCTTTACAAACAATAATATTCCACCTGTAGATACTGAAAAGATCCCAACCCAAACAGTACATATATATGTAATTTTTCAATCACTGCTGAGCACTCAGCTCTGTCAGCTATAACATATTTGTCTCACCTATCATTACACTCTAAAATGATGGCAAAAATAAACAGAACAAATAACAGACACACTGACGTGCAGATGATACACAGATACACCGTAGCTCAGATAATGCATTAATTGTGAGGTCTTTTACCTTTTAAGGTGGTCGAGCAAGAAGAGGAAGGTCACCAGATTGGGCTCTGGTAGAGACAGCAGCAGGTTGAGCATGCAGCTCTCCTTGGCTACGCTGTCAGAGAGAGCTGCAAAGCAAAAGCACACATGAATGTGCCGGTGTCACAACTTGCACCTGCATTTATGCCCTCCCAACCAAGGAAAAAAAAGACGCAAAAATAAAGAAGCGCCGACTAACCGATGCCTCCAGCAAAGTTGGGGTACAACTCATCAGTGAAAAGAGGCTCTGGCAGCTCGCGGAAGTACAGCTTCAGTGTCCCAGCGATGGCGTTTACGTCCATCTCCCTCATCATGACAGACACGTCCTTGTTGTCTGTGGGGCAGATGAGACAACAGTCACTAAATACTAAAGAATACAGATCAATTACGATATGAAATCAAATTCAGACTGAACTCACTTGAATCAAAGGCAGCCTTCAGCGCCTGGATGTCAGTTGCGACGCCAGACACTCTGTAGATTCCCACCTCCTCCATGCCTCGTCGCTCAATCTCCTCCACACACTGTCTCACAATGAGGGGAACCTTGGAGCGCTCTCGCCTAGTGAGGACATAGAAACAAGTTTTAAAGGGGCTACTTACAAATCAACACATCATATAAATGCTGTAAACACAAGAGACCACGGTTGAAACAAGTGTAGCCTGTACTATGTCCCCACTGGGGTGTTGTTAGTACAAGTGCTTCTCAAACAAAAGACATTTCCTGTACGCCTTAATGTTAGCTGCCAATAGACCAGGACTTTCTGCAAAATGCTAATAGAAGACTAATAGAAGCTAATGTTGTCTTGACTTCACACATTGTGGTTTAGTATTTGTTTAGTTAGGGGCGCTGGTCAATAGGTATTTTGCACAGAAGACATTTTGACTTGTCACAGTAGGAAAAGCACAGGTGTCAATAATAAAATGAATGATGGCTGAATTCCATTTAGCTGCTTCAGTTTCCAAATTCTGACACTAAAACTAAAATAAAAAGAAAGTTAATTTTGTAAAAAAAAAAAAAAAAAATTAAAAAAAAGGAGCGCATAAAGTTACAGAGGATATCAAAAATGGACATATTCGCATGACACACACACAAAACACACATCATCAACTCACTTAGTTACTACGTTGATCTTCACTCCAAAGACGCCGGACTGTTTCCGTGAAGGCATTCGCTTCAGACTGAACTCTCTGCTGGTGAACTTCATCGAAAGCTTCACCTCAGTCTGAAACAAGTAAAGAAAACCAGGGATTTTAGACAACTATGTGTCAACGTTAGCTAAGCTAGCATATGTAACTTTTGCTGAACAGCAGACGCTGTGGTTATAACAGGATAATGACAAATGCTAAAACATAGTGTAACACTAGCACAAGTACAGAAGAGTCAGCAAACTGACTCAGTAATGTCGGTAATTTCACAGCAATAGCTATGCTAACATCCATTACTATTGGTTAGCAGTTATCCTTTACTACTTGTGTTACATGAGTCACTTTTATCAATGATGCTAAAGTTGGCTTCTGGTTCACAGACATATTAAAAGCCTCAAGGCTGTTTAAAACCCATTTCCACTCCAGATTTAATTTTATTTGTCAAAACAGGTCTAGCTAAAAAAAGACACTAGACCTAGACTGGGCTAAATTAACACATAGATTCCAGAGACTGTTTAAAACATGACTCCAGTGCTTTCTTTTGCATTTAGACCACAAAACACCAGGTCCAGATCAAAACCACTATACCTAGATTTGTCATACCTGACTAGATTAGACTCTGGACCCTAGAGTCTACTTGTTAATCTAGTCCAAATTTGACCAGTGTACCGGTAAGTGGGTTTTTAGCTAAACCGTGTCTAATGTGGTCAGAATACAGAAAAAGCAGTGAAATTGCCAAAAAAAAAAAAAAGATTTTACAAACCTGAAAGTGAGTTGTAAGCATCCTTAAGGCTTTTAATATGATATCTAATACTTTTTAACAACTACAAGTGGTGCAAAAATCTCTTTCTATCTCTTTCCCTTTAACCTCTAAATTGGAAGCTGCAAACCAGAAGCAGCCAAATTCAGCACCGTTGTTAATCTGGCCTCTTTTTACTGGGTTGGTGAAAACACTTACCCCATTCATAGTAATGACTGTCCTCTGCCAGTCTTTATTTTGCAATGTCTGAGGATCCAGCTGAAAAAAAAAGACACATTTTTATTTCCAGTGTCACTTCATTTTTAATAATTCAGATTCTCTTCATTAAGTTTACTTTCTGTATAGATAAATAAATGTAGGTAAATTAGTATTGCCTGCTCAATTACCTGACTCAGCCTCACATAAACATTAAGTCCATATGGCCAGGTAGTGTTAACTCATGTCACTGATCTATTTTAGTCTTCTGACTAATACCAGACTGCCAGGCTTTGTTTACAGTGATCAGGCATGAGTAACGTGATAACATTGCCATAAGCACTGTGCGCCTGTCCAACATGGCAGGCGTTCTTTCACCCAAGAAACCATCAAATCTCATTCAGATAATCCTTTGTTCAGTGAAAATACATATTCACAAATCACCAGAAAATAAGAGAAAGCAAAAACAACTTTGTCCTTAAATATAAATTCCCAAGGCATCCTTTACAACAACATCCCATGTCCACAGCTTACTTTCCATATCTTTACCTTTGGTCTGAGCAGACTGCTGCGGACTCTGTCCCACATACGAGCCCCTGTGTTCGGGGGTTTCCTTGGAGCCGTGTCTCCCTCTTCCTCTAGACCTCTGCTGGCCTGATCCACACTCTCCTCCTCATTAGGGTTACTCTCACTCATTCTTTCTAGCATGAGCCTTTCTCAACTCTTAAATGTTACTTTCACTGACTAACGGCAAACCAACAAAGAAACCAGCGCTGTTCCACAGATATCACTATTTTCTAAGCCACTGCACTAACAAGAGCAGCAGGTCCTTCATCGCCTTGAATAATCTTGACGATCTTCACCGATGCAGCTGAATCTTTACAAAACTTTCTGTGTCATCGGCACGTCTCGGCATTGTTATAGACTTCAAATCCTTTCATTCCAGTGGGAGTCAGAGCAGAAACAAAGCCACGCAGCCTGCAGACCATGCTTGCCTCTGCATTGTTCTACTTCCCAGATGGATTTGGGGGATTAACTCCTGAGAATCCCCTCCTACCCTCATTACCAACGCGCTCACGCCTGCCGCTGTGAGTAGTACTGCTCGCTGGTAATCTAGCATCTCAGGTAGCCTAAATAGGATCCTCTCTGGCCAATAACTGATTAGTGGTAGTGACCTTTAACATTAGACTCATCTTCCCCTTATCTGAAACAATGTTTAGTATTCAAATCTATGATATAACCCTTATATGAACTGTTACCTTTCTGAGAGGCTCTTCTTTCTATTAAAAGTCATCTTTTCTTTTCCCACAGAGCAGTTCTTAAGGTCCTGCCTCAGCTAATACAATCTAATTCTCATGGGTATGAAATGGTAATACAGGTTATTTATTATTATTTGTTAAAGAGTCATGGTGGAGTTTTCTTAAGTATATTAATAGATGGATTTTCCAGCTTTCAAATCGCACTGTAACTAAAATATTTAGATTTGATCCCACAAAAAATGACAAAGAAATATTTAACAATGGGCAATGTTAATTTTAAAAAAAGTTTTTCATCCCTGCAGTACAGTCTTTTTTCTTTTTCAAATACTATACACCCTTAAAATTTTAATCAAATCAATCATTAAATTCAGTACTAATTTGTTGTGTCATATTGTCATTCCTTAGACAGTAATCCCACTCAGCTTGAAAGATAAAAACAGTCTCCATATCATTGATGTAGACATCAACAAAGCAGGCAGAAAGGCCAACATGAAAGTGCCTTAAATACCTGACAGATGACCTATATCCAGGCTGTTGGCTCCTGAACAACATGGCACGTATCTGACTGAGGATGCCAGCACCCACATGCTCCTTTCCTCTAAGACTCGACAGTGTTTTCACCCACCTGTCTAGCAGGGAAATCCCTTCACTGGCTGATCAAAGAGCTCTCTCTCCCTTTGGCATACTCTAGAGCAGCAGAGTATGGATACATTTGGTCAACCCAAAGTCTAATCCACCCTCTGTCACAACACCCTATCAGGGGTCAAGCTGAAGTGGCCCACTGGCAACCTCATGGCTCAATTCTTGTTCAACAGCCAAGGGCCCCACAGGGCAGGATTAGCCAAAAAAAAAAAAAAAAAAGGTCCTGTGGTCAGCAGTGCAAATAAGTCACCAATGTGGAGGTACTGGAATCAATAGTTAACTCCACATAGACAAGGACTGTTTTTCCTATAAATGTCAGTGGAACCGTATAGATTCAGGGTCAAACCGAGTCTGTAAATATTGATTTTTAGTTCCTTTTTCTGCTTTGGTGCCATATGGGATACAGTACGATGTATAAGAGGTCCAATGTTCCCCAGAGAATTGGCAAATATTTGGTCTATCATGCCAGAATGTCTAGAAAGTTGCCAGAAAGTGTTTAAAAGTCAATGGATTTTACTTTTCTGTGAGTAGCACTAAAGGAATAGTTCGACATTTTGGGAAATACACTTATTATTATTATTATTATAATCATTATTAAATATAAAGCTACAGCCAGAATATGGAAACAGGTAGAAACAGCTAGCCTGGCTATGTCTAAAGTAGAAAAAAAATCCACCTTGGTGTATAGATCGGCTAATAAGCAACAAGAAATTGCAGTCCAGAAATCCCACACATACAGTATGTCTGAGGTAGTTCAGAAACAGTATTAGCATTATGTAGTTTATCCACCAGAAACCACTAACAAGTGTATTTTTAATTGTAAAATGTCCCACTCGGAACATACAGTATCTTGATCATAATACTTAATAACCAACTTTAAATAATATTTACCAAAATGTCTGTTTATGTTATGTGTTTTGTATTAAAAATTCCTATTGCTATAGTATTTTTAAAACTCTCAAATATTTATATTGGTTTGGGCCTCAAAAATCTAGCAACAGTCAGGCTCAAATTGCCAAAACTAACATAATCAAAATCACCAAGTGTGGTATCCCGTACCCAGGTATTTCCCTAAAACACAAGCAAATATTTGCACGTCTGCCCTTATTTGTCCGTACCTTTATTTGTCCTTTGGCCATGATCTTGTCTGTGATCTCTCCGTCCTCTTTGCTCTGCTTGGTTTTGTTGTAGCACTTCTCATAGCAGAGCAGCCTCAGAGTTTGAGAGCCCTCCAGTTCGATCTCAAACTCCTTGCACGGAAATAGAGCAAAGGCGTGTTACTGTAGGTTTCAGGCCAGTGCACAACAATGTGCTTTTATCTTAATCCAGTGAACAGTTTTTCTCAGCATCCATGGCCTTTCTCAAAATGGATAAGCTTTCATTTCATACAGTTATTTCTAGGGGAAACCCAGTGCTTTATTGCCTGTCTTAAAGACACCCAGCAGTGGATAGGATTTGCCCTCTCACCTCGTTCCAGTTGGGCTCTGTGGAGTCTCTGTACACACGTGTTTTGGCTTTGTTGACAAAGTAGCCAAAGGAATCCACCTCCAGAGAGCAGTAAAGGTCTAGCGGGCACAAGCAGAAGTAGTTTTAACTGTTGAATCAAAATTAAACTAAAAACTAAAGATTTACATCAATATTCTGGTTGGGACATGTCCGGACGATGTACTGCATATGGCCTTTGTTGGTGCAACCGCATGCTGGCTGTACCAGAACTCCATCTCTGGTGTCATTTCAGTTCTAATGTTACTGACTCAGTAATTTAAGAAATAGAAAAGGGGAGTGGACTCCCCACTGGTTGAAAAAAAATCCACTGACTATTGCCTGACTACCTTTTGTGATTAAGAGCACAAAGTACAGTTTGAGCAGGCAGTGATTTGAGAAAGACATATTTGAGGCGGCTTGTACACAGTGTTCCTGGCTAATCCCACTTGTTCCCCTGCAGCTGCCATCCCAGCTGACAGCCGCAGCCCAGAGAGAGAGAGGGGGCGGGTACAGCAGATGAGTCTGGACTGACTCAGAGGGTGATGTGACATGTACAACCTCTAGAATTATCAGTGAGATGATTTATAGTCAAAAACAGGAGAATAAGCCACTTACTCAAGCTCTGTTTCAGCCCTGATGCAGAGTGGACAATGACATTTAGGAAGCCGTACAAACCAGAAGATTCATCATCTGTGGAGGAGGGTGGCGTTCAGATTATGCAGGTTAAGGTAAAAAGACAAAACTACAGGTATATTAAAATGTAAATCAAATCCCAAAAAGTACAATGCAAATTGATCCTTACCTTCCTTATTCATGGTCATTGGAATGGTGTGGACAGTCTGGAGTTTCACACATGAGTTAGTGAGCATCTGCAGCTCCAGAGAGGTCAGAGAGAAGCTTTTAAAACCTGCAGGACACAGTTAAAGGCAAGTCACACAAATATGACATCACAACTGTTATGATGATACCAACTCTCTTATGGAAAGTGCCAGGACAACTCACACTTTTTCTGCTGCTCGCGAATGATCTCCTTCCACTCGGCACGTTCATAGTCAGAAGAGATGAGAAATGTGAAACCCTGGAAGAAATGAGGAGATGATATATACTGTATTTTATTGCACTCTCACGCTGTAATGTCATGCTTATCAACAGCAGGGGGCAGCAGAAAGCAAATGAAGAAGCTGTTTATTGACAGTACAAGATAATCCCAACCATATTTTGCATTTAAAATGCATCAGGGAATGCAGCTAACAGTCTAAGCACACTGAACTTTACACAGGTTTAAACATCCTGTGACTCACCTTGCCGTTTCTGTTGGCCACTCTGAACGCCATGTTGGGTGACATGAGAAGCAGCAGAGACTCTTGTTCTGATAACTTCTTCCTCAGTCGCTCGATCACCTTGGGTCCTTTGGTGGTTCTCTACAGATTAACAGTAGCAGGGTTAATATAATACAGCACATGCTGTCTAGACATTTGCTCTATTCATGTGTGCTAATCTGTAAGTTCCTCATTTTATTTTAGTTTGTCTTCAGACTTTGGTACAAAGCTGTCATTGTCGTCATCCTTGTATTTAGTGTTGGGGAGGTTCGAGTTTCTGTAGGTGCATTTACCATCTGTGGATCCTCACCTTCTCTCTTTGGATCTCATTCTTGAACTGGGAGATTTTGATCTTCATGGCGTCGATCTCCTCATCCTGCACCAGAGGGATGGGGGTGGACTCACAGTCCTCGATGGTCTGGAAGGTCAGATCAGCTAGTGGGATGTACCACTTACAGTCATACTGTTGCCCTTTTCTGTTGGAGGACAAGAGGTGTGTATAATGACATGATTTTGTTTAACATCCCAATTTTTGTCACCCAATAATTGTTTGTTAGCAGCGTGAAATCAACAACGCGACTAGCCACAAGCTTGCAAACACATTTAAGGAACTGATGGAGAAATTATAACCTTTATCTCCCACTGCAAACACTAGCTGGTCACAATGAAACTGTTCTATTTTCAGCAAAGCCAAATTTCCGATAACAAGTTTAATGTCTGTCTGGGTGGAGTGACTCTCATTCCCCAACAGGGATTTGAACCCGTGGATTTTCCGGGTCACAAGCCTGCATCTCTAACCTCGGGCTGGATGCCGACCCAGACTCACCCTGCAGCCTGTTTCTTCAGCTTGGTGCAGAGCAGCAGGTCGGTGAAGAGGAAGACGTGACGGAGTTTCCTGGAACCTTCAACCAGCTCCACCATGAAGCAATCCCTCAGCAACTGGCGGTTCTGCCAACAGGAAACAAGAAATCACATCATTACACTATAACTCTCATTTGTCTAAAATACACCCACAATAATCTTAATTTTTCATTAGTTTTAACTAATGAAACTGTGAGTGAGAATTAAGGCCCTTTCAACCATTATTTTACTGCACCAAAAGCAAATAGCTGCAATAGTAAGAACTGCTGAAAGTACAGTATCTAATTTAAGTTTTACATTGATGCTCAGTTTAAAATGGTTTAATTTGGGGTTCACAAACAATGATTTTGTACACGCTTGTAATTATTGTACAGCTTGTGGTGTTGCAACTGCTGTTGAATGAATGCTACCCAACCTCATAGTGGAAGTAAACAAAATAACATAACAATAAATCACTTGTGATGTGACCAAAACAAGGCAGTAAGTGTACGCAGTATGTTTCTTCAACCACCAGCAGATGTAATGATTTTCAGACGTTCCAGACAATTTCAGCCTCTGATGCTCTGATGATCTCTGAACTGTTGGAGCACATCTGCCACGTTTTTAGACATGCTAGCAGCTTGGCTCCCTCTGTGGGTGGCAATGTTGGTCGGTCAGTCAACCAATTTGGTGTAGACTGAAATATCTCAACTACTATTGGATGGATTGCCATGGAATTTGGTACCGATATCCAGGGGATGAAACCTAATGACCTCTGGGGATCCTCTGACTTCATCTAGCGCCATCATCAGGTCAATTTTTTTATTTGTTCAATACTTTGGTTTACCTGCGAAGCGAATGGCATTCCCATCACATCAGCTGTACATGTTAGTGCACTAACATGCTACACTAAGATGATGAACATGGTGAACATTGTTATTGTGAGTATGTTAGCATCCTCACATTAGTATTTAGCCCAAATCGCCACTGTGCCTAAGGACAACCTAACAGAGCTGCTAGCGTGGCTGAAGACTCTTAGTCTTGTTCATTTTTGCGTTTCGCACAATACATTTTTGCCACTTTTCTCAAATAATGGCTTTTTGTGACAAAAAGTCCTGCTAAACTAAGATGGTGAACATGGCAAACCTGCTAATCATCAGCATGTTAACATTGTCATTGTGAACATGTCAGCATGCTAACATTAGCATTTTGCTCAAAGCACCGCTGTGCTTATGTACAGCCTAACACAAACGCTAGCATAGCTGTAGACTGCTGTATCCCAGTGACATGCTACATACTGATTCTAAGTAGGTTTTGAGTAGTGTGTTGACATTGGAAAAGTGACAAAAGTCAGTATACTCAAACCAGACAGAATGGATAGAAATAGGTGTGCTGCTGATGGACACTATTCTCCAACAATGTAATGCACAAAGGAAATGGAAGAGCTGCTCACAGCTAAAAAAAAAAAAGTATTAAATCTTACGAAAAACATTTTGCTGTCGATTTCAGAAGTTAAATTTTCAGTGACAATCAAAAATCTGAATAAATCCTAACTGCTAAAACAGCATACTATGACATTTACTATGTAATACAAACTGTAAATAATTAGTCATGTTTCTTGTTTTAATAATGAATCCTAATCTAATCTTTGTTGTTCCGTCTACTCTACTAGCTTGAGGTTAGAGGCAGATGTGATGACATGAGCGCTTCCTGTAGCAGCGTGCATCTAAACCCCCCCCTCTGCCTTTTGACCTCTGGGCTGAGGCTACAGTGACACTGCCCATGTGAGACTTTGCCGTCCCACGCCAACCACAGTTCAACAAAAACAAGGAAATCACTGCGGCATGGTTTTCCTATTCTGTTGTCTACACGCTCCAGTTCAGTGCAGGCTGGTTACAGGCGTGTTGGCAAGGCCCTCAAACATGTTCAGTGCTGTCCTGGTTTCAAAAAGAGGTGGCAGAGTGACATCCGCTTATTGTTTTGTGACACGAACATGACCACAAATAGTCACTCATGGGTTTAAATGGTCATAGTTATTACAGGCAGCCAGGGTACAAAAACATCAACAATAGGTGCAAATTTAGTCGAGAGCTGATCATGTACAACAACAACAACTGGTAATTTAAAGCGATTGTCATGCTTGCTTGTTATCTGTCAATCTCCTTCTGGGATTTCAGACTTCCTTGACAATATACAGAAGACTGTTCCCAAGAACTTTCTTTGATTTAATATCCCACCCTTGGAGGACAGGGCTAGTTCCCAGAAAAAAAAACAGGAAGTTCTCAGTCAGGTCATCTGAATCAGAGCCCTGAGATGCGTGGTGTGGGGGGGACAGAGGGGTCAGGAAGCATGGCTAAGTTGGTGCACACCCAGAGCAGGGGGCTGGTTAGACAGTTAAGTTGATAAGGAGCGCTGCAGGTCATTTCTGGGAAGCAGAGTTGACACTGCGGCAGGGAAGGATGGGAGTGAGCGCAGAAGTAATCGACAGGTTTTCCCGGTTTGCAACACGGAGACCCCTTGCCTCCAGTGTTTGCACTGCTTTGTCACGAGCTTCCTCTACGCTCCACTTCCTTCACAACTAAAACAGACAGGCTGAGATGAGTCAGCAACAACCTGACTCACACTCCTGTTTTATTGCAGCTTCCAGACACCTTGTGCTCTGAGCTTTTTACTGTTAACAGTCAAGATATGACGCAAAGTACGGGGGCAGATATAACGCTGAATTCCACAGTGCAGAAAAAATCAAAGAAGTGTTCTAAAATACTGTACAGTATGTTCATTTTTGGGACAAAATGTAAACCTCAGGTCCATATAATCAAGTGTTCTGTCAATCAAGAACTTTAGTAACATATTACTAAAAATAAACAGCCCACTTCCCTTTATTGGTATTAGCCACACTAGCAGCAGCTCTATGGATGGCAATGTCAGTCTGTCAGTCGGTCCACCTCTTTGGTCCAGACTGAAATATCCAAACAACTATTGGATGGATTGCCAACAGACATTCATCTCCTCCTTAGGAGCATGTGTGATATCTTTGGTCATCCCTTTACTTTTCATCTAATGCCATCGGGTCAATTTTTTTATTTGTCCAGTTCTATAAATACCTGCAAAACCAATGACATTCACATCAGCCTCAGCTGTACTTTATGTTTAGTGCTAATTAGCAAGTGTTAGCGTGCTAAAATGGTAAACTAAGACATTTAACTTGGTAAACATCATACCTGCTAAACATTAGCATGTTAGCACTGTCGTTGTGAGCATGTTAGCATGCTGACATTAGCATTTAGCTCGAAGCACCACTGTGCAGCCTCACAGAGCTGCTAGCATGGCTGTAGACTCTTGTCAAGTTTTGTGTTTTCAATAATTTCACAAAAGACTTTTGTTGCCTCTAATATTGGACATTTGTGAAAAAACAAGCTCAATTCTCCTCAATGCTCCTAAACACACGACAGTTAGCAGACCACCAAAAACTGGTGGAAGTTAGTGAAGCATATACAGCCCAGGGAGTCAATGTTATGGTGCCAGGCCTCGTCGCTGTGCCACCACGCCATTCAAACCAGTGAATTTGTCCTTGGCAAAGTGAACAAGTGCTCCACAAAGGGAACAAGCTGTTCCTATTCTTAATTTGTCCTTCTCCTCTACTCAAACCCTTGGTGAATATTAACAACAACAACCTGGACTTCATTCAAGCAAACAGGATTGATGGAATTTATTTTGATGAATAACCAGCAAATCCAGTGTCAATCAAGTTTCTGTCTCACTTACAAGAACTAGTCCACTAAAAATGCACCAGCTGGCTGTATGGAGGGGAAGTTGACACGTCTTGATTCATCTATCAAAAACACAGTTTATTTGCATTTGGGTTTCAGCGTGCCTGAGCACATCTATTTGAAAAAAGTGGATTTATCCCCCTGGAGTCACTAAGTCATTACTGTAACTTTGAGGTGATGCAGTGACTCATCTTTCCACACTGACCTCTCCCTTCTTAACTGTCATGGACTGTCTACGGGGGGTGATTTCTTCATTAATACTGGACAGGAAGTTCTGAGAGATGCGCAGGGCGTCCTGTAACAGCGGATAGTCTGGGTGGCTGGAGGGCGTGTGCTTCAGGAGGTCCTAGAATAGAAAAGATTATGACAAATTCAATCCCCAAAACTGTCTTCATGCAGACAAGATGTTGCTCCAGATTTGAGTCAGGCAGATCGACTTACATGCAGAACGAGTGTGCTGCGCGTCACTCTGTCCACAGGTTTGTAGAGAAGAGCTGTGGAGGAGGAAGAGTCAGCTCAACAGACCTAGTCACAGCTCAACTACTTATAGCAATATTGATTAATGTGGAGGCTGGCCATTCATTTCACTCAGTACTCACTTTCCAGTGAATTTTTAACCGACTGGTCTTTGCAGTCCTTTGTGCTTTTGACCTTGAGATTCTGGCAGGAAGATAACACCAGAGGGAATAGTGAGAAAAAATACCCTCATTAAATCCCAGCAACTGCCCCACAGCGCAATTAAAACAATCAGCACCGCTGTAAAGAGCTGCGTGGCTCTTTACACTGTGAGGACTGATGAAAACTGCCCTGTCATCACTTGTCCCGGGCAGCTGTACAACATCAAACATTTGCCTGCCGCGGTCCTGCTGTGCGTAGCGTGATTACATACCTCAGATATCTCTGCAAACTGAGCATTTGCCTGGCAGCACTTGTCTGCCGTCTCCACAGCAACCTTATAGTTATCCACAAAGGCCCGGTACACTCCAAGCTGGCTGGCCTACAGGCACAAGTAGAGTACAGATTAGATTCATTCCATAAGATAGATTTTACTAGTCTGTGATTTCTACTGGGTGCTTTGCAGTGTCACTGTATGCTGTGCTCAGGCATGAGTTGGCATTAGTATTACAGGAGGAACTGATGCAATTGAATGTGATTCAATGTTGCTCATGTGTCTAGATATATAAAGAGTCGGTCTAGACCTGCTCTATTCGAAAAAGTGCCCTGAGATAACTTTGTTATGATATGGCGCTATATAAATAAAACTGAATTGAATTGAATATAAATCCATGTATATGTGTGTTTTTCATCCAATAGCAAACACTGAGGTAGCTGTTATTCAGCGACCTCCTATAGAGCGTTTTGTTCTCCTTTACTGCCTGTAATGTGGTGAAGCAAGGCTTTTATCTGGCCGGGAGATGACTCCAGGCAGTCTACTCACATGTGCACTGCAAGATCCCCTGAGCATTACAAACAGCCAAAGACTCCCACCTTTTCCCCATGAAAGTCTCCCCTCTTTAAACTATCATTAATGATCAAGGCATGACATTTAAGAAGTGCTATAATTAGTTTCTGAAAGTCACTGACTTGAAGAATGGTGGTCCGTTTGATCAGAAACCAACATACAATTGAATGCTGTGAGGTTTCACGTTATTTGAAGCTTGGTCTTCTTATCCAAAAGGAGGGTTTAAATCAGCTGAAGGGATTGCCTTACTGTACGTAAGTTTGTGTCGTAACTAAACACTCATACTGCAGTTAAACAAGTGTTCAAAGTGTTGCAAATCAAACAATTAGCGCAACATTTCACTCATATCAGCCCATCAGAAACTTTGCATTCCACTGCTCTCAAATTTCCTTGTTTACTCTACTGGCTGACGATCAAGTTATGTCAAAAGGGGAAAAACAGGTTTGTGTTGCTTTAGCTCTGAAACGTCATGACATGTTTGCCTCAAAAATTACATCTTTAAATAATTCAACCATAAAAAATCTAAGATTATATTTGTAATTTTTCTGAGGCATGGTTAATCATGTTTGTGTTAATATGCTTTACACAATATAAATCCTGGTGCACTTGTGTTGACACACTTATTTATGACAGCATGACACCAGAGGTAACGTGGACAAAACACATACACATACTCATCTTGCAGTTACAACATGAACATTTTTGTTTCCTCTTACTGAAGCTAACAAAAATATCATCACCATACCAGTTTCTGGAAGAGGTCCCCCACACACTGCTGGGGGCCCCAGTCCTGGATTCGGGGCAGCAAAGCGTCATAGAAGTCCTTGTGGATCTCATGAAGCTCTGGCACTTTAAAGAAGATGGTCTCTATCTGCTGGATGGTCAGCATCGGTTGGGAAGTTGTGGCTGCGGCTCTCAGAGGCTTCATGGGCTGGATAAATAATCACAGTTCATAATGTAGGAAACAGTTACTGAATGCACTGTATGAAAAAATAACCAATAAGTCATTCAGGCTTATCTTCAACAGAAAACACTACAGTTTAGGGTCAAAAGACACAAGCTAAACTTCATTAGAAACTATTATAATGGACTCACCCCATCAGCAGAATATTTAACTTTTTTTTTAAAAGAACAGTATTTGTGTGCGCCAGCCTTAACTCTGACTGAGCCGCTGCAACTGTGACCGCAAGTGGCAACTACAGGATAATGGTTAATGCTAGAATGTAGTGTAAAAGTAGCACTAGCAGAGAGGAATATGTGCACTGACTCCGTACGCAGCAATATCTATCATAGGTTAGCTAACATAAGCTACGTCTTACCAGAACAACGCTGTAGACGCAAAATTGAGAAAGGGTGTGTTTCATCACGTATGAATTCATCTTTTCATTTGTAAGAGGAATAATGTGTTATTTCTTCTTTTCAAACATTTCACAAACTGACTCAGTAATGTCAGTTACACGGCAATAACTAGCAAACGCTTGAAAACTAAATTAGCTAACGTTAGCCGCCATAAGCTAGGCTACTGGTCATACAAAAGACCAAGTAATGCTGAGGTACCACAACCCTTGAGTGGACTAAATTGAGCAAGTGTGCCATGTATTGCTTATGAATTCCCATATTTCTTCTTTCAAAAGTTATAGTCTTACGTTAAAAAGGAATATACACAAAACACTAGCATTTAAAGAAAAATATAATTGAAGATGCTAGCTATATCAGTACGTTTTTTTGTACATTTTTATCATATCTTTTGTGTGTGTGTGTGTTATAAGTTAAACATACTATCAGTAGGGCCTCCAGGTGGCTGAGGTAGGTCTCCTCACTGGCCAGGATTCCTGACAGAACCCACTTTCTCATCTCCAGCCCCTTCTCCTGATCCAACTCCACCTGATACAAACACGGGTGGAGAGAGAAAACAATTGGCAAACATGACGAGAAGACGTTCTCCAACACAAAAGGCTCACGATGACAACATGATGTGTTAACTGTCAATGGGTTTGGTCTTTAATTAACCACCAACACACCTCTGCAAACCCCCGGCTGCAGATACTGTTGTTGTGGGATTAGGGACAGACCAGATTTTATTAAACTCTGTAGGAGTTGCAAGGGGCCTGCACCAGAGACTCCTAGCATCTTAAGGAAGACAAATGTGTTTCTAGTCCAGGAGTTGTTATTCCAAACAGGTCAAAGCCATCAGTCATCCTGGTGCTGGCTATCATGTCAGTAAGAAGCTCACTGGAGAATTGAGAAGGGCTGTATCAAGCTCTGCCATTATATTAGCTAGATTTTTTAATGTTATTTTTTTATAGCTGTACGCTGAGTGAGCACCCCCACCCTCCACCATGATTTAGGCTTTGAAGATCGCCAAGTGTACACATCAGAGGATACGAATACCACAGATAGGACAGGAACAGAGCAGAGGGGGAGGGGAGCTGGGTTTCTTTTTAACATCTGCTTCATACTGAAAAGCTGTATGGTCAACTCTTTCATTGTTGGCTTCTGGATGCCTCAGCTGACTGGCTGAAGGGCACCTCTTCTGTAGTTTTCTAAAGGGTGCCCCACTGATTTTACACATGAAGTTTAGTTTACTTGTCATTAAAAGTGCTACTCAGCCTGTGAAAACAGTTGTATAATATCCTCCATGGCTCTGGAGGAGCTTCCTAAAGACTGAGTAAATAACCCTGATGATGTCACCAGGGTTATCTCAGATTGGGGTTGGAGGCTACAAATGTATTACAGAGAGCCTGTGTTACAAAATGGGGGCATGGAGTTTGAAAATCGTAGGCATTTATCAGGCAGGGAGGGTCTAGTGACAGATGCTGTCAAGATGTATTGTGGGAAATGTAGGATCCCGTGTTTTTTAAGCTTGCCCCTTACTAGGAACCAAAAGTCAAAATGTCAATCCTCTGTGGCTTTGATTTGTCTCTCACAAGTTTCCAAACTTTGTGGAAATGTAATACTAAATCACTGACTGGAGTGACCCTTTACTCCCTGTAAACACTCCATTTTAATTATTTGTTCTGCTTTGCACATGATTTACTTGGTCAGGACGAGGATTCAACCCAGCAAACGTTTAGTCACATGTCAGCCTCTTTAAAAGTGATTATTTTAGTGAACTACATACACTAGGACTGGCATTACAACATTCGTTTTAAATAAAGTCTCATTACTAAACAATCAAAACAACTGCTGAGAAGACTGCCAGCCTGTATGGCAAGTTACATCACTGGACTCCTGTCAGATTTTGCAGGAGATGTAGTGGTTTGTTTAATAGAGCAAAACATGAAGGGGAAGCTTCCAGTGTAAACAAACAAAAACACAGATTAGTATAGAGTATGTGAGTGTCTTCAGCATGTTTGTCAGTTTTATGCACGTGCAGCAACACCACACAGGAACAGAAAAACAAGAAGCAATATCCTCTTTGCAACAGGAAGAACAAGGTTTATAGGAAAAGTTGGTGTAATTTAGTGAAACACTTGCACTAAGACTTTTCAACTTTAGTGCCATTTATTTAAATAATTATATTAAGCAATAAAAATAACTTCACCTGAAATGAACTTGTAGGCTTTAACAAATGATCTGCCTTTGTTTTATAAAATGAGGAAGAATGTTGGGGTTGAATTTACACCAACACACAGACAGTAGTAGAAGCAATGTCTGGTACTGTAATAGCAACTTCTCATCACAGAATGAGAAGCCACAGCTGCTAAAAGTGTTGGATGGTGCGTGGAGAGAGGACAGTGAAGGACAATGCAGTAGCCAGGGAACAACAGCAGAGCAGCCAGAGGAAGATGAAGGAGAGAGCAGCAGCAGCACTGCGAGCTGAGAGACACAGTTAACGTGTCAGACATGTTGGTGGGAGTTGACCCAGTAACATTACCGATAGCGTGGACTCCAGAGAGCCGGAGGACTGGGTGTCTCGGCTGTTCCGGCTCTTGGAGCGGAGTCGTGGTGAGGAGGACGGAGATCCGGTGAAGGCTAGAGGGTCGTGGCGAGTCTGGTGCTCTTCTGAGTGTTCCAGGTCATAGCCATATGACGGAGGGGTCTCATTGTAGGGAGCCTCTGTGAGAAACAAAGGACAATAGTCACATGGTGTCATTAAACTGTTAAGGCATGTAGTAAACATGGAGAAACATCATGGGAAATGCAGCAAACTGAAACATCATTTTCTGTAGGCATTCTAATGCTGGGTCAGTGGAAAGTGAGAGGTTGGGGCTAACAAAGCTATTTAGGAACTGATATCAGAAGGTTGTTACGATGCTACAGCCTTTTCATAGATCACTTCTGTGTCATCAGGGATGATGTAAACAAGAACATTTGAATCCTAGGACAGACACACTAACAGAAACTCCAACACAACAAAATAACCTGGCAATACATACTACCATTGTGTAGATTAAGTTTGTTGACACTGTCGGAGAGGTGTTGGTTCAACTTTATGGTAAATTTTGAGACGGTGCTTGTTGCTGTTGTACTAGATTCAAGGCTGGATTTGGGCAACAGCCTTGAAGCCCGAAAAGAATCAGGTTCACTGTGTGTCAGTTTGTTTGTTGCTATTTTATTAAGTACAAATTACTTTGGGAATATGCACCAATAAATGGCAATATCAATAGAAATGATAAGGGCCTTAAAGGTGCACTAATCAAAAAATCAAATGACTATGTTGTTTTGATTTTACGGCCCGCAACTCTACTGTTGTGGTTCAGCCTCACCTCGCTCTCATCAACCTTGTTTCCAGCCCCAGCAGGCAGCTGTTTTTAGTGAAAACGCTCTGATATACCCAGTGCACACTACCTGACAGACGGCAGACAGACAAAGTTAGCGACTAGCTGGTGAACGTAGCGGCGCATTTAGCAGCTAAAGAGCCAGATATTTCCCTCAGGAGCTGGTGGAGACCAAAACAGAGGTAAAAGGAGAGTGAATATTGGACTGAATTGTTGCTCCAGTGCCCCTAAGTGTGTTATTCCGGCCAAGACTGAACTGCATAATAAACATGTTCTTCTCAGATTGAAACAGGACAATCTAATGTCTACAACATGTCTAACAAAAGCTGACACACCCGTGCAGTCAGTTAACTAAGACAGACAGTAGTGTGCTTTCCTTTTACTGCCATTTGTCTTCATATCAAATCCTCTTTTAACCTTCATAAACCTGTGACCTACACAAATCTGCCTGTGCCAGCCACCGAGGGCTCGTGCCAGGCAAGTGGATAAGCCTGGGAAACACACGTGCTCTGCTTATGCCAGCCTTGTTGTACAGTGTGTCTCCTTCAGCTGAGTGTTTTCAGGATCAGAGAGAATCTGAAAGGTGCTGCTGCGACCTGGTATAATATTCACTTTTTGAGTCTACTAATCCAAGAGGGCTCAAGGCTCAGGAGGTAGCACAGTTCTTCCGGAAAATCAGCGAAATGGGCTGAAAAAATGTTCAGTCTGGGACTAGAAACAGGCATGTTTTACACCATGCTGACAGCGAGCATGTGCCAGAAACAAGTGTAACAAGTCAGAAATATATGTTGTGCTCATCATCCCTGTGATTTCAGACTTTAAGACACCATGAAGATGAGGATCAACAGTCTCTGTATCCTGTAATTACTGTCAGCCACCCCTGACTCACCAGCACTCATCATCATTATCATCATTATCGTCGTCAAGGATGTGGCAGCTGGCAACTGCAGAATGACGATCTCGAAGAGCAGTAATAAAAAATAAAGCAGACATGTCTAGCAATGTGGAGAAATGTGTGTTTAAAAGAGGCTATAAAACTGGTTCACCTCGGCTTGAAAACAGGAAAGAGAGGATTCCGGAAACCAGGGGGAGGACAAAGCCGAGTCACCCTGGAGAGGCCTGGAAAGACAGGCGGGCTGACAGGATGACATCCATAGAGGCTGTGACAAAGGACTCAAACAAACACACTGGGCCCAGCAGAGAGGCAGAGAGCTGTATTGACTGCTTGAGGAAGAGACTACTGCAGGCCAAACAGCTTCAGAGCACAGGGGAAGTCCATGTGAAAGGCCACTCTGTGCTCCAGTGAGATTATACATCAGCCCCAGAACTGGATGAATAGCACATCCTCTCTCAGGCAGGCCTCAGAGCCAGAAACTATCTCCTTCCAGGAAAAAGAAACAGTCAGAGCTTGGAGAAACACTCCAAACAAGAATAAGTAAAGAGGAGGATTTAAAAGTGTGTTCTGAAGTCTAAAATACTGAGCCATTTGTGTCTTTTATAGGAACTTTTTTGAATACACAGGGCTCGTTTGGCTGGTGTGAGAGAGTGGACATCACAATAGATCCTCAGTGAGCCCCGTTGTTCCAGCGATCACACGGGCCACTACTGAGGAAGTGTCGAGACAGGTCTGTCCGGAAAATTCAGCAATTCATCTGCTTCAGAGCGGAAACAGGCTTTCTGCACAAGGTCATCTTTTCACAAACAGCTCCCACTCCTGACACACACTTTCATCTATGGTCATGGCGTTCGTATTTACATTCCAGCTAACTCTGAGATGCCGTTTGCAATCAAAGACTTTACAGAGGCACCACACTTCCAGACATATGGAAACAAATTTTTACTATTTCCAATAAACCATTGCAACTTAAGTCGTAAGACCCAGCTCTTCTTGCTTGACTTTTCTCCACCACGGTTATTTCTGTGTAACCTGTTTTCATGTCCTTTGTTTGTCCTGATTGTGAAACGGTTTGTAACCTTGTTGAAAAGAGCTGAACAAATAAACCAAAGTAGAGGCTCTTTAAAACCTCAAACTACCTGCAAAACCCATACATTGTTGAACTCAACTTCTACAGTTTATTTAAGGCCAATAATGATATTTCAGAGTTTAAAAGATCTGACATATATACAGACCATATTCATTTTTTAACATAAACATATTTTGATAAAAATCCCTTGAATTTGGTTATTAAAGAGTTGTAACCAAGATATGTACTGATGTGGATATTTGTGTCAATAACAACTATAAAAAACAACATAAATACTGCAAAAACCTATTAAAGTTGAGGTATGAAAAACAAGACTCAAACATATAAAAATGCAGCCAATACTTTAAAAAAAATCTGACCTATAATAAACATTAAGTAATGTGTGGTGTGGGCACATTCATTAATTTTTGATAATTAAAATTACCTGTCAACCATGACTAATTCATCTATATATATTAATCTACCCTTCATTAACTGGTATACTTTTGTTTCTGTCTGTCAGATGCAAGCTCCAGGAAAGCATTTTCTAACCAATATTTATGGCAACAGCATTTTACAAATTACTGAGGTCATGAGTAAAGATTTCCTCAGCAGAACTTCACCCACCTTCACCCAAAGATTTTTGACCAATCATCAACCAAACTCGGTTCAATTTTTGTAATTTTTTTTTTTTAAATCACAAAAATTCCCATTTTATTTATTGATTTAACTATTAAATTACGTTTTCTGGAAATTGGACCTCCCAATATTATGGGCAAAAGGTTGCTTCAAAGCCTTTTCTACAATGCAAGGTATGTAATTCTATTGGAGAATACCTAAGTCCCTTTTTAATTCTTTTTTAAAATGTATTTGCCTAAAACAGTCAAATTTGTAGAAATTCTGTCTAAAACCAATCAGAATCAGTCTTAAAAAAGTCAAATTTTCAGAACATGCTTGTATTCCAAGAAATATTACTGCGGACATGACCTCAGCGGCCTTGATGGTAGACAGATTGAACTAAAAAAAATAGAATCAAAAATCCCTTTTAAAATTAAATTGGCATATCATATAATATATGGCCGATATTATTAGCCCTGTTGATGTGTCTGGCTCTATTATATAGTCAGCCCTCGATTAGCACTCACTTATTCTGTCGGTCTAAAAGTATGCTCCATAACACAGTGTTGATACTAGAAGCTACATATCAGAAATCACAGTGAAGAAACAATGTTATTTTCTTGTTTCCAATCTGCAGTGACTGAATACAATCTGTAATACAACATATCACACAGTAGGATGGAGGGTGGCAATGCAGCAATCCTGGCAGTTCTACAGTATGTCCCCCTCCCTGTCCCATACCCAACTTGCTGCAGCTTAAAATGGTTTCAACTGTGCAATAGAGCTGTAATAAATACATTCTAATGACATTACATAAGATTGCTGAGCCCAACAGCTGCGGTTGTGAGCTGTGTGGAGCCGTGGATCAGAGAGAAGCTGATTTTGTTTTGGACTATCTCTGAACTCTGTAATTCTGTGTTTTTCAAGAATTTCATTTGACTATATTCCCACGAGCCCTGGTTTTATAGATGTCAGATTACTGCAAATCCTCAAAAAGGGCAAGATTTTTGTTGGAATCACCTTTTAATACACAATGCACGGTGTCTTTGCTTTCCCACACTACCACACTGAACACCCCAACTAAAAATAGAACTCAAGGATATATAAGGACTCGGCCAAACAACTGGTTCCCAACTCTCCAGTCCCCTCCTGGAGAATAATCAGTCATCGTGAAACACTTTTCCTTCCTCCAGCATGCAAACAAGAGCCATGTTCGGAAAACAATCACAGCAGTTTAATACAGGGGGACATGTTGGATGTCCTATTGATGACAGAGCAAAGACACATTCAAAGCCCTAATCCTAATCCATAGAGATGAACTGCGATAAACAAGCAGAGAGGGAGTGACAGATGTGCAGCTGAGACTGTGTCACAGCATCAGAGATTCACTATCGCAGGAATAATCATGTGGTCTTATTTCACTACATAAGACCAACACACAGTATCAAAAGAATCAAAAGAAGAAGAAAGAACTTTCCATTGGGACGCTTTTATGAATATTTCTGTTTAAATGTTAGGACTTAAAGCTTGTTTGGTGTCAAAATGACACTGCTGTCATCGCAAGGCACAGACACAAAAGCACTGCCTTTTCACTTCACAGCAGGACATTTAAATATGGGGAAAGGATGAGCTTGCTTTTGTTTCTGGTATGTGGACCTTGGATTAAATATCAGTTGATGGGAAGAATTCAGACAGAAATTCCGAAAAATACAAATCAAAGAGCAAAGACATCTATTGATTCATCCCAGAAAGAGCTGGAACTACAATAGTAGCATCCATACTTCCCCATTTCACCACTGGGAAAAGGCACAGTGCTGCCCAGCCTGGACAGTGTGTTTAAATAGCTCAAGGGGGACAGACTCCGGCTTGTATTGCTCTGACAAAAAGAGAGAATCATCAGAGCCCACTTATTGCTCCCCACTGTGAACATATTGACCATTCACACAAAGATCAGTCAGCTGATGGACCAAATTTAGATCGCAAGGTCCCAAAAATCAACACCACATAGCAAATGTGTCGATCGATCCGGCTCAGAAACGGCTGGAATTGAGATTTAAGCATCTATAATTTACCACAGAGCAAAAAAAGCTACATTGAAGGACAGCCTTTCTGTCGCCTCTCTAATGGTTGTATAGATCCGGAGAGAAACGTTGCACCTTTGGCAAAAAGCAGCCGAAGATGCCGATGTGAGATGTTGTTAAAAGCTTAGCACCACTTTATGGCTCCAGCAAATGGATTCTCCTCCGGACTGTGCGGTCACTGGGGAAACAGCGGTGGCAGGGAGAGCAAATAGAGGGGAGCAGGTTGAAGGGTGAAGGCTTTTCAGACACTGGATGTGTGGCCCCCGGCCTGTGGCCCTTGTAGTTTTCCTCACTTCATGGCAAGTGGAAAAATCTTGATAGATTTATCTGTAATGCACTTCACAATGACTCTTTGGTGATGTTTAAGTCTTCAGACTACAAAGAGTCTACTTGAATCCCACCAAAATTGTCTGTCTGATCTGCACATTGGCACTCAAATCCTGTTATCACCACATCATTTTTTTTAAATTTTAATTTCTGATACTGAGCCAATATGTTAATGAGCCTTACATAAAATGCACTTCCATAAAGTTGGATGACTTGCAAGAGACATATTTTAAAAAAGAATATGGTAGTCAAAATTGATGCAACAGAGGCTGAGATAGCCTGACTTTTAGTCCCTAGTATGGGTCAAGTTCCTGGATCCTACATTGTCAGTCACTCCATAACTGATTGACACCCATGTCTTTCAAACTCCATGCCCCCTGTATGTAATGCAGGCTTTCTGTTAACCAGACTCTACAGAGTCAAGAGTCTACAGCCATGTTAGCAGCTCTGTGGGGCTATACTTAGGCACAGTGATGCTTTGAGCTAAATGCTAATGTCAGCGTGCTAACATGCTCACAATGACAATGCTAACATGCTGATGTTTAGGAGGTATGTTTACCATGTTCACCATCTTAGTTCAGTGTGTTAGCATGCTAACATTTGCTAATTAGCACTAAACATAAAGTACAGCTGAGGCTGATGGGAATGTCTGGGAAGTCTTTAAAATTAAGAAAAGAGCCAACCTTGGTGTGGTGCTAGAAGAAAAGTCAGGGGATCCCCAGTGTCAGTAGGATTCATCCTCTGGGGACCATGAATGTCTATGCAAAATTTTATGGCAATCCATGAAATAGTTGTTGAGATACTTCAGTCTGGACCAAAGTGGTGGACCGTCTGACCGACCAACAGACTGACTGATGATTACCATTCCCAGAGCCACGACGATAGCATGGCAAACAATTTGTAGTCTTCAACCCAAATCCAAGATTACTCACATGTGTCACATGAGTAATTTTCTCAGACTTGACAAAGCCCCTCCAGAGCCACAGAAAACATTAAAAAACTGTTTTTACAGGCTGCGTAGTACGCCCTGTGTGTAATAAATTGACTTTGACGCGTAAAATTCGCGGAGTGCCCCTTTAACCTTGTACTGTAACTGGGGCATCTGTTATGGCAAATGCAGACACCGGCTGTGTGTTTTGGCAAGAAGATGTTAGCCAACACATCATCATCACATCCTGGGCCATCTGAAGTGTCTGCTGGATTGGGAGGCCCTTTAAACCACAGGGCCGGCGGAGGCAGTGAGGCCCACCAGCACTTGCCTCTGATCTGTTGTAGGGCAGCCTAAAATTAGTGCCAGTCATTGAGCAGTGTAGGTCAGAACCGGGCCGCCCAGCCCAGCACACCTACTAATCAGTGTGCGTTGAAATAGCTCAGGGTGGTCAGACTACTGCTTGTAATGTGCTGCATAACAGCGAGAATAAAAGCCCAATAATTGTTCCAGTCTGTGAAAATAAACATAGACAACAATGCACGCATTGGCTATACACCGATTATTTTAGACACAGAAAGCATGTCTAATATGGTACAGTAGCTATTTAGTCCTATTTGGTTACTTTATTAGGGAATTATTCTGATCTTATTTGTTTTTAAAAGCCCATAATTTATACTGGAGCCTGGCCATCCTTTAGCCTCATAGCCGTATATTTGTGTTTTATAGTGAACACAAACTGCAGATGATGAAACACACGTAAGAAATTTAATCAGCCACATGAAAAATCACAGTGACCTCCAGGTATGATCAAATATTCATTTGCATGTCTGAATAGAATTAAATATTAGTGAACAGACCTGATGTGCTTTAATATGATTGGCTCAGTCATAATCTGCCTAGCAACACAGGTTTTAAAGCCCATGTTTGGACAGCAACAAGTTGGTTAAAGCTAACAGTGTGTAGGCTCAGTGTAGAATGAATCAAATCAGAGATTTAGAAATAATTTGCTTCATTTTGCTAAATTAGAAAAATTATGCAGCTTTGAAGACAGTTGTATAATGTCTTCTATGGGTCTGGGGAAGTCTGAGAAAATACCCCCTGGTGATGTCATCAGGGTTATCTGGGCTTGGAAACAGAAACTGTGTGCTACAAAAATGGGGGCATGGAGTTTGAGTTAACGTTTCTTGTCAGGCTGTATAATGTCGCTCTGCAGGAGCTTTGTAAAGTTAAGAGAAAATAACCCCTGGTGATGTCATAGTGATGTCATCAGGGTTATCTTGGCTTGGGCTTGGAGACTACAAGTTCATAACAGAAAGCTTGCGTTACAAATTGGGGGTGTGGAGTTTGAAAAACATGGGAGTTTACCTGGCAGAGAGGGTCTATTTAAGAGACACTACTGAGCTGCATTATGGGAAATGTAGAATCCAGGGTTTGAGGAGCTTGACCCACACTAGGGACTACAAGTGGCATCTGCTGCTTCCCCTTTGACAATTTTTTTAAAAATCTGTCTTGTGCAAGTTCCTTAACTTTATGGAAGTGCAATAATAAATCCCGGGCCTGCCCCTTTAAATGGTTGAATACAGGCAAATATAAGACTTTAGTGTTCAAATTCACCTTCAGCTTTTACTTTCCTCATTCACTCGCACAACCCCAGCTCACTTTGCGAGAGAACATTTTGTCTAAAACAAACTCTGACCGGTGACAACGCTCTCCACAGGTCAGGCAATAGCGAGAGAGGTGAACTCATACAACACTTAACATTTCATTAGCCGTTTCCCCCCACACCCCACAAGCAGCTGAGACATTCCATAAACACTTGGCCTGCCAGCCAGCAGCACAGAGGGCCCTTTGAGTGGGACCAGGGAGGGGAGCTGAGACTGCAGGACCAGAGGGCTGAGGCCGAGCACGAGGGAGGATCACTGAGCCGGGGGAGGCCTGCAGGCTCATAAACATACCAAAGATTTTTTTTCTATTGAGGTGTATCTATGGAAACATGTATGTTAGTATGTGAATAGAGGAGCTAATAGGACCGTCTAGTGTGAAAAATCTTGCATAGTTTCTAAACAAGTGTTTTTGTTCTGTTTTCTGATGGGGAGGAACAAAAAGGCTATTCATGGCTTTTACTGCAAGAGCAGCTGGCGATGCCTGGCCTGGTGTACTGATGGCCTGCCAGCTTTTGACCACTTCACCCAGTACACTGCACAGAAGAACAGGTGTCTTACTTACACACACATACACTCACACAGAGGCAAACTTGGCTGCCCTCGAGAGCTGCCAGCACTTCCTCTGGTAGGCCTACATTTACTCTAGGAAAGGGAGAGGCTGAATTCTTTAGCTTCCTTGACCACTAAACCTCAGATGTTGATGATATCCAGGTACAAGCATAGGCCTGTCTGGGCTTCCTTGAGGGACCTCAAATATTCATGAGTCTGCAATTCACCGGGAGTGTGGACCAGCACCGGTGTGACTCCCGCTGAGGCAGCAAGTAGTGCCAACCTCTGGACTGAGGCCAAGACATTCAGACAGACTTCATCACCTTTCAGACAGACACTTTCTATTAATGTCACACCCATCTCAGACAGACCTGTCTACCTACAGAAAAGGTGCGACATCCTGACCGAGGCAGACTCAGCTAAATGCATCCTTAAAGACAATCTACTGATTTTTGCAGAGGTATTATGATTGAACTAATGGTGAGATTTATTATTTCCCTTTTGGCTGACCTTTTCCTCTATGCCCTCTCACTTTAATACATTAACCATGAGACAGTCTACACACTCAGACCCCTCCTCAGCCACAGCAGAAAGCTGTGGCCACAGGCATGTCAGTGTCATGATGATAATTAATTATGGCAAAATAGACCCATCAGAGAGTTGGCCTCCTTAAAGGCCCACATCTAATCAGCAGCTCTATTCACAGCTAGGCTTGACAAATGGCCTAGATAACCAGAAACCAGGAGACAACACTTATTCTTCTATTCGTGGAAAAAAAGTCCCTTGAGATGTGTCAATTTTAGACGGGCCATTTCACTAAGATTTCACGCAGCGATGCGGCTGAATAGAGGCAGGACAAGTATGGGTTTGTTTGTGTCAGTTCATAGGTATTTCTGATGGTAAGTCAGTCATTTATCCCAGGCAGAGACATACTGCCACCATGCCAGACACTGAAACACTCACACAACAGCAGCAGGGACCACGTCAATTTTCTGTCTGCTGCAGCGTTCACATGTTCCATGACAGGGTGCAGAACATAAACATACAGACCAACTCTTACAGTCCAGAAAGCCTAATTTAGATATAGCCACTGGCATGTGTGTTGTACTGTACTGTTTATGAAGTGTTGTCTAATAGTTACACAATGCTCAGCTAACTGGGCCACAAAGCGTCTTTACAACACTGACATTAAGCTAGCTTTACTAGGCCGATTTAATAGATTTCAGTGAATGCCACAGTGCTTTATGACAAATACAACAAAAAAAACTTTCCAACTGCTCCCTAAAAGTCACTAACCACAACAAAGAGCACTTTATTGCAAAAACTTGCCTCAAACCGGCTCCCTGCCAGAGGCCTAATCCAGCAACGTGCACAGTAATGTTATTACAACATCAGAAAATAAATCCACATTCTGGTAATCCACAAAGCAAGGTCCATGACGCAGCTGTGCCATTATGTCAGCAACAAGTCCCATCTGGACAAAAACTTCAAACAGAAGGTGTCAAACAGGACAGAGTGCATTAAAAGGGGAACTCCACAGATTTTACACTCAAAAGGTCAGTTTACTGGTCAGGGGATGCACCACTCAGCCTGTGAAAACAGCTGGTTAATGAGCGCGAAAGTTCACTCATTCCATAAATATAGTAGTAAAGAATACATTCATAACTTAAGGTCCACTTACTAACTTTTTCCAGAGCTTTCAACCACATCTCGCAGTCTTCATCTCCATGACAACTGAGAAATTTCTTGACATTGAAAGCTTTGTAAAAAGCTAGTAAGTGGACCTTGAGTTAACTCTTTTTTTCCCCAAGTCACTCTGTATGTCTTCCTTGGCTCTGGAGGAGCTTTGTCAAGTCTGACAGAAATCACTTGGGCTTAGAGACTACAAATTTATTTTAGAAAGCCTGCCTTCTTTATATACAGTCTATGCATAAATATGATAGTGGTTGCATTATGGGAAATGTAGGATCCAGCATTGGACTAAAAGTCAGGATATCTCGGCCTCTGCTGCATCAATTTTGACCATTCTTTTTTTAATCTGCCCATTGCAAATCCCCCAACTTTATGGAAGTGCAACACTAAATCATTGGAAATCATTCAAGTGAAAACAGGATTTTCTTCTAGTTTTTTTCAAGAAGTTACTCTTTGACATTAGTGGATTCATTCTTTGGAGAAGCAGAAAGCTTCTGTCCATCTGCTCTTAGTTATCTCTCTGTAAAATGAATAGAAGAAGGAGCTATGAGTGTGAAAAAAAAACTGACCAAAAAAACATCCTGACATATGTTGGCAGAGTGACAAATGGCACAGTGGAACGACGCAGACCCAGGTCGAATGGATTTGGACATTTCAGTCATCCAAGCAGCGTGCTAGCTTACACTTCATGCTGATTATATCACGGACTATCTGCTTGTTCGTCACACTGCTTTGTGTCAAAGAGCTTTGGACTGGATCACCTTATATAACAACACACTATTCTGCTCATCTGCTTAATCTGACCCACACTGGATAACACATTTTTGGGAGGGGGTAGAGGCAGACAATTTTCCAGCTCCAATCCTAATACTCGCTCTATATCCCAATCCCTCTTTGGCCTCAACCAGCAACAATGTGTCCTCGTGTGTCACTTTGACAAACGTTCTCGCAGAGGAACACTCACCCCCGCCTCTCCTTCTGTCCTTGGCAATACCAATTTGCCCAGACCATTCTCCTTATCCCACTTAACATTGTTATATTGTTAACGTGTCAATACTCGTGTTCAATGAATGATTCTCCTATTGTGTTCACACATAACAACAGGAAACACTGATGGCAGGCGTTTTGATTGGAAGCCGCATGACACACTTTAAGCCCCTCGATCCTCTTTTTTGAGTGAGTTGTCAGGGCTTTTTCCTACCCACCTCCCGTAACAAAGAGCCTCCCTAAATTTATCACGCTAGACAAACCCCTTTAAGTTAATTACTCGGCACCAAGGACAACAACACTGATGTGTGCTGACACGAAAACACTCAGTGTGGACAGGGCCGAGCGACTGGGAAGCCCGGGGGCAGCCACTGTCTTAGTCAGAGCATCTCTGTGAGAGTGCTACAGCACTCAGCGGGCAAAGAGTAGAAGGGGGAGAAAAAGAGAGGGCAGCCCAGTTTACAAAGGGTAAAGAAAACGCTCCTGAAAGAACTGCAAAACCACTGGGTTACTGTTAAGAATCAGTATAAAAGTCCATCCCAACCCCTTCATGGCAGGTTGACTTTTTACAGGCTGCCGAAACCTGTTTAATCTTTTTTGTGCAAAGGCTAAACTGGAATGGGTTAACATTCCTGACACACTCAATATGGAAAAAGGCTGTGAGGAGATAAAATAAAACTCTCATTAAACGGGACGAGAAGATGAATTATATCAAACCTGGCCTCTTTTTTTTTTTGTAGGCCACTTCAATCATTATAGTTCCCCTCAAGTAAACCAGCTGAAACCCAAGATAATGACAAAAACACAACAAGAAATGTGTTTAAAAAATAAAGTGCATAATAATCCTGGCTCCAGAAAGCATTTTAAGATGGATTTAGTGTATACGGTCAAAATATTAGAACTTCATTAAAACGACTGCAGGTGCATTTTACTCATCAGGATCAAGACCAGCCAGGGCAAGCACAGACGTCTTTCAGACAGTGATTAGAGAGGGCCTTTAATGTGCTTTTTACTATTTTTCTGTTTTTAGTCCTGAAAATTAAAAGTTTGAGGAACATCTGTGTTGTGCAGTGTGTCTTGCAGACCTACCTAGATCTCCTTGAACACTGTTGTCATGAGAGGTCCTGCTGGACGTGGTGGAGTCCCCATCACTGGGCCAGATCTGGCCCGTTTTACGGACCCCAATGATGGAGGCCTCAGACACCATCACCTGCTGCTTCAGACGTTTCTGAGACAGGGGTGTGGGTGGGCTGCTGCTGTCAAAGGACTGCTGGGAGTGCTGGGAGGGTGAGCGGCTTTTCTCCCTGTACATCTGATAGGTGGTGGGGCTGGGAGACACGTGGCTGGACTGGCCTGAGGAGAAGTCCTCCTCGCTGGATGTTAAGTTCTCGTTGGAGCTGCAGTCTGGTGTGTAGCCTCCTCCTACATCGTCAAAGCTACCAGGAGAGTAGGAGCGCCTTGGCCAGGTGAGGTGTGCATCCTCTTCTATGCTGTGGTCCCTAATGTGGATGACTCGAGTGTCCCCGTCAGCCATCATTCCCCCAACATACACACTGGTGTAAGGCTGGCACTCCGCTGGCTGCCGCTCAGACCTTCCCCCAGTGGAACGGATCACACTGTCTTTCAGGAAGTGTGGGGTGACCTCGGCATCATCATATGACCCGTTGTAGCTGCAGTTCCCCTCAGTGGATCTGCCTCTCTGAACAGCCTTGCTGATGTCCCCCGTGGCGGCTGACAGGTTCCCTGGGAGGGAGTGCAGGGACCTCTTACGCTCCATCTGCATGGCCTGGCAGCCCAGGGTGCTGATCTTGTCTGACACCTCCCTGTCGTTGACTTTGACCAGCCCTCGCTCGTGATGGTACTCCATGTTCACATAGAAAGGTTTCTCCTGGCCGCCCATCACTGACAACCCTCTGCCATCTCCGGCTGTATGAGAGTTGGCTCTCCTGATGCGCTCAAAGTTGGATCTCAGAGCTGCTACTGAGCCTGTGCCCAGAGGGAAATCTGGAATCTCTGACTCCTGGCGGACGGGTGACACCCCACCCTTCTGTTTGGCCGGGGATGCACCATCCACATCTCCTTCTGGATGTGGTTTACACCTGGCTGTCTTGCCAGGCCCTCTCTGCTGCTGCTCCTCCACCGGTGGCTCATCAACGTGGGACTTCTGGCTGTCTGGGCCACTGGGCAGGTCTCCATCATTCATCTGGGGTGTCCTTTTAAATCCCCATCGCTGCCCATCATAAGACTTCCTCTCTTTTGCAAGTAGAGTCTGCAGGTAGATCATTCGAAAGCGCTCCTTGTTTACTTCCTTCTCCAAGTGCCTGATAGATGCCTTGCATTTGTCCAGCTCCTGTTCAATGTCCCCCAGAGAGTTCATCTCCATGCAAGGGGGATCAGACTCAGGGAACTGGGCTCTCCATGCCTCCACAAACCCCACCGGTTCAACCATTGTTATTACTCTGATATAAACTATTCAATCAGCTAACAACACACACATACACATCTCTAAAGCATGAACTGGACTTAACTGTTTACAACTTAAAGCTTCCATAGTGCTATGGTACAAAAAGGAAAAGTGTTCCCCAGAGTAAGGAAGGATCCTCTTTACAGGGAAGAAAACCTGTTCAGTTTAAAGTCTTTACTCACAAACCCAGGAATAAAAATCCTACAGAAGCAAGATCACTGGTCCAGACTCTTTACTCCTCTTGACACAGTCCAAGAAATTTGAGTTTATCCTAATTCTCGCACTTGATCCCTTTCTTGTGCTCGTCTATTCTCTGGAGATCCTCTGCCTTCCTCTGTGTTTGGTGTCAGACTGACTATCAGCTCTCTGGTGTTTTGGCTCTCCGTCAGCGTTACAGTTGCAGCAGAAAGAGGAGGGGCTACATGGATGTGATTTAGGCTTCACACTCCAAATACATAAAAAATAAAATAAAAAAATAAAAAACGGACGGATTTGTCAAAATGCTGTTTCTAATCGAAAACAGAGTTTCCAGGTAAAGCTGAGCTACGACAACTAGGATTTCACCAGAACACAGTTCACGAGGACATGTTGAAAAACGCTATGACAGCTATAAAACGTTTGGCATGATAAGGGAGATATACTGACACTTTACAGCCAGGAAACGTCCCACGGCGTAGTGAACACGAGGTGTTTTCTTAAGGCTCCAGGTTACAGTTCAGGTGGATGAAGGAAAACGAGGTCCCGAGTTTCAAAAACAACTGTCCTTTGTTGGTTGCTCAACTTCAGCCTTAATATCTACCCCCTATCTTAATATCCCCCCTGCCCTGACCAACCTTAGCTCTAGATATGTCTCTTTCTGACACAGCACACTTGTCCTTTCAGCTATTGTCCAACACTGGATAAACCCTACCAAAGTTCATTGTGTTGCAACCTGGAGCTGTGCCTTGTGAAAATGTCGCCACCTGACGGTTCAAAGGTTCAGGCTGACAGAGGGATGCGTTCATGTACGACGTGATGCAACTGGTACACGGGTTTGTGCGCAGATCAGTGCAGCGGCTACTATCCAGATGTTAATGTTGCAGTTTATAGACGATTACAGTGATTATCCATACATGTCACTTAAAATCCAAGACTTTGAGCTGTTTACAGCCACTTTTTCGGCTTTTAGCAATTATCAACCAAGCAGTAAGTGTTTTTATTTGATCTTGGGCATTGAACCAAATTCAGGGAAAATAACTGTTAAATGCCGAATAATAATATAGGCTGTGTCAGACTGAATTACCAGATGCTCGAAAGCTATCTGGCTATTTAGCTAACGTTACTATATAGTGGTATAAGATAATTCATTCTAACCACATGCAACGGCAGGTCAAGTGTGTTTCTTGTAGTATTGTAGTTTTCGTATTTTGTACTCGTCTGGCTGTCGAAATGAGCGAAAAGCAATCTGCGCACATTTAGCGCAACAAAGGTCTCTTAAACGTTCTGTCAGAGCTACTTCCTGTTAGCAACCAACTCGCGACGCCTTCACGGTTTCCATGGGGCTGTTGACGACCACCTCTGCCTTTCTGTCGGCTAACTAGCACGTTGAGGAACTAACTAGACAAACTAACATATATACCGGACACTTGTCTTTATCGTTTATAAATAGTTGTTTGCCACCGTCACCAGCAAGTCGGGTGGACTGTTTTAAGGGGTTCTTTGCAGGTTGGATTGCTTGTTAGCCGACGACAGACAGCCAGTTAGCTAAACGCTAGCTGGCTAATCCCGCAAAGAAGCGGACTCATTTTAATTTGCAGCAAGCAAGTTCCTGGGTGTTCAAGATGAGTGAACAGCTGAAATTCATCGTTGAACAGCTTAACAAGGACCCATTCAAGAAAAACTTTAACCTCATCACGTTTGACTCCCTCGAACCGATGCAGCTGCTGCAGATTTTAAATGACGTTCTGGCTGAAATAGACCCAAAGGTGAGACAGTAGCTTTAACGACTGTAAAGACTTCAGTTAGTACAGTTGTGTCAGTGCAAAGTGTTGTATAATGGCGACTTGATCTGATCTAGGTAACGCTATATTTACTGCTACTTTTGTCTTCAGCAAGCTATAGATATCCGTGAAGAATTGCCTGAACAAACCGTAAAGAGGATGTGTGCTCTGCTGGGGATGCTGAAATACAAACCTCCTGGCAACCTCTCTGATGTGTAAGTGATTACATTCAATGAGAAGTTAAATACCCCCCTTATAGTGAAGCACTTTTAATGTCTAGTCCTAGAGATATTTTCATCATATGCTCTCTCTCTCTCGTGCAGGAGCAGCTTTAGACAAGGTTTGGTGACTGGCAGCAAGCTCGTGGTCCACCCTATCCTCCACTGGCTGCTGCAGAGGGTTTCTGAGCTGAAGAAAAGGGCTTATTTGGCTCGCTTTCTTGTCAAACTGGAGGTGCCTGCAGAGTTTCTGCAGGATGACGTTATCAACGACACCTTTCACCAGGTTGCCAAAATATTACACATTTTATTTCCCGGTTTTTGAAATCGCCAATAAACCTAAAAGGCAAGCGAGGCTATGCATTAATGTTGTGTGTTCACAGTATGAAGAGCTGGTGGAAGGTTTTAAGACTTATCACAAGGAGTGCGAGCAGCTGAGGACTTCAGGCTTCTCCACCGCAGAAATCAGAAGGGTAAAAAACACTCGGTGACTCTTTACAATCACTGTTTGTTATAAGGTATTGATGATAAGCTTTGCTCACTATAAAACTGTCAAAAACTCTATGTGAATAATTCACCTTCTGAAGCTTAGCTGATATAATGCAGTAAAGTAACCTCTTTTCTCCAATAACAGGATATTAGTGCGATGGAGGAAGAGAAAGACCAACTAATCAAACGTGTGGAGAGGCTGAAGAAGAGGGTAAGGCAGACCGTTCCGAGAGGCCCCTTCGCTCTTCTAATTCTTGGAAGGCTTTAGGATTCACTGAGGAATGAAAACATGACCCCAGACATATATTATCAGCTTCTCTAATAGACCTGACAGGGATCTGACAGGCTGCAAGGCCGTCTTAACAAGGCTGTGAAGTAATGAGGTGTTGATTTAATGGGTCTTACTCATAGGTCCTGCCAAAAGGGGAAACCTGACTCTGTTAGAGGTCCTTGGTTATTTCTGCTGACCATGTGATAACCTGCATCTTCATTAACCTGTCGCTTGTCCACTAGGTGGAGTCAGTGTCCAACCATCAACGGATGCTAGAACAGGCCAGGCAGCTGCGAGTGGAGAAGGAGAGAGAGGAGTCATTGACTCACCAGAAGCAAGAACAGAAGAACCAAGTAAATGCTTGTGATTAATTGTGGTTTATCATCATATTTGCTCACCTTGGTATAATTTACTAAGACATCATAAACCATTTAAACACTATGCTGTCTTCTGTGCTTTGGAGGGATGAAAAGAAAAATGAACATGTAGTATCTCAGGTGTTGTAGCTGTTCTTTTTCTCAATTCATAGGCTTGCCGTTATGCCCTAAGCCTTTTCAACCCCTCACACTATAAGGTCTTTAGGTCCTTGTTTCTTGTTTGATATTAGAGCTGAAAAAAGTAGGTGGTTAATCGACCAGTTGATCAACAAAAAAAATAATCAACTATTTTGATAATCAGTTAATAATTTCAATGATTTTTCAAGCAAAAATGGTGGAAAAATGTCAAACATTCTTTAGTTTTCAGCTTCTCAAATGAGAGGATTTCTTCGTGTTGTAAACTGAATGTCTTTTGGGTCATGGACTGTTGGTCAGACAAAACCAGACATTTGAGGACCCCACCTTGGTTTCTGAGAAGTTGCGATGGGTTTTTTCCCCCCATAATTTTATCACATTTAATCGATGAATCGATAATTAGAATAATCTGTTGCAAAGTTGCAGCCCTATTTGATATAGTCATCAACAACAGAGACAATTCAAATAATTACAAAATTCATTTGAAACCTCCTGCAAAATTACAGTTTATGTTGTTTGAGTTTAAAATTTTCATTGACAAATTTTCAAAAGGTCATTAAGTTGCTTGGGAAGAACCAGCTTGTGTGAACAGCCAGCTTTTAAATACTTTTACTGAGACATTTTGAATAGAGCTGAAACAGTAAGTCCATGAATCGGTTGTCAGTCAATTAATTGACAATTTTTTTTGAAAATTTTGACAATCAATTTTTGAAGCCAAAAATCACTGCTTCCAGCTTCCGAAATTTGCTGTTTTTTTTTTAGTCTTCCATGATGGTAAACTGAATACTTTTGGGACAAAACAAGCAATTGGAAGATTTGAACCTTGAACTCCGGGAAAATGTGATGAGCATTGTTCCAAAGACCAAACAATTCATGTATTAATCAGGAAAATAATCAGAAGAATAATCACTAATGAGAATAGTTGTTGGTTGCAACCCTCATGTAGAGCAAACTAATTATCAGTGGGTACTGAATGTTAATGTATTAGTAATCATTTGTGTGTGTTCAGCTGTTCCAGGCGGAGCAGAGACTACAGAGATCGCAGCAGCAGTTGAAGGATTTGCGACAGGCAGCAGCAGATGCCAATCCAGAGAGTGAGTGCCCGCGTCCTGCTGTTGCCTCTGCAGGGCACAGCTGGATGGGTAGTTCAAGGACACAGCCTAGCTAATAGGCTCATCTGTTGAGACCCTCTAATTATACTGATCTTTGAAGTGCTATAATAGAGCTTATCTGATGTCGAAATTGTCTCCTTTTGTTCTCATCTGGTATTGTGCTCTCCAGCCAAGGAGAGATTTACACATTTGCAGTTTCTAAAATGACCTATGCAATGCAGGCTCACTTATCACAATTACTCTATGTGCATGTCCAAAAACAGTACTTTGAATGCTAGTCGGGGTGCTGTTGTTCAGTGTAATTAATTGTCTTTCAACAATTACATTTTTGAAAGGTATTAGTGGTGTGTTTTTTCATATGCTTAGTGAGTTTGCATGTATAACTGAAGAGCCGTGGAAAGCCTGATAGGGTCTCAAACACATTCTTTTACTTAATTAAAAGCGCTGTCTCTTTCAGGCTTAATGAAGAGGCTCGAAGAGGAGATCAAGATCAACTCCTATATGGTCTCTGAGAAACTCCCCAAAGAGCTAGAGGGTATGAAGCGTACTGTGCAGCACCTGCAGAAAATAGCGTCAGAGCCTGCCATGGGCCAGGCCGACATCCAGGAGCTGGAGGACAAGGTCAGGACCAGGATGTGGCGTTAAAGTCTGTGTACCTTCATACATTGCAACATTCTGATGAGTGTTCTGTAATTGTCACTTTCGCAGATTAAAGAAGTTGATTCTCAGATAAACCAGCTGATTGAGAAGAGGATGATGAGAAGTGACCCCATGGATGACAAACTGACCCTTTACAGGCAGCAGGTGTTGATCATGTCTTTCACCTTTTTGTCCATTTTTTCTTGAGTGAACTGGGCCCTGTGGGTGCTGGACGTGATGTCATGTAATGTTAAACGTGCCCTGTGGAGTTTTCTCGTCTACACTCACCCATCGTATGCATCCTGGAGCTCTAACAAAATGTGTTGAATGATGATGAAATATTTAAAATCCAGCATTGTTTACATTCGTGTTCTTGCTTGCTAGCAGACTTTCCTGGCACATTGCAGCATATCTCGGCTTGTTATCGCCACCTGTAGATCAGCAGAATAGTGTGAAACCATTGGCAGGATTTTGTATCAGAGTGCTTTAGTGAAAAGCCTAAAAATAGCATGAAGTTTGAGGTTATAATAGTACTGTTTAGTCCTGAGGAAGAACTTGTGGTTAAAAGCAGTTGTCTGTTTTATTATAAACCCCTACTATATGCCACATTAATAGGCTTTTTATATACTGCGTATCCATTCTTTTATACACTAAAAAAAAAGTGAACTGGTTTTTAGCACAAAACCCGTCATGTTCTGGATCCTGTCCACTATTTTTCCATCTTTTTGCTAGAGTGTAGATTTAAATATCACCACCAGACATGTTTTAATACATGCACAAATACTCTGCTTGGAATAATAATTTGTGTCTGATATGTTTTTTCCACAAAAAAGTAAAATTATCTAGTTAATTTTAAAAAAAACCCACACATCTACTCTTTCTCCCTGAATCTTCTGTGTGAATATGCAAATATTTTTCATTTTAAACATTTAACTGCTGGACACAAGATGTCTGCTACTTCACTGAAAAGTCAGTTCTCATTGTATAACATCCAAGTGAAGTTTGAGTGTAGTTTACCTTCATAAGCTTTCGTTCTAATGCAAAGCTTTTTTACTAGATGATGTATTTCTTGTCCTAATAACATCCCCATTGCTCAGTTGCATTCACTCTCCCACGGGTTAACAGTCGCTCAGAAGAAACTCTTTTGTCTTGTTTGAATAATCAATGTAACATGACTCTTGCAGGCCTCCATCATCATTCGAAGGAAGGAGTCGAAAGCAGAGGAGCTCCAGGAAGCGAGGGAGGAGCTGGCCGCAGCAGAGAGGGAGCTGAGGCAGAGGGCCAGCCAGGCCCAAGCCTCAGATGGGGGAGAGGTCATCCGGGGTGATGAGGTACAGTGTTGGAAGTGCTTTTTCTTACAGTCACAAAGTAGTGCAATCACTGAAATTCTTCGAAGCTGTGTTGATCTCATTAGGTGGACATACATGATGCCTCGCTTTGTTTTACGGCCTGTAGTCAAGAAAAGAAACATTTTCCGCTCTCTTCTTTGTGTTTGAGGTACCTGCTAACATCACCTAACGAAACTCCAGCTTTATCTAAGTGCTCACTAGTAGATTTCCAAACTGTAGAAAACACAAGAGGCTATTTTTGTTCTTATCCAAACACAGTTGACGGGCTCACTGTCTAATGTTACTTCTCCCTTTTCCTTACTCTCCCCCACATTCCCATGCAGAGCCATAAATAGAACACAAAAGAGAATATCCAGAACAAGGAACTGCCTGAAAGATGGCCTTTTCCCTAATCTTTAGTGTAATCAATCCCCTAATTCAAGTCAGCTGCACACATTGAACAGACTTGGGGCATAAAACCTTTCTTTATTTATATCCCATGACGGGGATGTACTCCCCCTTTCAGACACATGGCATGGTCCACTCTGAGATGTCACATTGACGAATAGAATGGAACTATTGATGGAGAAAAAAATAATATTGTTGCACTTGAGCACAATCACTCCTTCTTTTGCCCATGCATACATTAAACCTACAGCTGAAGTGTTGACTATAAACAGTTCTGTATTAGCAGAGGGACGCTGATAGATGGGGGTTGTGCGGTGACCGTATGCACTGTGTGGATGAGAATTTTTATAGCCTGGTGGTTGGCGCACATTAATATCTATGAGGTGAGAGCCGGGCTCTCTGCTGCTGAGGCAAAAGAGTCACAGCATGTCTGGAACTGCAACAGCTTTGCACCCTGCACGCCCCCTTTGTCCTGTGGGACTGCCGTCCATCCCTGTGGATGACGCTCGTGCGTTTTATTGCAGGGGTGTTGTTCCCATGCTGACCGTGACCTCTGACCTGCCTGCGTGGGGTAAAAAGAAAAAAGTGAATTTCCTTTATGGGAAATCTCTTGTCACACACATTTAGGATGCTAAATGTAGCATTTTACCATCAATACATTATTGCCACCATACTTTAAGAGATTAGGGTAATTACTTAAAACAAGCAAGACCAGTGCACACAGAATATGGACAACCTTTACTGGCCTCTACGATGAGTTTATGGTTTCTACAAATTGGTCCGATTTTCTGAGAATTTTTCTGTGTTATTACAAATTATTTTGCAGCAGAAACAAAATGCTTTCACTGATTCTGGCAAATGATAGAGGAAGTGAGATATCAGTGGAAAAATGACTTCTAACATGTTTATTCTTTTCAGGAAGGGAAAAGAAAGCAATTATCTGAGCAATTCAGTGGAAGAGAAGTAGCAAACTCTTCTTTGTGAAAGGAAGAAATATTAATGGATGTTTTTTGTGAACATTTGTTTTTTATTGCAAATCAACAGAATACATCACAATACATGTACATTTTTACCCCTCTTTCTACCCTTCCTGCTCCCCCTTCCCACTACCCTTCCCATCTTCCCCTCCCACCCCTGAATATTATGAGATGTTTAATAAAACGACAGAAGCTTACATGTATTTCATGTTCTGCATCAATTATACCAATATATTACAATTAATTTGACTGACATACCTTTTAAGTCTGACTGAAATGATGAGAGGGAGCTGTTTGTAGAGACAAAGAGGGCCCTTGAGACTATACATGAATGAAGTTCATGGAAAATGTTTTGTCAAACACAGCTTATCAGTCTCCTCCGTAGTTTTGGGCCATCAGCCACGGTGGAGATGATCACTTTATCAGAGGTATTTTCCATTCTGCCGGTTATGTGTCATCACATGCCACCCACCAACTGCAGGGTCTCTGAGAGGGATGACTACATCTGCTCGTCATTGGTTGGTAACATGAAACCACTGTATCGACCAGCCTCATCACACTGGTTTAAATTTAGTTTTACTGCAGTCAAGACACCACCACTGATCTCAGCAACATGCTCCCTTTTTCTTGAAATACTGAGGTGATCTTTCTTGTAACTGACTAAATTGTATTTTTAAAGGGATACTCAGCTACTGTACAGCATGTTCTACACATAGTGATTTGGAGTATCTGCTGCACCATTCATATTTCTATTGACGTGTCTGTATGCAAGTGTGTGTGTGTGTGTGAATGAATGTACTGTATGTCTGAGACAAGTGGTGTTATGACTGAGCCGTCGGCCAGTTGAACAGCAGTTGTTTTGGGGACACGCAGTCGGGAACACTATGCAGTATTACTCTGCTGTGCTAATTCCTCTCTCAGCCATGTCTGCCCTTGATGTCCCAAAATACACAAAGAATAAATGTACACACCCACCCACCCCACACTCACTCACACACACATCAAACATCACTGATCCCCAAAGGACATGAAGCACATTCTGTGATTTCTGGGGCTGTTCTCCTGTGTCCATGTTCATTTATAGCTGCTCTTCATTGTGGAGGAGTTTCATTGTGTCCCAGCAGACAGTCAGGGTGCCGGGAGGGAGGGTGGGGGGCGAACAGCCACTAAGAGCAGTTATTCTGCCAGATGAAGCTGTTTGCTGTACATAGCTGGCTGTAAATCTGAAAGGATCGAGTGACTGTTTCAGATCATGGCATGGCCCCCAGTCCCTGCTGTTCTCTAATCCCTTCCCTCCCCTGGCTCAACCCATTGTCTTCTCCTGTGGCCTTTCACAGTATCTCAGCTGTGCTGGACACCATGTTGTCAAATATAAACTGTATTTATGCCTCTTTCATTGCATTTCCCCAAGAAGCATTTCCATTTTCTTGCTTGTAGCAGGTACATGAACGTTAAAAACATTAAAATACATTTTTTGCTTTAAAGCTGCTATCATTTATATTTTTATATTAACAATGGATCAAATGACTACATGTGAAAGGGGTTACTACGTACTGATGGACATACAGATAATTATCACCTGACTGCAGTTCCCCTCAACTCTACAGAGTGTTTTAGCATCTTTCAGCTAATTGTTTTGGTTTTACAGCCTGCAACTTTACTGTTTTGGTTCAGTGTCACTGTTCTCTTTAGCGTTGTCTCCAGACGCAGCAGACAGCTGTTTTCATTGAAAAAGCTCTAAAAACACACTGTACGCTACCTACATGGCACCAAATGTCAGACAGACAAAGCTTAACATAGCGAAGAGTGAATATTGTACTGACATATGTCAGGTGGCCAGACACACAACTCCAAATGAATGCTAATGTTGCTCCGTAACTGAATGTGTAAATAAGCAACTGTTTACTGACCATTTCACTATGAACTGATAATATGTCAGTGTTGTGTTTACAGCTTGTTTCCGCTGCCCCCAAAATCCGTTAATGCAGATTTAAAGACCTAGGTAATGTTGAATTCTGTGTTCTTGTTCTTCAAAGCTGAAACGTTTGGTGGTGAAATTGCGCAGCAAGGGAACAGTATACAAGAAGAAACGTCAGGAAATTGCTGAGCTGAAAGCAGAATATGGAGTCCTGCAACGGACAGAGGAGATTCTCAAGCAGAGACATGAGACCGTCCAACAGAAACTGGTAACTCTTATACTAATTACTATTTTTCATGTAAGACAAGCAGACTAAACAAATACTTCTAGCAAAACGAAGGAATGGGATCTACGTGTTGCCTTTATATTCATTCTATTGAAATCCTTTAGGACAGGGATACTCAACTTGCTTTGTCCAGGGGCCAGTTTTACAAAATGACAGGAGGCAAACAAACATTAATAATATTTATCAGATATCTTGCAGTGCTACCAGACGGGAACGCTGAACTGAAGTTAGCATGTTTTCTCTTGTGATGGCACCTGATATTAGCAACCTTGCAAACAGCAACTGTGACTTGGCAAATGAAACACAGTGGTTTGGTATGAGGTGGCAAAATAAAGGTAAATTCATCTGTCCATTTTTCATTGAATTGCCTGTTTTCATTGTCAACCTTTCGACGTTTGCTGTCCTCACTCATCTTTGGCAAGAGGCAAATCCAGTCGCAGCAGCAGCAGCACTAGCAGCAACGCGCAGGCACAAGGGAGAAGTTTGCCCTCAGGAATGCCAGGCAGACAGCCCTGAAGGCAAACTTCTCCCACGTGCCCTGTGCAGGTCAGGTATATGTGAACTTTTTGTGTCACCACTTGCACTGCACAGATCGTGGATAGGCTAATATGCAACAGCCAAGGGACATTTACTAATTGGTATGCATAAAACATTCTCAGTGTGAATGAATTTATGAATTAGAAAATGGTCAGCTGGCCACCCAGCACCCTATCGCGGGCCAGATTTGGCCCACGGGCTGTAAGTTGAGTATCTCTGCCTTAGGGAGCTACAGTACACAGTAAGGTATGTAGTATAGTATAGGGCGAGTACTGACAATTTATCTTCTTGCATTTTTCTTTTTATTAAATCATTGGCAACTGAGATTTGAATGCCACATTGGCCTACTATCATTTGTTATCCAACCATTTGACCATTTCAATAAGTTGCACAAGAGCACTAGGGTAGTGGTCATTAAAGGTAGCATGAGTAATCATCACTTTAAATGTTCTACGTGGACCACAGAAATCCTCCTAACTGCTCTTACTGCCCCCTCTGCCCCTTAGCATTCATACTGTATCCCACCCACCCCTGTCCCTGCGCTCATGCTGCCCTTCCAAAGGTGCTGTTTTAACTTGATCTCCCCATTCCCGCAGCTTGTGTTAACAGTGAAGTGGTAGAACCTTCCTGGAAATGGCTTCACGCCTCTGTGCGATTCCAGCACCTGACTTGTTCATAGGCTGTCTGACGCAGGCTGAGCTGCTATTTCTGATTGCTGCATCTGCTGCTGCTCCTCCTCTGTCTGCATCCCACACTAGGATTTGTTAAAGCAATGGAAGTTTTCCCTCTGATCACATGTCTAGCTGGCGATGTGTCTGCTCCTGTCTTTATATGTGAGCCTGATTTTTCAGCTGGATAGTTCTTCATACATTCTAGCATTTCCGTATTGGACAGAGAGTCAAATGACTGATGTGATGAGTGGGTAGCTCTGTCACTGCAACTGAAATGTGCTGTCTTAGTGTTACCGGCACTGTAAGACATTTTGAATTTGCTTCAGCAGGTAACCTTAGCTTCATGTGGAACAAAGTTGTATCTTGTGGTATGTTTAAAATCGAATTAGAATACACTCAAATTGTAAAGACATTGATAGCCCACTGACTGACGGTTCATATTGATGTGACCATTTGATTCCATTGCTGACTTTGTTAATGTATAGATGAGTTAGCGCGTGTCTGTGTTGTTTTTCAAGCAAACTGTGGAGGCTGAGAAGGGTATCTCTGGCTACAGTAACACTCAGGAGGAACTGGAGAGGGTGTCAGCCATCAAGAGCGAGCTGGACGAGAAGAAGGGCCGCACGCTGGATGACATGTCTGAAATGGTAACCATACCAAGGGGGCATTGGGTAAAATCCACCCTAAACTTCCATTTTTCACATCACTGCAACAACACTGGAAAATCTCTTTTGATGACATTACAGATTTCTTCTTTTTGAGGAAAGCATTATTTTTTTAAAAACATGTTAGACATACTAACACTGATTGTGAAGTCACAGACTAGTGAAATGGAAATTGGGAGGTTTTTAGGCAGTATTAACTACATAGTAAAGCTCGACTGTGTCAGTGCCCTTGTCTAACCCCGACTGATCTTAAAGCCTCTACACAGCCATGGCTCACCCACACAGGTGTTGTCACTTAGTTTGGCTGATTAGACCTCCCCTCAGACGTGTATGGGCCTGTACAGACTGTGTTTAAACGCTATCTTCCTCACTGTGTTGAGCGCAGGACAACTTACACCATTATCATTCTTAAAGGCCTTTTTCACAGCAAGAATTTAGACATTCACAGTAGGAAAAACAAAGGGGTTACTAATGAAATGAATGATGAGTGAATTCCATTTAGCTGTTTGTGTCACACTGTCATGTCTTATTGGCACTTGAACGCAACAGAGCCATCGTTAATGTTATTAGTAACACCTGTGCTTTTCCTACTATGACAAGTCAAAATATCTATTAGCACATGGTGTTTGGTGACCTCATGTAATTCCCAACATAACGCCACATTAGCAGTCTAATTAGCAAAAATGAAAACACCTGTGTGGACTTACACAGGGCATTTAATTAAAGTTTGATTTGTAGTTTTTCCATATCTCCTCTGCCTGTTAACATTGATCCCTATCAGTAATGGGCAAATACAACATGCTTAACATTGTCCCAGCCTAGCTCAAGGCTATGAGGCCCAGAGGGAAGCAGTTGCAACTCATTAGGCCATGCTCCAAGCTGTAGTGAGTTTGTTGATCAGTTTGGCAACTTGTACATTTGACCACTCCTAATGATGGAGTCAAACATCCCTGGCTCCAACCTGAAAGTAGACCTTTACACTGGCACTTGGAATTGCACTGCATGAAGCTGAAATCTATGATGTTTTAATGAATACTAAATACTGTCATATGACATATTGGTGCTCTAGACACTTTCCATACTCTTCTACTGTGAAATATTGATGACATTTGTCAGGTTGCTCCTGTCTGGTTGATGATACTGCCTACCTTCATCATCTCAGACATTAAATATATACAAAGTTGCTTATTTCAGCATAAAATACTATTTCCTCTCAATTTACATTGTGAATATTGTAAGATTTATGTTGTTGTTTTTTTCAGTTTTAATGCTGTGTGTGCTATTGGCTTGGTTTTACAGGTGAAGAAATTAAACTCCATGATAGTGGAGAAGAAGTCAGCTCTAGCACCAATTATAAAAGAACTGAGGTCACTGAGACAGCGGTGTCAGGTAAGCATTGCCCGCATTACAACACCTCTACTTCAAAGAATCCTCACACCATATCAGGTGGTGTTTGTAAAGAAAACTGGCCACCTGACCACGTTTAAATAAGGACCCTCAACAGCCATGACAGGTCATTATTGTCCCTCTTTCACACACAACTGAGGGACGAAAGGATCGTGGGTCAATAGAGTCTGTAAGTCACTTATCTGAAATAAAAGGGATATAATTAATTCATACCCCAAAATGTGATGATGGATACAGCATATAGGATAATGTAGGATTTTATGCCAGTGCAAAATACAGCTCTCACATCTCCCAAACGACTCACAAATTCTCCCCGCAAAGCAAAGCAAAAAGATGAATTTTAATACGTGAAAAACATGATAAACTATGAATCTGTCCTAAAATTTAAAAACAAATGTCTGGATTTTTACTGTGTGCCTGCAAGCCAGTAAGAGTTGACTTGTATTATGTGTGTGTGTGTGTGTTATAGTGGACAGGGTCCATTAAAAATAATTTACATAGTCCATAAATAAAATGCACAATGGGAAAGCCCCCCACATCGCTGAGCTAAAGCGAAGGATTATATTTTCCTACACGTGTTCCCAGAATTGCTCTTCCATCTTACTGGGTCAGGTCTGCTAATGAAGAGCTGCAACAAGAAGACATAAATAGACTTTGTAAGAGCCTGTTGTAAGTTAAACTGCTCAAATGCTAGCTGTGATGTTATGTCGATGTGAAACAGCGCTGAGGGCATGACAAGAGTGCTGAAAAGGGTGTATTCTGTCATATTTATCTCAATTCTCATACATTATGTTAAATCATTTGTCTCCCCATTCCTGTGTATGACTGTTTGGATTCTGATCTGAACAGGAACTAAGCCAGGAATATGAGGAAAAGAAGGCGCAATATGAAAGTTGTACTGCTGGTCTGGAGAGCAACAGATCTAAATTGGAGCAGGTATAGTTATTATCCTACACTAGATAGAATATAGTCAACAATTTAAATGTATTTATACATGTTTATCCAGTGTATTCTTGTGTAATATCTTATGTCTTTGTTCTTGTTTTTTATTCACAGGAGGTGAAAGCATTGAGAGAGGAGACAGCACAGGAGGAAAACCGATATCATTATATCAACTCCATGTCAGAGGCAAGTACTTTAAAAAGATAGTTGCTTAAAGCAGAAAAACAATATTAGAGCTGTTAGCCACAGTGGGTGTATCACGCATCATTATCACTGCTTTACAAGCCAAATGTGGTAAAATTAGAATTGATAGTCTGAACAGTGACTTGCTACCCACGGGGGTGCTGCAGGAGAGGCTAAATGTCGCAGCATTTTGCATGTGACCTGCCCCCAAACACCCACTGACAATGAACTCCATCTCTCCATCTCTGTCCTCCACAGATCATTGAGATGCAAATACAGCGGGCGGCTGAGGAGATGAAGGCCTACGTGTCCTCTGATCTGCAAGAGAGGAAGAAGGCTATCAGGTGAGCATGCTGGGCCGGGCCAGCAAGCTGCTCGCAAGATGAATACCCTTTTTACCTCAGGAAGCTCTTATTACAAAACAGTCAGTTTAGCTGCCTTCGTTTTATTGTTTCATACAGCGCAGAGACTTGTCAGAAACTCGTTACCACACCTCGTGACATCAAGATATGTTGATACTCCACACCTTGTATTTAAAAAGACTGGCTGAGATCATGTGAAATTGCACTGGCTTGCATTTGAGTTGTATCCTTCTGCTTCTTTTGTAGGGAAGTGTATATGAAGAACATTTCAGAACAGGAGTTACTTGGCAAGGTGAGAAAAATGTCCAAGAACTGACCTAGCAGATGCCATGGGTCAATACTTGGAAATATTCCTGTATTCTGTCAAGAACATGGTCTGACGACAGACTGGGTGGACAAGGAAACCTACTGGAAGCTTACAGAACTGCAGTAATATAGATGAAGTATATATTTTACTTGATTAGTGACCTGATTGTACACACAAGAGCTGTTTAAACTAATCTACTAATCGCTCTTTTCCTTTGTGGACTCCAGAAGTTACGTGAGAGGCAGAAGATGGTGAGGGAGAGCCATGGCACCAACATGGAGCAGATGAAGATGTGGCGCGACCTGGAGCAGCTGATGGAGTGCAAGAAGCAGTGCTTCATAAGAGCTCAGAGCCAGGCATCTATTGGTCAGGTCATCCAGGAGGGAGGAGAGGATAGGCTGGTGCTGTGAGGACACGTCTAGGCAGGGTCACCTACAATACATTCCCTACACAGAGTTCAACTTCCTGTAACATGTCTAAATCTTTTTACAATATAGTTGTTATATGTTAACTGTTACTGGACACTACTTTCAAATAACAGGTACAAAGTTTATACAAGATTTGTTTCATTGTTCATGGAGGTTCATCTTTCCCTCCATTATGTCTGTTACACACTTCCATTGAGTTTCACATGATGGTTCATCTTGTGTAAGAACCGAACCAGACCTGTAGCTTCTTGGTGATGACACGGTTTGAGATCCCTTTTAGAATCCACAACTTAAAGAACACGTGTCGGGAAGTGTTGCAGGACATGTTTTCACTTTCTCTGGCGCCTGGAGACTCTTATTTTTGCCACATCTTTAAAGACTACACTTTCAATCAAAGTGTCCAAAGATAACAGCGTACAAAGTGGTCCACTTGGGATGTGGCCACGGTCAACTATTTTTGGCAACAACTACAATGACCTTGGACAGGATGTCTTGCCAATTTTGGAATTCACTGGGACCTCCCTTGCTTTGGACAGTCCAGATAACCTTTGACATTTAAGGCATACATAGTTAGATATTTTGGTTGTCTGTGTATTTCTATTAAATGTATTATATATTCATTTTGACTCATGTTTCATTATAATAGTCATCTAAAATGTTAAACGTTAACAGGCAGATTGTTGGTCATCCATACATTACCAATTATGATAAAGATTTATTCCTATTCCACCCATTTCAGTTTAAACAGAATGACTGTTACCTGTTGTAAGGCTGATGCTAGAATACAGAAAGCACAATTTATTTATAGAAATCAAGTGATTGATTTGATGTTGATTTAGAGCATTGTTTGTTTTCTATAAGTGGAGTAGTATGAAGTGTTATGTTGCCTTTATATCATGTTACATATAACAAGACAGATACAGTTTACAAGAAGGAAGCCATTTAATTGTCCAAATCCAATACCTTTATTATTTGTGTAAATCAATTTTTAAACTACATGTGGGACAGAACACTTTTTTTTTTGTGACTTTTTTAGCAAGTAACGTGGCGCACGCTTCTCTCCACATAGACTACGGTTTGAGTGCCTCATGTTGTTCCCAGCAAATGTCTTCATGAATGTTTCAGGATCCCCCCCCCCCACAGAAATTTAATCTGCTGTTGACAGCCGATGTTAGTGGCTCCTTTGCCAAACAGATCAAGTGTGCATTGTAAAAGGCAGCTTGATGTCCAACTGGGCAGTGCCATGTTGTCATTGTTACAGCACCTTGTGCTTCTTGGGGCCTTATTAAGACGTGTTAACAGATGATGCACGCCAGTCCTGTGAAACATCTGACAATGATACCCCCTAAAGAACACAATGGGGGCAGGGGGTTGACCTAGTGCCCTCACACCTCTTTAGGAAATTGTCTGCCTTTACAGTTGTTAAGCAGATGTAGTTGATTAATCTGGTATAGTCTGGCTTTATTGATTGTGTCTGGCAAATAAGACTTGAGGCACTGGTTTGTTTCAAAATGTTCCTCAGTTTTTGTCCTTAGCCACTGTAAATCCTTTGTCAAACTGTCTGTGTCATGCCTGAAGCATTGATCTGAGGCCCATCTTTTCGTTCTATACCCTGAGCACGAACGCATTCCTGCCAAAGGAAAACACGGGCCCCTAGTCAAGTGTAAATGAGCTAGCAATACAATAAGCCATGGGGTTCCTGTAGTCTGTGAATCTACACAAGCACGTTATACTGCACTGTGTGTAAGAGCACTTTTAAGCTTGCAACACCAGCATGGCAAAAGTGTTTCTATGTGGGAATAATGAGTTGGTTTGGAGTTGGTCTTGCATCTTGAATGCTGCCCTACATGGGACATCTTTGAGATAATGGAAGCCGAGTGTCTGGACAAAAGGAAGTAAGAACGAAAAGGACATCACTCAGCGTCCATACTACGTCATATGTGGCTTTTAGTAGAAGGAGCATAGGGTAGGCTAGGAGCACAGAAACGATAGTAGCATACCACTCGATACTTTCCATCACAAACATTACTTGCAGTCGCGTAACAGCTGAAGCCGACATGGCGGGCAACACACAAAAAACCCCCACTAAAATTAAAGCACATTCACCCTGGCTTTGTGGTTTACATACACCAGAAACCACAAAGTTTGAATGGGATATACACGAGTATGTGAGCTATGTAGTCCCGTTGCTATTTCCTGGTAGCTTCCTGTGTTTTTCATGTCTCCCTGACACCGCTCGTCCAATGATATTAGTCCACATGCAGCGCAGGGAAGAGGGGCAGCAGTGAGGCACTTTGATAAAACCAGACCGTCAGCACCGTGTGGACCCACAGAGAGCTGCGCCACGGTGAGGCAGGACACGGCACGGTAGCACAGAGGACTGGACCGGGTGAATGCAGTCCTCACAACACAGGAGGACACTGCTGCAGACACTTTCGCACCATTTTCGGAGATAAGAGGACGTTCAGAGTAACCTTCATCCACACAGGGAGGAGGAATTAGGCTCACCACACGATTTTCCCCCGTAATTCACGGGAAGAAAATCCTAACAGGGGGACACGTTTAGACCGCGGTCAATAGCTGTCGATAGCTATCCGAGTGTGACTGCACAGCTCTCAGTTGGCAAACTCCTTATCCCTTTGAAAGTATTGACAGTTTTAAAGAGCCAGAAGGCGCCATACGGCAGCATTTAGTGTAAAGCTGCGTGGGAAGGAGCCGTCCGTCCGCCATGGAGAACGCACACACGAAGAGTGTGGAAGAAGTTTACAGTCATTTCTGCGTCAACGAAAGCACAGGACTTTCCCTGGACGAGGTGAAACGTCAGCGGGAGAAATGGGGCCTAAACGGTACGGCAATTTACACTGTAGAGACCACCACACATGCGGCTACTGTTGTGAATGAGACGCGGCTCAAAAATGTCTTGTCATTACACGGGCAGCGCGAGCACAGTGTTCAGTATATGGGGTAAAAGTCACCAACATCGTCGGCCGGGCCGGTGTGACAGTCTGACGTCATCACCGGTGACCTCGAGGGTTTCCCATTTCTTACACGGTAACAGATTAATCATTACTGAGAGGACATTGTTAGGCATGGTAACATTACTGAACACTATCATGGTAACACTGTTGACCGGGATAACATTGTTAAACATAACCTCGTGGCGACATT